>OZ037995.1:2246779-2526779 GCA_964035705.1 Porites rus
ATGGAAAATTAGATTGGCCGAAGTGTGCACGGACCCAAAAGACACCTATTAGTTACGATGTTAAAATATTCAATAATAATTGTCCGACGTACCTTCGGGAGCAGTTTCATAGAACCTCTGAAATTCATGACTATAATTTGAGGGGTTCTAACTATGATCTCCAACTACCACTACCTAAAACAAATTTTCTCAAGCGTTCATTTTCTTATCGGGGTGCAATGGCTTGGAACCAACCGTCAAATGAAACACGTGAGATGGGGGATCTTACTAGCTTTAAACTCGCCATATCTTAGATAACTTTTTATTATATTTTTATCTTATTTCGTTAATACTCATTTCTTGCTGTTATATTGTATTGTTAGTTAATCACTAGTCTTAATTTTTATAACTTGTAATTATTACACGGCATGTCTGAAAACCAGCTTGCTGAGCCATTTACCGTGTTTAAATAAAGTTGATTGATTGATTGATTCGGCAATTAGTAGTACCCCCTTCCTTGTGATGTCATGCACGTGATTAGACTGACGCGTCCATTCACCTCTGCTACTCTTCGAGGCAACAAG
The DNA here is from genome assembly GCA_964035705.1 of Porites rus. NCBI lineage: Eukaryota > Metazoa > Cnidaria > Anthozoa > Scleractinia > Poritidae > Porites > Porites rus. The sequence goes on from OZ037995.1 coordinate 2,247,343, forward strand.
ACTTTTGTCACCGCTTCACTTCTTTCTGCGTTTTAAGGTACGAATATGGCTTTGTAGTCGCTAGTCTCCGTCCATTCCGACGGTTATTTAGTATTGTTTGCCCCCTTAGTTTTGTCACAAGTACTTTCTTCCTTCAATCTTTTATCCTGTCCCACGCGTATTTATAAATTATTTAACACCTTTTTGAAATCAGACAAATCAAACTGCTAGCAAAAAATAGCAGTCATAGCACAGAAGCAGTTTTAAGGAACACAAGTGGTAAGTTTCTAATCGTTTTTACTCATCAACTTAGAATGATGAAAATCATAGTCACCTTATTTTGTAATTACAATTGACCACGACGGGAATAACGAATAGTCACTCCTCTCGTCCGAATCAAATTATCCATGCGCGTGAATCTCTGAGACTAATGTTAAACTAAAGCCAACCTTTAGTCAAAGGTGTGAATCATTTGGTTTTGTTTCTAGGTATATATCTAACTTGGGTTTTTGTCTTAATTCATCGTAGTCAGTCTTCCTGGAACGTAGACCATTTCGTACGTTATTCTGCAGTATGTTTCTTTCAATTTTAATAATTAACAAGCAATACGTTCTCTATTGAAACATACATACATGCTTTATTGAAACATACATACAGTATGTGGTCCTTGGTCCGCGTCTAAAAGTCATTAACTTGAATATCTTACCCGAATCTTCACGTAACGAGCTGACATACTCCCTGAAGATAGCTTTTATGTTCCTCTCGATAATCCTGAAGTTTCAAGTTTCAGACATAAATATTTTGCTTGGAATTCGAAAAACGGCGACCGCGAATGTGGTCCTTGGTCCGCGTCTCAGGTAAGCAGCACGAAAAAAACACAAAAATGTTATAGCGGAGCTCCCGCGCGCGAAGCGCGCGCAGCGGAGCACCATGGGTAATAAAATTTGGTAAACTATCCATCCGAGAAAATTTGGTTATGACGTAGAGTACGCCCACCCGTACACACACTTCATGTAAGCCGATATCAAATGTCACAATAGATCTTGCACAACTTGACTAGCCTTTCAGTTTTGTAAGCCATCCGTATGAGTACGATTAGATTGACAGCTGTCAAAAACAGACATCCGCTGACAATTATCACATGACCATCTCGCGGGCTCACATCAAAGATCAGTCGTTTTGCCCCTACATATAAGCTGATATAATATGTCACACTTACCAATTCAACATAAAAACGAAACTACCCTGGGCTGGGCTGTCAGTCGGCTGACAGTCGTTTAAAGTTATATTGGCAAGCCAAATTACGGTCAATTGACAGCTGTCAAAATGGGATATGTGCATAGATTAACTTGGGCTCAGGTTCGCTCAGGTACACGATTTGTCATTTTCCACTACAAGCCGGACGGATATGTCTTACTCACACTCGTAGTCTGTTAATTCGAATATTCGCCATTCTAATGAAGGTTAATTGACAGCTGTCAAACTAGAGTATACGCTGACCATCATCAACCTGACTGTATCGCGGGCTCATTTTTCTATCCATTGAGGTCACCCATAGCTTAGAAAATCTATCTATCCTAGAAATTGCGGCAATCACGTGACCTACATCGAGCACCCGATCTTCCGTCCGTCCGCACCACAGGCATACCAATGTTTAACTCACACTTTCTAGCTAGTTTGGGAGCCTACAACCTGATATTGTACATCCATGTTTTGATTAAATGACAGCTGTCAAAATAGTGTTTCTGCTGACCAGTATCGCCTGACCGTATCGCCGGCTCAGGTATCGACCCACTGAGTTCGATTGTTTTTGAAGTAATCCGCTGACAAGTTGCTACTTTTTCAAATGATCGCAGGCTCAAGTTCAATTTTTTATAATGTATATAAAATAAGTCGTGTTCATGAGCCGCACTTTTAAAATTTTGATTTCGAACTGACCTCGGACGCGAAAATTCAACCGGCTTTTACACGCAGGGAGGGCAATCGTTTTTTACTTTTCTCACTGTCACGCGTTGATCACGCTCTAAGTCCAATTTTTGTGTTCTGATTGGTCAAAATTTGACAGGTGAGTTCATGCGGAAAATTTATGCAGCGTCTGGAAAATTGTTTTCTTTGACAGCTGAAGCTGACAGAGTTTTGTGTCAACTTGTGATGTTTTTAATTGTCTTTTTCCACTTTTGTACAAAATGAAATGCAGCTGCTATCAAGATTGTTCTGTAATTCATGGCTGGTTTGTTTATTGCGCTTTTATTGACAAATGCACCGCTTGTCAAAGTCTTTGGAAATCCGATTTCGGATGGCATCGTTTTCAAAAATGAGCCTACTCACGTGCCCTTGCTTGAGGCGTAAGAGGGTTGAAAAGTCTCAAGCGATTGTGGAACACTTGATGACCTTCAGAAGCAGCATCTCGACTGGTAAGCCTGAGCAATTATTGTCTTTGATGTGTGTTTTTTTTTTCGGTTTCCTGACGTCGAGCGTATTGTTTATGCGGCTTAAGTTTATACACGAGCAATGATCTAACCTACAATAGTATCAGGTTTAAAAATCCTTTAGACGTCTTTTGACCGCAAATTCAAAGAAAAGGTTCCGAAGAATATTTAGTTGTGGTTTTGGCTGTAAACAGAAAGCTCTGAGCGATTTTCTTGCCTCGAGTTCATCTTGCAAAAGAGCAGACACCGGGAAGCCGGCTTAAAACATAAATGAGCTTTATATGCTTACCTGACTTATGATTTTCAGAGACAATTTACTCTCAATAGTTGTCTTCGTGAATGAAAATTATTGTCTCTGTACATGTTTCACCGAATTATATTTATTTTATTGATTGTTAGTAGTCCCTCTCGCAATTTTTATCGCTGCACCGGTTGTTTCGAGTCGAACATAAACATCGCATGCAGGAATACTCAAAACGCAGCGCGTAAATAATCACTAGCTTTTAAAGATTACACATAACAAGACCATAAACAGTTTTACAAATACAGGGAAATAAAACCTACACATAACAAAATCTCTATCATGTTGAAGCGTAAATGGTAACTCTTTTAATCGCACTGCAAATTTGGTGCCTGTCAAAAGTGAGAACCCGTCCTGCTGGCCGAAAAGGTGATTTTGGGAATTTTTTTCATCGTTTTCACTAAAAGCCCATAATAATTAAACTGCATATCACATAGGAACAGATTTTTCTAACTGAAAAGTCCCGGCATTATGGAATTCTCTTCATGAAAACGTTTTATAATGTGCTCAATGCTATAATTTGTTGTGCAAAGGAAGGGCGTGCTTTGATCACAGGTAACCCCGGCTCACTGTTAGTGTCACGTTCGGATTTCATAACATGGTTAAATATAGAGAACATATGTGGCGAAGTTTAGGTCTGGAAATTTGCTAGAAAATGGAAATAAAAATCGATGAAACTTATCATGTGGCAAGTTGTTGTTGTCCTTAATGTGTACACGAAGTTTCGGGAAAAATAGTCTGCGTCACCGTTCCTTCATAGTATTATATTTCAGGGTTGTCCAATTATTACTCTCTCAAACGGAGCCATGTTGGAGAGACTGGTGTATGCCACATTATGATGCAACAGCTAATGCAAATACAATACACTTTCCAGGCCTAATCTACTGTGATCGAACATGATTGCTATTTTTGGGTGTACAAATAAGACTACTAACTCAATGTAAAGTTTGTTTCACTCCTGGACTGTCAAATTATTTTTCTCTAAAATCACTTAGCCTTTGCCTCAAAAGTCACATGAATGTACCCTGATCTGTGGATTGCAAGTTTATTGTTTGATTTAAATTATGAATTTATTAACGGGAGCTTCGCTTTTAGCCCTGGCTAAATCTATATATTAGTTTTCACATGAAAACGTGATTTTCGCAATATTTCATGTATTTTTTTTTCTTTTCTTGATGCAATTAAGCTAAAGTTTTTTTCGGAAGATCTTGTGAGTATAAAATAATCTGCTTTTCTTTCAAAGACTCCCGGCAAAGACTTCAGACAACAGTCTCCTCGAGTTTCCCACACTAGCGCCGACAAGCGGTTTTCAGCGCGGTCGAAAATAATTGCCAAAAACTCTGTATATATTCGAGGTATTAAAAAAAGAGAACTTGTAAACATGTATAGGGACGATTTTCAAGACATTCTTCGAAAACAAAGGTCGTCGCTTTTTATTTTGGGAAATTTTATTCAACCAAGGTCATAGGTCGAGGACCAAGGACCGCTAAGCGAAAAAAGGTGATATTTTTCAAGAGTCGATAAAACAAAAAATTCAGAGTCTACAGCAATATGCTTCCAACAGCAGAAATAAGTTGATCTGAAAACCTGTTCTGCAAAAAGGCACGTCTTCCCGTTGTGTTTTATTTATTCGCAGGCTAAGTAAACTTACGGTGCCGTCAAAATCCAGTCAAGAAAGACAAATTAACCTCCCTGTCAACAAACTTTAATTTCGCGCCTTCACCCACAGCAAGAAAGCCGAAACTCAGTAAATCACGATATCTTTCATTATTCAACGAATTTTTTTTCTCGACGAAATATTTTATCATTTTCGGAAAAGTCGCGGACCAAGGACATCGCGGACTTGCGCGGACTAAGGACCACATACTGTACATTTGTTTGTTTATTTGTTTGTTTATTTTTTCCTCCATTTATTTATTTTACAAGCCATTTATATTGTATTACATGAAGATGCTATTTGTAGAATAAATATCAGGCTACAAGAATAAATGGAGAGGGCAGGATATAGTTAAACTAATTACTTACCCTTTGATTAAATTACAGTTTTATTTAGGTTAAAAGAGAAAAAAAGAGAAAAGCATAAACCCTATAAACTATGAAAAATATATGAAAAATATACAAAAGAGAGGAAAAAAGAAAAGCACATACACACACACACATAAAAAAAAATAACATTTGAGAGTCGGTGTGGCGATGATTAATACTGAACAAGATAATAGTGGAAAAGTGCTCTTTTAAACATTTTTTTTAGTTGTTTTTTTTTTAAGTATAGATAAAGCCATCATTCCAATAATAGCATCCTATAACTGTTGGACAGAATTTTCTTATATTTATTCTAAAGCTACTGGGATTTAGGTGTTGCAGGGATGCACTTCTATATGTCATAATTATGCTGCTCAGATACTGAGGCCAGCGTGAAATTAAAGGGCTTTTTATCTACAAAGTGATCATAAATCAGTTGGCAGGTATTTAGCTTAACAATGTCAGGAAGCTTAATTAGGCCAAGGTTTACATAATGAGGCGTAATATGATCACGAAGTGGAACGTTATTAAGATCTATTAATAACTCTCTCAACTTTGTTTTGTTGCTTTACCAATTGTGATACTGGAGCTTCGTAATTATTACCCCACAGAATGCAACTGTAGTTTAAATAGGGGTAGACAAGTGCATAGTAGATACTTATCAAAGACTGGGTTGTTACATTACTTGCTAATGCTATTAAAAGTATGAAAGAATCTAGTTAAGCTTTCATTTACATCATAGCTCTTGTATACTGGTGTCCAATTAGCCTTCCTCAATGCTTTTTTTTAAATTAATCGATTTAAGCAGTGCATGTGAATTGCTAATGCTATTAAAAGTATGAAAGAATCTAGTTAAGCTTTTATTTACATCATAGCTCTTGTATACTTCTGTCCAATTAGCATTCCTCAATGCTTTTTGAAGTCGCTGTACATGCTTTATTGAAACATACAGGGGCTTTTCAGGGTCAATTAAGCAATCGTAGTCTAGACGTAATTTACCTTAAATAAACATTTCAGTTTTTTGATGCTTTTGACTTTGTAAGATTTGCAAGTAATTATAAAACCCCTGGCTTTGCTTTCAAATGGACTATAATTTCTGTTGTCAATCAAACTAGTCAATAATAATAAATAATAATAATAATGAGTCTTTATTTCATCAAAAAATAAAACTACATATCTTATGTTACAATAATATGGAAGATAAAAAAACTATGATAAAAATATCTACGTTATATATATATATATATCTATATATTAAAAAAGTATATCATTACAATAAATAGAGCTTAAAAATCAACCTATTTACAAAGGTGTTCATAAAACGCTCTGCATTAATTTTCGGGCATGCGCAGCCTTTTTTCCTAAGATTATGTACATAAGTCTTCCGGACAGGAATGATATCTTTTAGTGGGCGGTAATCCGTTGATATTAATTTCTTTAAAATGTTTTGGTCTAGTTTATTTAAAGATTCTTGATAAAAACTGGAAATGAAATAGAACGGCGTTTAATATGGCATCGGTCTAAAAAATTTTGTGTAACCGTAAGATCGGATTCCGATGCCCCATAGACTGAAAGCGCAAAGTCAATAGACCTTTTTTAAATAGTTGGTCACGTAATCAACTTTCATTTAACATGAAAACAATACTTTTGGAACAAAATGATTTAAGCAGGAACTGAAAGACCATATAAAAATTAGGTAGCCCGTAAATTTCAGCGGTATATATCTCAAAAGTAGCGATTGCAACGGCCGCCAAATAGGAGGTATTCGATATGTAGTGAAAAACAACTCTTGTCACCCAATCGCGTTTCAGGAGGGTCTTAATGGGGTGGTGGCATTTACGGTTATCGGCTAAAATTTTGGCTCTTTTACGGCTATCGGCTAATTTTTTTCAGTTACGGTTAACAAAAAAGTTAAAAATTAACTTCTTTTGTTTCTAAAAGTTAAATATTAATTAAGAACGAGAAGTCCAAAGACTACTGCAAAGCTGATTTAAAACAACGTGTTTTGTTTTTTATAAGGGACGGACCATTAGAAAAGTGATGGGGGGGGGGGGGAGGGGGGGACCCAAAAAAATTCATGCAAGGGAAAATGCCAAGAAAAAAAATTCATGCAAAGAAGAAGGGAAAGAAAAAAAATTCATGCAGAAGGAAGGTCCAATTGTGACTTTTTCAGAAATCGCAAATATTAATCCCCAGCAAGAAGCCACACTTTTGCTATGGAAAAAAAATTAGTTCCCCGAGAGAGCGGCGGAAATGGAAATGGGTCTTGGTCTCCACCTAAAAGGCGCTTTACCTAACGTGCGTGCGGAGCCAAACTAACCGCGCAATAAGAAACGCAACCATAAGTGAGTTTAGTACCTTCCTTAAAAGTAGCAAATCTAGGGAACGATTTCTTTTACGGTTAACTCTTTTTTACCCTATTTACGGCTAACGGTTAAAATTTTTCAATTCTTACGGCTATCGACTAAACTTTTGGCCGTTTTACGCCTATCGGTTAACCCCATTGAGACCCTCTTTCAGGGGCTTCCCATTCAAATCTTGAATTTGAAATTTTCAAACTGTCGTTGAATCTTTTCCTTACGCACTACAGCTTTTCCAACGAACCTGCGTGGAAACCCTTCCTACGCAAGCCAATACAAATCCCTCTCATTTACGGCAACCATTGCAATTGCTACTTTTGAGATATTTTTTTAAAAAAAGAATTGTTTTTGTGTTTACAGACAGTCGATCACACGACCAACTTTTTCAAAAAGCCTTTTTTTTTTTGCTTGAACCACCTTCTTCGATGCATGCCCGTATTAAGAATCGGCTTGAGATATACTTGTATAAAATTTGCTTTTAACTTATTTACTTACTACTATTATCTTCACTTACTTGCTAAACGTATTCAGAATTAGGATTATAAATTATCACTCCATCCCTACAATTGCCAGTTGAAAAGATAAAAAAATAAACTAGAGTCTTCCACAGGAAGCTTTAAAGTAAGTACAGGTTGAATAACTTCGGATGTTTAACTTTCAATATCCTGGCTTCTTTTGGCATAACTACTCCAAAAATATACTTCTACCCTAATTGCCTTCAAATTTAATAGTCGCCTCTAGTTCTCCCTAGGGCATCTGCAGATAGTTTCAAATGTGTTTTTTTACTAAGCTTTTCTTTACTACTGGGCTATCAAACAAACAGCAATTTCATATTTTGTGAGAAATATAATAATCATACTTATCACTAAAAGTAAGAAATGTAAATATAGTAAGAAAAATAAATGTTTTGCATATGGAAGAAGCAGATAATCTTTGCACGAAAGATGCACGGAACTGTCCTTTCTCACCAGAATTGTCTGCGAAATATAAATGTTGAAAAATGTATTCAGATAAGCCTTATTCTTCTATCTCGTAAATCTATTAAAGCCGTACAGTTCGTTGATAATAAAAAATTGGAAATCAAATATGGACTGCTGTAGCGCGGAGTGAAACCGTGATCTCCCCAAACAAGAAATAAAATAATAATTATACTAATAAAAAGAAAAAACTGAATTCGCAACGAACTGACATGAATGTTGAATGTAAGTCAAAATGTGTATAAAAATGTTTTCAGAGTAATACGCTCCTCGCGTTTTACATGTTGTTTAACATCTTGAAAAGTATTTCTGGTATTGAAATTTCAACTCGGAGGGTTTTTTTAATTTTTTTAAATTTATGTCATCTTTTAGGGATGGCTGTCTACCGAACTATTAATTAGCAGACAGTGATTGTTAATTTTCAGTTTGAGTACATTAATCTTAAGTCATTAAAATCTTTGATGATTCGTGTAAACAAAGAAGCTTTGATCGCCCTTTCTGACTAATTGTGTAGGTTGAAATATCAACTTGCTTGACATTTCTATCGGTCCGCTTAAAATGCTTGAACTGTTAGCGTCTTTTTCTTGAAGTTTTAGTAAATGCTTTGTAAGGGGATTTGGCGTTTCATCAATATATACTTTTTTTTAAAAAACTAATTCGTGCCCCTGTTTCCGTTCAGTTTTGCGTTTTTTACTTGAACCTCATCCACCGGTATCCTTTTATTTTTGAACTGGGGAAATTTTAATTTTTCTTGTCTGTTTTCAAAAAAAGTAGGCATCCACTCGACAAATTGATTGAAACTGAATAATTTTGCTACCATGGCATCGTGACGTAACGACTTATATATAGCTTATAGCGTCCCCTATTGTCCCCTATAGAGCGTGCTGTGTACGATGTATGACATCATCGTGTTCAGAAGCGCGTTTTTATCCGTCCACACGAAAACGACAATCCGGCGGCGTTTTTTAAAAAAAACCCTTTCTGAGAACAGTTCTCAAAAACCTTCGTTTTTGGTGCCCGAAAATACCTTTAAAGTGTAAACAGAAGGCTAAAACGGGGGGAAAAAATTCTTCCTTTTCAAAAATATTCGGATACGCGCGGACGCGGGGTCTAATTATCCTTATTTTACAATTAAACTGTCAAGTTTGGAAGCACTTAACAGATTAGTTATTATTTACAACTTGAGTTTTAACTATCAGTGTTGGAATAACCATCTTTCTTGTGGTACTACTAGCAACTGAGCTCGTTTATCATTAACACATTCACAGGAATTGAAGGCCATAGCAGCAAAAGTGTAGTTTTAAATAAGTAAATTATATTGCTTCGGAAAGTTTCTATTTTTCACTCTACTTTTGAATATCTATTTAGTCAGCTGCTCCACTTAGGTTTCCATATGTGGCCTTGATTTATCATGGAATTATGTCATTGGTTGTCTTTATAATGCTATTAATTAAGTGACATTCCTTATACAGCCTTGGTGAACACAAATGTGAATAATAACCGATAGCAGAAATAATCCAAAACTGTAAGTACCACGATAATATGCGATAACACTGGTAAAAATGTCGCTCCCATCCTTTTCGCTTCACACTTCAAATTCTGAAATTCACCTTCGCTACAACATATATAGAAATATAGCAAAAATGTTCGTATCCAAAGAGAATAATGGGTCCACTGGCCTTTTATAATCTCTTAATCGCTTTCTATCACATAAGAAAATCATTAATGGCTGTGGAAAGCACAAGATCGATGGACAAAAATTTCTCGGTTAGTGCCAAAATGTTTAATTCTATCCCTACAATAGCTTTATCGGTACATGGAATGTGTGTTTTCGCTACAAATAGATGAGCGGTTAAAGGTTTCCACTTTACCCCACTTTTCTGGCAACACCACTTAGAAGAGATTATCTTTTTCGTCTTGTCATGGAAAGTTTAACTGGAAGCAATATGAGATCAGCGAGGGCCTGCCTACATACTTATCCTGAAACCATTTCATTGGTTATCTTTATACTGATACCATAACAATACCACCCTGATAAAAAGAGATTAAAGTATCTTCTGAAGTGTAACATACAACTTGACAGAAACAAAGTTTAGCCATCATGATATTGAACAAAAAGATAGTACGTACGTTGACGATTAAATCCACTGGCAAAAAACTCACTAGCGACCTTTTTCCCCTCACAATTTAACGACTGACATTTGTTCATGCTTATGTTATAATATAGAATACCATCATTTTTTCTTTGATCACAGACTTAATTTGTTAGTGGGGGTGATAAGAAAAAACATTAACGGGCAAAATCTCTCTAAGTGCGAAATGGTTTACTGTGTTAAGCTAATCTGATTTAAATTTGCATATGACAGGTGTCTTTGTACAAAAATATATGTACGACGGTTGGTTTCGCTTTTTGCCACTTTTGGAACATCTTCAGGGGAGATAATTTGTTTGTCGTCCAGTCATGGAATACCAAAATGACACCAATTCGACGTCGGAGAAGATCTGCCCGCAGGCCTCGACTTCAAGTCAAGGTACTTCGGCGGAGTAATCCGATAAAAGTCGACGATGGCGGCGCTACCGCACCAGACTGTCCATTGGAGGTATCACCACCGGGCATGCTGTATAACGTAGACGGTTAAAAAAAAAAACAAACAAACAAAAAAAAAAGCAGAAGCGGCCACCGCTGCCACCATGTGATAACACAGCGAGCCACACGTTCTAGCGGTTACTGAAGAAACACTTTAATTTCTATCAAGTGCCCCCGAAGGTACAAACGAAACTGAATATATAATGAGTCTAGCAGCACGTGCAAATGAAATTCAACACAGGGCGTGAAAATTACAATATTATAACAGCCAGCAACTACAGACATTTTGGGAGCACGAGCAAGCGAGCACTCGTTTAAATTTTGCGAGCAAATCCAGCAAAGGTAAAATTTTGCGAGCGGTTAAAAATTTAATGGACCATTCATCACCCCTGTTATTTGAATCAAGTCCAAACGTGAAAACGCATGTTTATTTATCTTACTCAGTCCCAAGTATGTGACTATGATAACCGATTCAACAAGCCGCAACATCGAAATAAAAAGTCAAATCAAGCTGTGTAGTGTGAACAAGCTAATTTTGTGGTAAGTACTATGTATGCTAATGAACCTCCCTCCTCTGTTAGTATGAGCGCCGCTCAAGTCACAAGTGTACACAAAGAACGCTTTAACTTTATTTATTCAGTTTATTATTTGTCATCTTGCTAAGTTAGATGAAAGTACGCAAACGGAGCAACTTCAGAATACCCGGACACATTATATACATAAACTAGTTTATAGAGTTAAAAGATTCAATAAGTCGCAAAATCGACGTAGAAATTGAACCGACTGTCAAGTGAAGCCGAAGCTAATTTCGTATATGTTAATGAAAAGTCTAACCTTCTTTAGCTTAAGCGCCGCTCGGGCTTCACAAGTCTACACAAAGACTGTAAACAGTGGTTTCTTTAGTGCGCTGCTCGCGCTTTACAAGGCTACACAAAGACCGTAAACGGTGGTTAATTTCATTTTAATACACATCTTAATGCTCAGTTTTACAATCACACGTTTCTTAAATCATTTTAAGCAAAATATCTTTCACACATTCTGTTCGTAGACGACCGGGTTCCGCCATAATAAAGTTTTTAAAAACATTCGAACTTAGATGTTTTAGCGCGTGGTTTTTCTAGATATCGAGGATACGATGGAAGGAATAATACAAGGAACAAGGACTTTAAACAATTCAGATTTAAAGCTTCAACATATGAATAGTAGGCGAACTGACATATAAGACGTAGGCGAATCGACTCCAGTCGTAGACACTTATGTGCCCTATAATATCTAACCTATAGACACATACATGTTCAACCTCAATCATCCCCAAAATAGCCTGCAAGCTTTACCTTTTCATGACCTGGATGACAGAGAATTTCATATTCTAGACGGATCCTGTCACTTGCAGATAGATAATTTAAAAGATTTAGATTTATATAATTTGCTACCCAACCCTGATAAATCTGATGATGCTGACCCTGATCATATATTAATTAACCCTCAATCTGATTACTATGATATTTCTAGTTTGAATAAGGTTCTAAGTAAATCAGGAGCGAAATCCTTCTCATTTCTTCATTGTAATATTAGAAGCCTGTCCAAAAATATTGGCTTGCTTGAAGATATGCTGTATTCTTTCAGTGAACAGCCTGATGTATTAGGAGTTTCTGAAACTAGGCTAAATGCAAATACCACTTTTGATACTGAGTTGATTAACTATAACATCTACCAAGCTGATTCTCCCACCCCAGCGGAAGGGGTTGCTCTTTATGTCAGTAAAGCTTTAACATCATTTCCAAGGTAGCTACTCCCAAAAACCAAAAACCCATCTTGGTTGGCTGTATCTACAAACATCCAGGTGCGAATATTGATGAATTTAATGGGAAACTTGACGAAACAATGAAGCTATTTAACCCAAACAAGTACCAATTGTATATCCTTGGTGATATGAATATAGACTTTTTTAAATGTGATAGTCATCCACCTACAGAGGCTTACCTTGACATGCTATATTCCAATAATTTATTACCAATTATTACTAAACCAACACGTCTGACCTATCATTCAGCTACATTAATTGATCATATCTATACCAACAGTACATCCAAAATTGTCTCTGGGATTGTAATGGTAGATATCTCTGATCACCTCCCAGTCGTCTGTGTTACAAATATACCAGTTAAGAAACACAACCCTATTAAGTATTATCGAGGTTACAGCAATTTTGATCATGAATCTTACTTACAGGATATCAATGCAGTCAATTGGAATGCTATCTATAGTAATGATCTGCATGAGACAGCTACTAAAATAACTGACCTGATTAAATCAATTGCAGATAAACATGCACCAATTAGGTAATTGTCCCAAAAGAAACAGAAATTGTGTACTAAGCCGTGGATAACTAATGGTATTCTTAAATCAATCAAAACTAAGCATAAATTATACAAAGCACACTTTCTTTCTAACAATCCAATTAGGGTGACGGAATATAAAAAGTATGCCAACAAACTGAATTGGCTTAAGAACATTTGCAAAAAGAACTACTTTTCACAACAATTTGACCTATGTAAAAACAACCTGAAGGCATCTTGGAAATTGATTGGTATGCTAGTTAAGCGCAACTCAAAGGGACACCCCCATCTCGAAAATTAAACGTAATGATAGAGCTTACACTAATAAGGCTGAGATTGCCGATCAATTTAATAAGCATTTTGTCAATGTGGGTCAAAAGCTGGCCAAAAGAATTGAAAACTGTGATGGAAGTCCGACCCAATTCATAAGATCGACTCCAGTAGCTAGCTTTGTTATGTCCTGTGTTACTGAAACCCAAGTATGTTCACTATTTAAAGGTTTAAATGATCATAAGTCATCCTTAGATATTCCTAATAAATTAATTAAAATAGCTGCCCAGCCATTGTCAATACCTTTAACATATATCTATAACCAGTCTATTGAAACTGGAATTGTTCCTGATATTTTAAAAGTCTCACAAATTCCCCAGTGTATAAGGGTGGTGATGCTACAGACCCTAGCAACTATCGGCCCATAGCAACTCTCTCACCTTTTAGTAAAGTGCTCGAGCGTCAAGTCTATAATCAGTTATCTTCGTTCATAGATAAACATCAAATCTTGTACAAATATCAGTTTGGATTTAGGAAAGGATATTCCACTGAACAAGCTATTCTTGAAATTACTGACAATCTGAAGCTAGTTACTGACAAAGGTCAAATAACATGTGGTTTATTTCTCGACCTATCAAAGGCATTTGACACAGTAAATCATAAAATACTGCTCTCTAAACTATATCTGTATGGAATTCGGGGTGCACCACATAATTGGCTTGAAAGTTATTTGCACAATCGAAGACAATATGTTAAAATTTTCTCTACTAAATCTAGCTATGAAAATATTACCTGCGGTATACCCCAAGGCTCGACTCTAGGTCCTCTTTTATTTTTGCTCTATGTGAACGACTTACCAAACTATGTCGACAAACTTTCGGTACGGAGCTTTGCTGATGATACCAATTTAGTTTACTCTAGCGACAACTTAAAACAGCTTGAATCCGTAATGAACGAAGAGCTTAAACAAATTTATAAGTACTGTGCTCTCAATAAGTTATCTATTAACACTGCAAAGACCAATTACATGTTGGTCTCATCATCTAGGTGCCACCCAAAGATAAATATCATTGGTATTGAACAGAAAGATGACATAAAGTACTCGGGAGTTTATATAGATAAACATCTCAACTGGCAACCACAGATACAACATGTAAATAATAAATTAGCCAAAAATTTAGGAATCCTTTCAAAACTAAGATGTTACATAGATCTGAATATACTGAAACAAATTTATTATGCTTTAATATATCCCTATTTGAGTTACGGTATTCTTGCTTGGGGCTGTGCCAGCAAAACCAGATTAGATTGTCTTCGTATTAAGCATAACAAATGCCTCCGCACCATCTTCTTTGTACATCCTAGAGAGAGTGCTGCTCCCTATTTCAAACTCCTAACAATCCTCAAATTAGATAATATATATAAATTAAAAATATGTTGCTTTATACATCGAATGAGAAATGATAGCATTCCAGATATTTTCTTTGATGCCCTGACTCCAGCATCGCGTATACACAATCATAATACAAGATTTGTCAGTAATCTGAACTATTTTAGGCCAAGAGTATCCACCAACTTAGGTAAGACGTCCTTTAAATTCTCTGCTCCTAAAATCTGGGAGACTGTACCGCCTGGTCTCAAGTGTCTGCCATATCATAAGTTTAAGAAAGAATGGAAGTCCTGTCTTCTAACCAACCGAATCTGACCTTGCTTATATCTTTTATCACTGATATTATTTGAGATTTTATTCCTCTCTTTACTGCTGCCAATTATTTCAACATGACACTGTCCAACAAGAAAGCTCTTGCTACTTTGGACACCGTACACAAAAAGAACTTAATGTCTTTTAGTTAATTATTATTTGTCAGCTACTTTATTTTCCTACCTACGTACACTTATGTAAATATCTTACATAGCGTGAATAAAGAATTGAATTGAATTGAATTGACTGTAGGCGAAACGACCGGATACCGCAAATTCAAACACAAAGCACTATGTGAAAATGCTTTGCACTACGACAACAAAACCACCATCAACAAGCAAATTTTATGAAGATTTCAAAAACCTTTTCTCAAAGATCAAAAAAATGAAACACACCTTTCTATCTTCAAATGTTTTGCGCCTTGTCAGGTAGATCTTTGAGCTGAAACACTCCCGTTTTCAGCCGTTTTACCCCTAGAGAACACGCAAACTTCATCAGTTGCCATTTTTTTCACACTCATGTGCTTCCTCATCATTCAAAGGCGCAGTTCCTAAGGTACTGTGGGACAAAGTCATTTCTAGGCGTAGCAAAGAGCTGAGAAGCGACCCTGATTCGTGTCCCTTGGTTTGGGCGTCACGTTGAAAATTTGGGTGACGTCATCATATATCCAGTTCTGGTTGTGGCCCGGACTGGTCAACGCAAATTAACATCTATTGTCGCCTGCGTTGCTCGTACAACGCACTCCGTAAACGCGAGCTGCAGTAATGTTATTACAGTCCCTCTACTTTTCTCGCCCCCCTCCCCCTAGAGCTATAATCCCGGACGCCCGCCCCCTCGGTACGTAAGACGCGCTATATCTCGACAAGAGAGGATAAGGGGCTCTCTTGATCTCGACGATCTCACGAAAAAATAGGGGACCTTGAACAGTCTAACAAAATCTATTGCTTAATTCTGATGACGTTCACCTGAACAGACCTCTCCACGGTTTTTTTCAACTTTTCACATAGAAAAGTTAGGGTAAATCCGTCGACACCACTGGAAAAAGTGCCGTAAAATTAGTAAAACTGCCAAAATTGAAAGTGATTATACGTCTTAAGCGAGCGAAGATAGAGCTCCGCAAAGTTACGAAAATTTACAGACGTTTGTTTGTTGGGGGGCAAGTGTTTGCCCCCCATCATACCAGGCCTGCCACCATACAAATAGCCTGTGTGGCAGGCGTTAAAAGGGGAGGGGGAAGGGGGAATTTGGGCGCGCGTGGTCTCGTGCCCTAATTCCCTTCCCCTTTCCTTTCAAACGTCTGCCACGCAGGCCGCCATAAAAACGTCTGTAAGATTTCGTGAATTTGAGGCCGCTGTATCTTCGCTCGCTTAAGACGAATCACTGTCAAATTATGGCAATTTTACTAATTTTAGGACGCTCTTTCCAGTGGTATCAACAGATTTTGCCGAACTTGTCTATGTCAAAAGTTGAAAAAAACTGTGGAAAGGTCTATCAGAAGGGGGCAATATAAGCTCTATCGTAGTCTCAGAGGAGGGGAACTTAAGACTATGCGACCTTTTGTTAGTGGTGACACTCAGTGCGTTTCTATATTGTTCTACACGTACGTTTGCATCTATGGCCATCAGTTCCTTTGCTATATTAGGTTTGCTAAGCCTTGATTGCATCTGCGTTGGTTTATTTGCTTAGTTTATGTCTCTTTATTTTTGGGGACGACATGACCGTGACTGAATATTATAAGATTGCGAACTCATTAGCTTCAAGAATCAATGGTGTCGGTCTTCATATATGGTTTCTATAATAGTCGCTGCGTATTCATTTGCGCACGACATTGACTGCACACACTGATTTCTAGATTCCGGTAGGACCCTTTTGTTTAACAAACGATTACCATATTATTTTGGACGTGCAACGAATAGTTTTCGCCCCAACTTTTCCTGAAGAGATGTTAATAAGTGATTTTTATAATTGGATTCAAAACGTGACGCTTGTGGCCATTAACCCCAATTAAAAAACAGTTTATATTCTTTCTTGTGTCATCTCTTTCGCAAACCAGTACGCCGCCATGCAGAGCTATTGATCGATTCTTAGACTCGGATTGAAAAGGCTCGCAATAAAAATTGAATTCGGCTGACAGCTGTTTTAAGAAAGGGATCGTCTATAGAGGAAGACATATTCCACATATTTTATAGGAGGTCAAGTCATATACTATAAATAATGAAGGTTACTTTGGCCCGAAGTAGTCGTCTTTCAAGACGTCAGGAAGTGTCATCGCAGCCGTCTCCT
Organism: Porites rus; assembly: GCA_964035705.1. Classification (NCBI taxonomy): domain Eukaryota; kingdom Metazoa; phylum Cnidaria; class Anthozoa; order Scleractinia; family Poritidae; genus Porites; species Porites rus. The sequence continues at coordinate 2,264,592 of OZ037995.1, forward strand.
CGCCCTAACCCCTCCAACGGGCTGCCCGGCCGCCTCTTTGGGGGGTGGGGTGAGGAGACGGCTGCGCTTTAGACTATTAAAAACCAAATAAACATAGTAAGGAGGAAGTAAAAGGTGATGTCAGACTTACTATGTGTTCATTGTTTTAAAATGAAGAATTACTTATAAAAGGGTTTCGTCTCCTCCTGTTGGTAACTAAATTTTGAAAATGGAATACGCAGAACCTTCAGTATTCCAGACATTTTATACTTTATTCTCCTCTTGAGGTACTGTCGCAATTCATAAATGCATCGCACTTGATAAAAAAGCTATCGCTTTCTGTAATAACTGTCCATCGCGCTTTGCCTGAATCAACTACTGTTGTCGCAATTTGCAATAATTTCAACGCACTCTTGGCATTATTCAGAAAACTAATAATTCTTTTTAAAATCAACTTTGATGTAAAACGTGTACATGTGAAAAGGAAAAAAAGTAGTTTTCATTTGTTAAAAAACACTCGACTTTTCTACGAATATTACTAAGCGAACAAAGAGCAGCTAAATCAGAGGACAATCATGGCACGTGCCCTTTGTGGGGCTAATCATAGCCTGCGTAGCAAGGCGCTTGGAAGAAGTGGACACAAGAAAAAACGGGCGCGCGAGAAGGAGACACGCGCGCTAGTTCTCTCTTTCGCCCACTACTTCCGAGTGCCTGATACGTATGCGCAGGTTAGGCTAATCAGGGATCTCAGGGCAAGTTCAGTGTAAATTACTAAAACTTGACTTGACTTCACTCGCACTTGAAGCTTAAAGGTAGTTTCAAATAATCACTTGATTCCAGTGTTTTACCCTAGTTTTTGGACTATGTAAAGAATTCATAGGCAATACAAGTTCAGTGTAAATTACTAAAACATGTGTTGGCCTCACCACTTGAAGCTTAAAGGGAGTTTCAAATAATCAATTCCAGTGTGCTAACGTAGTTTTTGCCTCGTACACGCCCAACAGGAAACTCAAATAGTAGATAAACCTCAACTTTAATTAAGCAGTTTAGTTGTACCCGAGATCTGAATTGGACATGTTTCCTGTGATTTACTGCACCGGCATAGTCTAAAATCTGGAGTGGACCGTGGATTCTGGACTCTGGATCAAAAAAAAAAATAAGCTGAAAAAAAAGAACCAGAAAAAATTATAGCCAAAAAAAGAGAGAAAGAAAGAAAAGCTAGTGCGTAAGGGGTTATAAAGCTAAGCTTTTACTCCCTTATAAAATGTCCCCTTATATGCGCCCCCTTGTACCTGAAAAACACCAAAAGACACTTTCGATAGCAAGTCTCCCCGGATATAAGCCCCTGCCTCTTGTCTAGCTTGTATTGAAATGAATACGATTTTTTAGAAGGCGTTTTGAGGCATAAAGAAGCGAGTTAAGTTAAACAGAAGGCCATAACCCAAATAGTATTTTGATTAGCACTTCTAAGCACAAGTTGTCAGTCACACATGTCACAAATACGATTGCTAGCCTTTAAAACCATGAAGCGTTTGCAACGGAAAAGAGCTTTTCGAAGTTTTCTATTAATTTTGTCATTAATTTTAATAGGGAAACAACTTAGCTAGTTTTCGGCAAAGAAATTGCCGTATGGAGTCCTCAAACTCCGATGCGTAGTTTCTCCAACCGGAATTTAGCGAGGTAATTTAGAAATTATTCATCTATGCTTTCATTAGAATCTTGGAACCGCTGCACATCTTTAGTTGGCTTTCATATCCTAGAGGTCAATTGGCCAAGTGTGGTGTAGATCATACTTGGCCTTGAACGTCGGCTTCTTTGAACTACAAAACAGACAAAATAATGTTTCCATGGTCACTAAGTAAAGTTAAAGTGAGACTTAAAGTATATGCCAAGTGCCCTTAGATTATACTTACAAGCTCTAGTGTGAAGCTAACAGTGTTCAAATAAATTGAAAGGCAAAAAATATCTCCCCTTACAATTTTCATTTTACGTTTTCAGTCCAGTTTTATGTGAATATCATTAACTCGGGAACCTGCAAGCCCAGACGGTTACCTCCGCCGCTGGGTTCGCAGGCTATTAGCTTGCCTCGACAAAGTGTAGCGACAAAACAGATGTCATATAACGCTGTTTTAATATTTATAAATAATTTAACACCTTTTTGAAATCAGACAAATCAAACTGCTAGCGAAAAATAGCAATCATAGTACAGAAGCAGTTTTAAGGAACACAAGTGGTAAGTTTCTAATCGTTTTTTTTTTCTTCAACTTAGAATGATGAAAATCATAGTCACCTTTAATATTTTGTAATTACAGTTGACCACGACGGGACTGAACGAATAGTCACTCCTCTCGTCCGATTAGAATATCCATGCGCGTGAATCTCTCAGACTTATGTTAAACTAAAGCCACCCTTTAGTCAAAGGAGTAAATCATTTGGTTTTGTTTCTAGGTATTTAAAACAAATTCTTTACTTTTCCTTTTGCCGTGCTTTCCCCTTCTCCTCTTCCTAATTTGGGTTTCTGTCTAAATTCATCTTAGTCCGTCTGTCCGGAACGTAGACCATTTCGAACGTTATTCTGCAGTATGTTTCTTTCAGTTTTAATAATTAACAAGCAATACATGCTCTACTGAAACATACATACATTCTTTATTGAAACATACATACATGCTTTATTGAAACATACAGGGGCTTTTCAGGGTCAATTGAGCAATCGTAGTCTAGACGTAGTTTACCTTAAATAAACATTTCAGTTTTTGATGCTTCTGACTTTGTAAGATTTTCAAGGAAAGCATAAAATCCTTGGCTTTGCTTTCAAATGGACTATTATTTCTGTTGTCAATCAAACTAGTCAATAGACCTTTTTTAAATAGTTGGTCACGTAATCAACTTTCTGTTAACATGAAAACAATACTTTTGGAACAAAATGATTTAAGCAGGAACTGAAAGACCATATAAAAATTAGGTAACCCGTAAATTTTCAGCGGTATATATCGCAAAAGTAGCGATTGCAACGGCCGCCAAATAGAAGGTACCATAAAATTCCGAACCTAAGCCCCGGGGCTTATATTTTTCAAATGCCCTTTTTGAGGGGCTTATTTTTGGAGGGGCTTATATTCGAAGGGGCTTATCTACGGAGGGGAATTTGCGTCTTAAAATCAATTGGGCTAGCCTTATAGTTGGATGTAAATTTACCATTTTTGCTTTGTTTTACTTTGTATTTGAGGGCAATTTTCCAATTTCAAGCCTCCAGGGGGCTTATATTTGGAGGGGCGATTTAACGGAGGGTTTTTTACGTTACCGGTTTGGGAGGCTTATACATGGAGGGGTTTATTTTCGGAATTTTACGGTATTCGATATGTAGTGAAAAACAACTCTTGCCATCCCAGTCGCGGTTCAGTGGCTTCCCATTCAAATCTTGATTTTGAAATGTTCAAACTGTCGTTGAATCTTTCTCTTACGCATTACAGCGTTTCCAACGAACCTGCGCGGAAACCCCTCCTACTCACGCCAATACCAATTTCTCTCATTTACGGCAACCATTGAAATTGCTACTTTTAAGATATCTTTTAAAAAAAGAATTGTTTTTGTGTTTACAGACAGTCGATCACACGACCAACTTTTTTCAAAAGGCCTTTTTTTTCTTGAATCACCTTCTTCGATGCATGCCCGTATTAAGAATCGGCTTGAGATATATTTCCATAAAATTTGCTTTGAAATCTTTTAATTTATTTACTTACTAGTATTATCTTCACTCACTTGCTAAACGTATTCAGAATTAGGATTATAAATTGTCACTCCTTCCCTACAATTGTCAGTTGAAAAGATAAAAAAACTAAACTCGAGTCTTCCTTAGGAAGCTTTAAAGTAAGTACAGGTTGACTTAAATGAATAACTTACGGGAAGTTTAACTTTCAATATCCTGGCTTCTTTTGGCATAACTAACCCCAAAAATATACTTCTACCCTAATTTCCCTCAAATTTAATAGTCGCCTCTAACTCTCCCTAGGGCATCTGCAGATAGTTTCAAATGTGTTTTTCTACTAAGCTTTTCTTTACTACTGGGCTATCAAACAAACAACAATTTCATTTTTTGTGAGAAATATAAATAATTACTTATTACTAAAAGTAAGAAATGTAAATATCGTAAGAAAAATAAATATTTTGCATATAGAAGAAGCAGATAATCTTTGCACGAAAGATGCACGGAACAGTCCTTTCTCATCAGAATTGTCTGCGAAATATAAATGTTGAAAAATGTATTCAGATAAGCCTTATTCTTCTATCTCGTAAATCTATTAAAGCCGTACAGTTCGTTGATAATAAAAAATTGGAAATCAAATATGGACTGCTGTAGCGCGGAGTGAAACCGTGATCTCCCCAAACGAGAAATAAAATAATAATTATACTAATAAAAGGAAAAAAACTGTGAATTCGCAACGAACTGACATGAATGTTGAATGTAAGTCAAAATGTGTATAAAAATGTTTTCAGAGTAATAGGCTCCTCGCGTTTTACATGTTGTTTAACATCTTGAAAAGTATTTCTGGTATTGAAATTTCAACTGGGCGGGTTTTTAAAATTTTTTTTTATAAGTTATCTCATCTTTTAGGGGTGGCTGTCTACCGAACTATTAATTAGCAGACAGTGATTGTTAAATTTCAGTTTGAGTACATTAGTCTTAAGTCATCAAAATCTTTCATGATTCGTGTAAACAAAGAAGCTTTGATCGTCTTTTCTGACTAATTATGTCGGCTGAAGTATCAACTTGCTTGACATTTCTATTAGTCCGCTTAAAATGCTTGAACTGTTAGTGTCTTTTTCTTGAAGTTTTAGTAAATGCTTTGTGAGGGGATTTGGCGTTTCATCAATATAAACTTTTTGAAAAAAACTAATTCGTGGCCCGGTTTCCGTTCAGTTTTGCGTTTTTCTAGTTAGACCTCATCCACACGTACTGTATCCTGTTAGTTTTGAACTGGGGAAATTTTAATTTTTCTTGTCTGTTTTCAAAAAAAGTAGGCATCCACTCGACAAATTAATTGAAGCTCAATAATTTTGCTACCATGGCAACGTGACGTAACGACTTATATATAGCTTATAACGTCCCCTATTGTCCCCTATAGAGCGTGCTGTGTACGATGTATGACATCATCGTGTTCATAAGCCGCGTTTTTGTCCGTCAACACGAAAACGAGAATCCGGCCGCGTTTAAAAAAAACCGTCTCTCAGAACAGTTTCAAAAACCTTCGTTTTTGGTGCCCGAAAATGCCTTTATAGCGTGGACAGAAGGCTAAAACGGGGAAAAAAAAATTCGGATACGTGCGGACGCTGGGCCTTATTATCCTTATTTCACAATTAAACTGTCAAGTTTGGAAGCACTTAACATATTAGTTCTTATTTACAACTTGAGTTTTAACTATCAGTGTTAAAATAACCATCTTTCTTGAGGTACTACAAGCAACTGAGCTCGTTTATCATTAACACATTCGCACGAATTGAAGGCGATAGCAGCAAGAGTGTAGTTTTAAATAAGTAAATTGTATTACTTCTGAAAGTTTCTATGTTTCACTCTACTTTTGAATATCTATTTAGTCAGCTGCTCCACTTAGGTTTCCCTATGTGGCCTTGATTTATCATGGAATTATTTCATTGGTTGTCTTTATAATGCTATTAATTAAGTGACATTCCTTATACAGCCTTGGTGAACACAAATGTGAACAATAACCGATAGCAGAAATAATCCAAAACTGTAAGTACCTCGATAATATGCGATAACACTGGTAAAAATGTCGCTCCCATCCTTTTCGCTTCATACTTCAAATTCTGAAATTCACCTTCGCTACAAAATATATAGAAATATAGCAAAAATATTCGTATCCAAAGAGAATAATTGGTCCACTGGACTTTTATAATCTCTTACTCGCTTTCTATCACTTAACAAAATCATTCAGATGGCTGTGAAAAGAACAAGATCGGTGGACAAAAATCTCTCGGTTAGTGCGAAAATGTTTAATCCTATAGCATTATCGGTACATAGAGTGTGTGTTTTAGCTACAAATAAATGAGCGGTTAAAGGTTTCCACTTTACCCCATTTTTCTGGCAACACCACTTGGAAGAGATTATCTTTTTCGTCTTGTTATGGAAAGTTTAACTGGAAGCGATATGAGATCAGCGAGGGCCTGCCTACATACTTATCCTGAAACCATTTCATTGGTTATCTTTATACTGAAACCATAACAATACCACCCTGATAAAAAGAGATTGAAGTATCTTCTGAAGTGTAACATACAACTTGACAGAAACAAAGTTCAGCCATCATGATATTGAACAAAAAGATAGTACGTACGTTGACGATTAAATCCACTGGCAAAAAACTCACTAGCGAACTTTTTTACCTCACAATTTAACGACTGACATTAGTTAATGCTAATGTTATAATATAGAATACCATCATTATTTCTTTGATCACAGACTTAATTTGTTAGTGGGGGTGATAAGAAAAAACATTAACGGGCAAAATCTCTCTAAATGCGAAATGGTTTACTGTATTAAGCTAATCTGATTTAAATTTGCATATGACAGGTGTCTTTGTACAACAATATTTGTACGACGGTTGGTTTTCGCTTTTTGCCACTTTTGGAACATCTTCAGGGGAGATTATTTGTTTGTCGTCCAGTCATGGAATACCAAAATGACACCAATTCGACGTCGGAGAAGATCTGCCCGCAGGCCTCGACTTTGGTGAAATGCATCAAAATAGTCGCTTACTCGTCGATCATGTTAACTTCGCTGCTTGGAAACTTAGCTGTAATTGCAATCGTGTCAAAAAACAAAAGGATGCGGACGACAACGAATTACCTGATCGCTAACATGGCCGCTTCTGATCTATTAATCTCTGCCTTCGCAGTACCACGAGAACTCGCGGAAATTTTTGCTGGTTCAAAGATATGGCTTCTCGATGGCTTAGCAGGTTCAATATCATGTAAGCTGGTCTACTTTCTCCAAGACATTTCAACGGCAGTGTCTATACAAAGCCTAGTAGCCATAGCAGTTGACAGATATCAGGGAGTCGTCTTTCCATTCCGTCTTCCAGTTATTACATCCAAGGTTTGTAAGGTAATAATTGTTGTTATTTGGATGGTGGCGATGGGTCTACACGGAACTTATTTCTATACCGCGCGGCTGGTAAAGACAGGCCAAAAGTGGTCTTGCACTTTTTGCTGGGCACCGAAGTTTGAAGAGCATACACAACAACGATACTTTCTGTTCCTTTCCATCTTTTTAATTTTCTTGCCCCTAATTGTGATTCTAACTTTATATGCACTGATAGTTATAGAACTAAAGAAAAAAGATCCTACCGAAAATGGAACATCAAGAATAAGGCGACAGAGGCAGAAAGAAAACAGAGCCATTGTCAACAAGATATTGATCATTGTCTTTCTGTTCATCTTGTGCATTTTCCCAATAACTATTTTAGGACTTGTTCATTATTTTTTGTGGGATGGGCTAGCGACATGTGCAACGAGAAAACTTTTTAAAGCCGCGAAATTCTTGTTTTATTCAAATGCTTCTTTAAACCCGTGGGTTTATATAAGATTAAACGAAAGGTATCGCAAAGGATTAAAAGTTTTAGTTAACTGTCTTTTACCCAAACAGCGTCACAGAAATGAAATAGAGATGAAAGGAATGTCTTGTAACCGATAAGTTACTTAAGGTGTTTCGATATAGTTTTTCAGAGGCCATACCGATATTTTTCAATCGCTTTAAAAGTGATTTTATCCTTGTCTGATCGCTATAAATGATTTTATATAGACTGAAATTTGTCAAATGTAGGTTTTAGTAGAATCGATATTACAATGAGAACAATAAAGAAAATAATATATATATCCATGGCTAGTACATCTCAGCGTGAATATTGCCAATGTTTTACATTCAAAAGATACGATAAATTCAAACTAAAATGTACCAGTCATGGAGGTATGGACAGTGTATAGTGCGCACTATTTTGGAAAAATTAGCATAACGTCAAAGCAGTGCAAAGTGTAACGCAGATTTTTGACAGGTTCGTAGAATAGGTTTGTCTTGAAATTTCAAGGTGTTGCAGTGAATCAATCTTAATGAAAGTTTCAGACATTATTATATACATTATGAAGATTATGTGAAGAGATTTTAAAAAAATTCGTTCGAGTCGTTTCAGAGATATTCGGCAAAAAAGCGCTAAAAGACCAAATTTTGAATGAAGTTGCACTTATACAGGTGGTGAGAAAACGGGTTAGTTTTCAAGATCGCAGGAAGAAAAATACACCAATATTTCCTAGCATCAAAATATCATATTAAGCAGCATTCTGATGCTACTTAAAAATAATTGAGTCATTTATAACGTTTTTATTAAATAATCTATCAAGGCGATTGAAAGTTTAAGGTTTGAAAGATATTTTCGTTTTAGTCGAATTCAAACATACAAAATTTTTTACTTCTTACGGAGATTTTTTGCTAAACACCAAACTTTAACCCTATTCAGACTGGGCTTTTTCGGTCAATCTGTGACTGGGGGTGGGGGCTCCTCGGAGCCCCCCTCTGTATCTCTGGAACCAATAATGCTAGGGTCATGAAATTTACACACAATGATCATCTCCGTACAAAGAAGCCCCACACCCAGTTTTGACTTGCCACGCCCAATGATGACGTCACAGTGACGTCATATTCCGATTTTTCGATGTTTCTTATTATTTTTCCACTTAGATACGTAAAATATGAATAATATTGGTAAAGTCAACTCTTTGTTATCCTTTCTTATGAACTAGTAACAAGGAAACACTTGTACAGCAGGAAAAGGCAATAGGAAGCAATAAAATTTAAAATTTGAAATCGTTGTCCGCCATGTTGGATCCGCCATCTTGGATTTCCGTTTTTTTGTTAAAATTATAATTTAAAGCAACTTTCAAAGGAGAAAAAGCTCAGAATGTATAAAAGAAGTATCAAACTAATGTTTATTACCCAAACAAATGACTTTGGAAGTGTTATTTGGAAAATAGAGCAGCATGTTTGTCAAAGCAAAAAAGTGACAAATTTTACCCCATCCCTCCCCCCCAAATCTTCGATGTTGAAACATTTTGATGTGATTCAAAAACTAGTCCCAAGCAAAGACCATTTTAACAACAAAAAGCACTATAAGTGTAAAAACGCGATCTTAAAACAAAAAAATCACCATTTTTTAAATTTTCCAAAACCTATGTGTCAGAAACTGGTTGCCATGGCAACATGATTAATCACATGGACATGGTAATTATACCAAAATGTTCCTAGATAAATTTTAGGAAAAGTCAGAAAATTTGAACGTCATAGCTCTTTCGGTGTAGGAGTTATCACGATTTTGCCGGAGGGGGGGTTCGAAAAGCCTCCCCCCAGTCTGAATAGGGTTAAATTCCTAGTGTTGGATTTTCAGTAGCTGGTCTAGATCACCCAAAATTCGGATTTTATCAATTTCAAAGTTTTTTGTTTATTGTTGTCATGGTAATGTCGATTTTACTTAAAGCCACATTTTTACAAATTTCAATCCATAGCCAATTACGATGAAAATTTTATAGCGATCGGACAAAGAAAAAAACACATTTAAGGGGATTGAAAAACAAATTTAGAGACAATTATTCAATATAAAAGTAAATAATAACATTAAATAAAGTAATTTGAAGTCTCTGCACTTCATCTCTGAAATGTTTTCTGTAAATGTATAACCATTAAAAAAGATTAAATGCAGCACTTTGTTAAAGATTTTTTGCAGTTTCTTTTTCTGCAGGAATAATTTCAGAAGCGAGTGCGAAAAGGATCTCTTAGCTATACATAGACAATGATGGTTTTTAGTATGATCATGGATTCTGGATTCCAAGCCGTCTGACGAACGATCGCAGAAATTCCATACTGATGACGTGTCACTACCTAGATCTGGGTAGTGCTCCTGATTGAATGAAGCAAATTTTCAACCAATTAGAAGTACTAGCCAGAACTGGGTAATGACGCGTCATCAGTATGGGATTTCTGCGCTCGGTCCTCAGACGTCATTCAGTAGTTAAACCAATGGTGGTATCGCGAAATGTCAGCTGTTTTCTCAAATCCCATCATATTACTTTTTCTTCAGAAATTCTGCCACAAGAACGAAGCGTTATTCTCCGGAGCAGGGAGTCGAGAGGCTACATAATAGGTCCTACTTAGAATCTGAAGCTTTTCTTGCTCGTTTGACTTCCATTACAGTGTGTATTACAGCACCAAAACAAATAGCACACATGATCCCCATTACAACAAGCAACCAGGGGTTTATTCTTGAAGACGAAGGATCTAAAAGAAAAAAAAAAGGGTAGAAACAAGCAATTCTAAAGGCAATTTTGCACTGGATGCCAGTCCTAAACTAAGCATTAGAGTTTCGTTTTAATCAAATAAAGGAACGCCTATGCAAAAAGATGCGATTTTGGGAAGAATATTCTTGCAGTGAAAAGGGAAAACTTGAATCTGTGGCCTTAGTTGAGGCTGAATCGCGCATCTGAGGTTTGAAGCTTAGTTGATTTTTGCATGTTAAGCCAAAGACTCTGAAAGTAAGGAATAAATATGGCTTTTCAATTTATATTAGCAGCCTTTTCCAATAACACTGAGAATAACATAAGTTTCAACTTTTGCTGATCAACAGATGTTGCAGCTCTCATAGCTTTCCATGTTAAATGCTGAGACAGACCATGTTATTGAACGAAAATAATAGAAATGGGCTCTTTTACGTGCAACAACTGGCAATGTGTTGAACACTAAACACGTCGTTTTTCGAGCAACAAATTTTGAACGATGTTATGAACCTATCACTGTAAACCCCGTGGGGGGGGGGGGGGGGAAGCGGGCAAGGGGTGGGGATTTGACAAATTTTAAAATTTTTTGATTAAATTCCCCAGGGTGGGAAACGAAAGGTCAATCAAAAGTGTCAAAAAAGCCCCCACCCCAGGGGAAAAAATCTAAACAGATAATACTATAATACTGTATAAAACGAATTAAAAGAACATTTCAAAAATACGTCCTTACTAAACGTAAGCTCCGTTAAATTACTCGCTGTAATTAAGTATCTTCTCTCTCCACTAGCATCTCTTATTTTGAACTTAACAACAAAATCACTCTAGGAAGATTGACCGTGCTATTATAATATTAATGAAACGTAAAATGCTTTATAACATCTGCTCAACATGTCGGAACAGGTCGGATCAGTGACCCGTAAAAAATCCTCTGACTTTCATGGTGGAATTCGATTTCAATCGAGTTTTACAATCAGATGGGAACTTGAAGATAAAAACTTTCTCAAAATAGACATTATCTGTTTAGATGACAGTTTAAAGTATCGGATTATGGCGATTAAAACAAATGAAAACTTCACACCTTTCTCCAACAGCGTGATTTTCAGAAAGCCTCGAGGGACGGATTTGGTAACCGCTTCTGAATTGATGCCAGGCTTCTGTCGGTCAAAGTCAAATGTCCCGGGGTCGCTTCGCACGATCAAAAGCCCGACAGGGGGATAGTCTCAGGCATCAAATCCCCGCCCCTTGCCCGCCCGCACCCCCCCCCCCCCTCGGGATTTACATTGATAGGTGCATTAAAGTATGCGTTATTAGCTTTTTAGCACTATCAATTCACGATAAAATAGAAAAAAATGTTCCCACTTACCTCTTTTGTCCCCTATTTCCTCATTTTCAGCGTCACTTCCCAAGCTATATTCCTTTTCTCTTAAAATGATAATTGGACCTCGCTCCAGGTCATAAATATCTGTATTCACCTCCCTTCTCTGTCTGCTTTCTAACTTGTCATTGCATTCCTTCATGCAACTGGGCTTGGAGTCTGTTAAATTACACAGTTTAACGTCACAATGGACGTAAAGGTATGGCTCAACAGGACCATTGATAAACTGGAATGCCGTAAAACTGAACCGTTGCGCTGTTGCGGGAGCACCATAGAACTTGACGGTCTCATCTGTTGGGCACCTTTTGTAAAATGAAGTTGTTAGAAACAAAGAAAAATCTGATCAAAAGTCAAACGTAACTTTGTTCAGAGAAGTCGTCGATGTGAAGGGCCTTGGACGGGGAAGATAGGGGTGGGGTGGTTAAGGAGCCTTGTCCAAGGAATTTAGGGCTGGAGTGGGGTGGGGTGTTGTTTTGGATTAGACACCTACCCATGTATACTAAGAGTATGGCGACCAGGTTACCAAGACTTGGTCCTACGTCATGAAAAAAATAGCATTTCTTTTATCTAATTTCATAAATATTCGAGTATCTTATACTTAGCAACAGTCTGTGGTCAACGATGACTGATTGAAAACAAGGATGAACCGAGGAAGATGTTGAAAACTTCCTCTTTCAAATTATCATATCTAGGATATGCAAAGGCCCGGGTGTTCAGGAAAGGTTGAAAGCCATAAATAAGCGTATGATATTTTTTGCTGTATTCACTTGAAGAGAATTACTTTTAAGTAGTTAAAAATTATCAGCTAGAGTTTCAGTCCGCGAGATCGACTGAGGCTGAGCCTCTCATGTTGCACATCAACACAAAACTACTTAAGTTATTTCACTGTTAATTGATGACCTTCAAAGTGCTTCCAAGGTGACTTCTATTTTATTCAAATCTATTTTATTCAAGAAATAGTCAAATGCCCATTTTGGTACTGGTCACATAGGACAGAGCACGCCTGTAACAAAATTTAAAAATTAAGCGGCAAAACCATACCTACCCATTGAGAATGATGTCATGTTTTTCTTTCTTTGAGATGCTGTTGATGGGTGTGGCATAGCACGTGTCAGCAGCGATTCCTAACCGCGTGTCGGGTGTGTCCACTGATACTTGTAAATAAAGACGCTGTTGCAATGTCACCACTATTGGGAAACTTAAGTATTCCTCGGCATAGTCTTCACTCTATAAATGAAAATTCTTACAGTCAAGCCAGGTCAATCCTACCCCAAGATGCCATTAATGAATTTAGTATTCGAAAGTCTAATCCGTTGGTAGTTGTAGATTTCAGAATCATCTCTGCATTTCTGCATGCATATATTACAGGGGCGTAGCCAGCATTTCGACTAGTTGTAGGCCTGGCTGACTTTCATTTCCACATATCCTGAAAATTGTACTCTTGACTAGTACGCACTAACCTCACTAACACTTTGAGCTCTTATAATAAGCTTTTTAGCTCACCCCCAAAACGCATAATTTCTTACAAGCGGTAGAGTGATCAAATCAAAAATTTGTAGGCCCGGTCCTACAGATCTATGGACTGGCTATGCGAGGTAGTTATGCAATTTCTACCCGTGATTTTTCTTGAATTTTGATGTAAAAGTCTTCCGAGCAATTTTGTCCTCTCAAATAGTTCTCAAATCAGAACACAGAAATGGCCTATTAAGATTTTTAACTTTTTAAAATTTTTAACTCTTGAAAATTTGGATCAATTAATTAGCATAATGGTGTCGGCCACGTTTTCAAGAGCTCCAGCTCTTGCAAATGTTTACGTAAGAAAGGAAGCGAGGAGAACGTCTAGTTAACGAATTATGTGATTTAGTTTAATCTTATCAGTATTATTTCTTTCCTTTGTTCCTTTCTTTACTTGTAAATAAGCAGCAGCCAACCCGAAAGCTTTGCTACTTTGGCTGTTACACACTGATTCAAAAATTGTTCATATAGTTATATAATTTCTATCATTTCGTTTTCTATAGTTTCTCGCACTCTCATGTTTTTTCTTCTCCTTTGTACCTGAATAGTGTTAATAAAAAGATTGTTGTTGTTGTTGTTGTTGTTGTTGTAAATAGCCATAATTCAGCCCATGAGCTGTGAACAATGTGAAGATAAACTCGTAAACCAGCGGCCCGTTTCTCGAAAGACCCGGAAACATTTCGGGCCCGAAGGCGAATTTTAAAATCAAAACTTGTTGAATAGTAGCACAGTTCCTAGCCAACAAACCAGTCAAAATTGCTTCGTTTTCTGATAGTTTCATTGCATTATTCTCAGAGTTATTTAAAGTTTGATCTTGAATGCACAACAAACACAAAACCGCTTTCCAGGCCAGAAAAATAAAAGTTATCGGGACTTTCGAGAAACAGGCTTGTGATCTCTTGTTGGAGAATCCCTCGACAAGAGACGTGGGTGCGACATTACGGCGAAGAAATTTCAATGAAGGCCTAAGCATAACTTAAGGCCCTTACCTTGAATATATCTATTTTGAGCGCGAACATTCCTGAGCCTTCTTCAGGTTCTAAAGCAATAGCCTTGGTTTGCTTAACATTCATTTGGACGAGAGAGGCCGCTGCCTGGTTTAGATAAACACACTCGAATGGAATCTCCAAAACCTAGGGAAGAGTAAGAGACATGGATCAGCGTTATCAGGCCTTGTTAGACTGCTAGCAGTCGTCCCCTTTCCTCAGATCAGTGGGGCGTGCGAGCTCATTGATGATTATGCATATTAGCCGAATAAGAGAAGAGAGGCACTGAGGGAGGGGACGGAAGAGAACCCCTCCTTCTTTCTCTCCTCTCGCGTGTCGCGGATCAGTTGATTAGACGTGCTTGAGGACGTTTTCCCTCTTTTAGGGAAGTGAGGAAATTTAAGCAACGACGTTTTAGTCTGCGAGCATCGCTTCGCTCGCCCAATTAGGAGAGCTTGCTCGCAGGCTAACCACGTTTTTGAGCGACGCGCGTCAACCGGAAGTGGACTTTTTGCACTCTTGAGCCGTGAGTTTGGAAAAATATTTGGTCAAATCGTCTCTATAAGAGTAAAGACATTTAGCCATGCAAATTTGGTCGCGTCAAGGCCTATTAAAAGAGAAAAAAGCTCACTTCCGGTTGACGCGCGTCGCTTAAAAACGTAGCTGCTTAAGCTCTCTATTAGAAAAAAGGAAGAAATCTCTCGCGCCTAGAGCTTCGCCTACTGGGTCTCCCTCCTCCCTTTCGTCTGCCCTTACCCCTCCCCCCCCCCTCCAATGGCTGCTAGTGCTAAATCTCTTCATCCTACACCTCACAGGAGGTAACAAAGCTATTGCGCACACAAACAAACCTGTAGTCGGCCGACTATGGCATTCCTTGCATATCCATCCTCAATAACATTTCTATAAATGACATTTTCTTCCGTGTGTTGCATCTCGGTGCCACAGTCAGTCAGAGGCGTTGTTACGGTCATGTGACTACTGTTCTCGCTTTTCACTGGCTCACAGTTTGGATCTAAGAGCCGTAAGTCTGCCAGTTGGAAGCCTGGAATCAAGATTTTCGGTATGTGTACACTCATCTGGTCCAGATCACAGTCAACAGTGACCTTAACACCAGCTCCAGCTATTTAAAAAACAAGCAAAATAGGGATCATAAATATTATACTTTTCTGGCAAACTGCCCACCTACCCCTCCCCTAAGCCAACATTTTGCTCTAAGTGAGAAAGAAGTAAGTGCTAATGTTGGCTTAGGGGTGGGGGGGGGGGGGGGTAGGTGGGCAGTTTCCCAGAAACGTATAATGACCCATCGCCCCTAGATAGGTGTAGAAAAGTTAACTGAAGAAACTTTTGGAGCCCCAAGCGAGAGCGGAACGTAACTATGACAACCCTGTGAGCGGGAACCACCATGGGCCCACTTTAAGAGACCTTAATCACGATGCCAGCCATCTTTGCACACGCTTTTAAGCGTGTCACGTGGTTTGTAAGGGGGCAAACAAGTGGTAAAATTTTCCAATGCAAGAAATCGCTTCAAGTTTGTTTGTTCTAGACAACAAAGAATGAAAAACTTTTCATCTTTAAAATAATAATGACAAACTATCATTGTTACTTTAATTTTTTTACGTGCAGTAGCGAACGTAGATGTCCTCACAGCAAGTAATAAGGATGTAAAACCTGTCGAAACTCGAACTGTACATTTAGTCTCGTTTTGAGAGAATAAACAAACGCCAACGCCATTACTCGTACTGGCAAATTTTGTCACTTGTTTTACCTTTTGAAATACCACGTGGCATTGCTTTTATCCCAACGGTCCCTTGAAGGAACCTGAACCTGGTCCTACTGAACCTAAAGGAGCCCTGGCACTTAGTTGTCCTAGTTAGTTGCAGACCGTCGTTTTGAATGAAGAACACTTTACTTTTCATCTGCAGTGCAAACATTCTGATACGTTTGCTAACCGTAAATATGAAGAACTAGTGTCTTACCCCCCAAAATCCGAAAATGTGCGACCCCATTCTAGTAACTGTATTGAAAATGCGACCCCATTATAGTCAATCCAGTCGTGAAAATGCGACCCCATCCAGCGGCACATCCCCATTAGCCTCTTATAAGGAAGTACCCCCCCCCCCCCGGGCTGTAAAATTACTGAGATCCTACAACCGGCCTAAGTTCACCTCCCCTCAGTTGTTAGCCTGTGCCAGGCTCTCAGATAGTATAGTGCGGACGTAGTCTCTCCCCAGCCCCCGAGCGTTTTTCGCATTTCTTTTTACTGAACGACTTTTCACCACTATCTCGGAGCCTGGAACAGGCTACTCAGTTGTTTGCACGCTACCAACGCGTAATATGTTTGCTGTCTGTCAGTTCTTGGTGTTTTGAGAAGGCGATAGACTACAAGGCTACATTTACGTCGCTCTCTCGGGTACGATCCTATTCCCTCCCGAGAAGGGCTGGTAGTCAAGCCTACACACTGTCGATAGTAACGATCCTATAAACCAGGAGCGGGGGAGGGGGGGGGGGGGGGGGAGGGTGAGGAGAGGTACGTATGTTTCAAATCTAAATATCACCAAACCCGCCGCCGTTGCGCGTTTTGAGGAGGAAACTATGTCCCTGCCGGAGTCGTTTATCACTATTTTCTCCATCCTACGTTGCCGGCTGTTTAAGACCATGTCGCTTGATGGAATTTTACTTTAACAGGACTAACAGGGCTTCAGTTAAGACACAACGCACTGTGTTCATATTATTCCGTGTGATATTTGTAAAACGTAAGAAAAAGGCGACTTGCTGCAAGTTACATTATATTCAACTTACCTCGTATTCCGCTGTATAAAGTAAGAGCAACAGCAATTACTACTAGAAAAGGCATCATTTGTTTTCCGTGGAGTCACATTCAAGGTTTATCTCCAGAGTTATCGTGTAAATCGACGGATGTCTTAATTTCTAGGATTGTTTGATTGTAACAGAACTTCTCCTCCAACAGCGACCCCGAAACCTTCATATAAGTTTCCTTGTGCACGAAAATTCTTTCAAATGGCCTGAATAACCGGAGAATAACTGCTCATTTCGATGTAACATACTTTACTGTCATAATTGAGAGACAGCTTCAAGGCCTCAATACCTTTATTCAAGTGTCAAACTACAAGCTTACAAAACAAAGACTCTTTTGTTATGACCGGAAACTCAGCTGATGATTGTTTTTTTCTTTTTCGTTGTCGCGTCGTCGTAGTCTGACAAAAACTCGTATGGTCCGCCAACAGGTTCATCCAAGAAAACAGATGCGAAAGAAATGAACGAAATTGAGCCGCGAAAAAAATGAAGAGGGCAAGGAAACCGTAAAAACCATTTAGAGCTGAGGGACAAAACTCCCAGGGGCGGCGGGGGAGTACTTAGAATGCTTTAGCCTGCTTAGCAGTAGCCTCCCACGCAGACGTTCTTAAGGGTTCGTCACGCGTTCGTCACGCGTTCCTGCCCCTGGCTCGCCTAGCAGGCGTCGAAATAAGAGGATTGGGAGAAAGGAAAAGAGGGTCGGGGATTGGGGACTAGACATTCGAGGCAAAACGCATTATAAGAAAGATTAAAGTTTATTTTCCTAAATATTATTTTCCCTCTCAATCTTCTTGTCTAAAAACAGTTAGATCAGTTGATCAGTTGGATCCACTTCCGGAATTCTTGGAATACACCTTGGTGCCCAGTCCAGCGCAGGCAGCTTATTTTAAGAAATGGCGGACGAGGCGAGACGGCGGTCCTTTTGCAAAACGCGATCTTTTGGAAGAGGATGTCAAAATTTCGACTTTGCTGACTCAAGTTTCATTTTTATTTTCTCCTAGGATGTGAGGGAATTCCTCATTTGTAAAGAAAGAGTTTATTTTCGATTCTAACGCGCAAGATCGGTGATCTTTTCAGTTTCTTGTAGGTTTCTTGAACTCAAATTCTGAAATTTTTGAAATTTTCCATCAGAGAAAAGGACGACAGGCAATCAAGGTATGTTAGAAGTAACCTTTGTTTTCTTTTTGGACCATTTTGTAGAATTGTTTTCTGTTAACACCTGGGCATGGCCATGACGTATACAACATAGATTGTAGATTTTGGAAGATTCAAAATCAAGTGAAAACTCAAAGCCCCCACATTCGTTTACTTACTGGGTGTAATGCTAATTGAGAAGAGCAAGCTGAAGCTATGATTTAGGTACTCTCCTCATAACTACAGGGATGGATCTAGAGGAAGGGTACAGGGGGTGCACATCTGCCCCCCCCCCCCCCCCCCTTCATGAGATGACCTGCAGCTTTCTAACACAACTGGTATTCTGCATCAAAATTTGTTTACATCATCAGTCAGTTATGCCACTTCTTAGTGGTGCACCCCCTCCTAAGAAAACTCCTGGATCCACTCCTGAAAGAGGAGGATTTATGATGGAGGTGAAAAATCCTGGATCCCCCCCCCCCCCTGAACTAATTGAGCCTGTGAACAAGCTCTTTGGGGTGGGGGTAGTTTCCTACGCAGATGTTCTTAGGGGTTTGCCATGCATTCCTGCTTGCATGACGAGCCAAACACACCTGCAGGGGAGGCTAGGGTAGAGAAGGGAAAAGTTGTTTTCTCGTTAACCTTTCTCTCAACCCCCTCTTCAGAGAGCTTGCTGTTAAGCTATTGTTACTATAAAGTTGTAGCTGTAAAATGGTATTTCTGACAGTTTAGTATAAAGGAACAGAAAGAAACAGCTACCATATTTATTCGAATAAGCGCCCAACCTCGAATTAGCGCCCACCTCGAATAAGCGCCCATCCTAAAGGAAGAAAAAGTTAATAAGCGCCCAGCCTCGAATAACTTTGGACTTTAGACCTGAATGCTGGACTTCAGGATGTGACCATTTAGTTTTAAATAAATGAAAAACTGCTCAGCCCTAGCAGAATATGAGATTTTGTTTCCTTCTCTCCCCTCCCCCTTCTTTTATTTTTTGCTCTTGTTTCACCTTTGGGTATTTATACCATACAGTCTGTTGGCTCATCCTCTTCAATTGTGCCATTACTAGTCTTCACAGATGTTTTTTTCTCCTTGTTTTTTCCATTAGTGTTCTTGGTGTCAATAAAAGCAGTGTCTAAGATGGGAGCAACAGACTCTATTAAGTGGCCAGAAACTCCAACCTCCTTTTCACTCTTGTCTTTTCCAGGCCCTTTGAGGTAACATACAATGAGAAAACAGACAATGAAGCACAATGGGATTGCCATGGTAAACAGGACTCCAAAACTTGCTAATGGCGAGACTCTTGGCTCCAGTTCAAATGGCTCTGAAAGAAGAATGAATGCAAGCCCATTGGACACTTTGTTGTACCATAGGTCAGGTACTTTCCCAGGTCAATTCACCATTTTAGATACGAGAAGGGGACTGGGGCTGAAATGTGTCCTACAATAATTAATGGAATTGTTACTGGGGACACATCGGTCACCTATTCAGGGTGCAGAGAAAGTCATTTTTACAGCTTAGCATTCGGGTAAGCTAAAGCTAGCATTTACTAGCCCAAATGTCATTTCAACTAGCCCCCAAAATGTTTTAATGAGCAGAATTGATTTCAAAATTCTTCTGTAAGTTGAATTCCTCAAAATAATTCACTTGCCTGTTGGGCAAGCTAAGAACAGCATTTACTGGCCCAATAGTAAAATCCACTAGCCCCGGGCTATCGGACACTACTTTCTTTGCCTATTGACCAATTTGTTTCCCCTGTCCCTTAAGTAACAGTTCCAAAAGTCTTTGTTAAAGTTAACTTGGCCCAGTTTGCTTCTTGTTTCTAACGAAGTGAATGAAATAGTGATAGTGACAGCTTTACATCTGCAAAACAAAACTGGCCCCAGTTGTTCGAAGGCCAATTAGCACTAACCCAGGGCTGAATTTAACCTGGTTTTCTTTTTCTTTTGTTCAAAAGAATTTTCCCAGATTATTTTCACTACTCTTTTTAGGCCATCCAATCATCAAACTGTAGACAAAAAGAATAAAACAGAGTTTGATTTTTAAGCTTTGATGTCTAAATTCAAATTTTGCGCCAACCCTAGGTTAACTTAACCCTGCTTTGAACAACCTGGCCCTGGTGTATTGTCCTTTAGCTTGCCAACTGTTACAAAGTTACAAACAATTTCCACACACAGGATTTTAGAATTTAACAGTGTAAAAAAGGAATTATCTTGTACAAACCATCCTGTTGTTTGCTTTCCTTGGGAGTTTCTTGTTCTTTGGTTGCTTGTGTGTAATTTTTACTTTTCATGCTCAATGTAGTCATTTTTCTTGTTTCTGTTCCTCTTGTACTTGCAGTTGTAAATTCAAGCAAGTCTACAGCAAGGTAAATAAAAGGTACGAGATACTTTAGAAGATAAATGTATTGAAATCATCAGGTACTTTACGTATATTCCATAGTATCATTGAAAATAGCTATAACATTTGTAATAATTTTGGCCCCTACCTTATGTAGAATTATGGAAAAAAGTGAAGCCTGAGATCTGTGTTTCGTTTTAATGCTGATAGATCTTTGATGTGAATAATACACTGCCACAAACAAACCGTTTTAGTTAAAATGAATCGGTCTTGAACGTCGGTAACTAATAACTTAAAGTTTGTAGAGGCTGACTCAGTGATGGCCAGTAGCTTTCCACCAACCGCCATTTACATACCTTACCAAAATGTTTAAGTTTGAAGGTGCGATGTTGGGTTACTTGTACACTGTAGTTTCATTAATGAGGATGTCTATAAATATACTGTATGTGTAAGGTTGAAGGCGCGATGTTGGGTTACCTGTACACTGTACTTCATTAATGGGTACGTCTACACCTATATGTTTAAGCCTGAAGGCGCCATGTTAGGTTACCTGTGGACTGTAGCTTCATTAATGAGCACGTTTGATGTTTAAGCTTGAAGCGCAATGTTGGGTTAGTTACCTGTACACTGTAGCTTCATTAATGGGTACGGCTATACATGTATGTTTAAGCTTGAAGGGGCGATTTTGGGTTACATGGGCGTTTTAGCTTCATTAATGAGTACGTTTACACACATATGTTTAGCTTTAAGGTATAATGTTAGGTTACCTATGCACTGTAGCTTCATTAATGGGTAGGTCTATACTCACGTTGTCTGCAAATTGTGCCGTTTCTTTCCGTTATATACCCGTCCTTGCAACGACAAAAAAAACTTCCAGGTGTGTTTATACAATTGTGAGGGCATCGGCCATTTTGATGCTTACACTCATCAATATCTAGGTGAAATATGTAGAAACAAAAAAATGGTATTAGAAGTTACACTTCAAAAGGATAGCGGTGAATGATCCTTTATCCTTGAAGCATCTATTGTGATAGGGTGACTCATAATTGTGATGCGTGATTCTACATGTAATTCCTGATTCGTGATTCATCAGCGTGATGAGTGATTCTACAGTAATGATTCGTGTTTCGTCACTGTGATGCATGTTTCTACATTCGTGATTCTTGATTCATCACTGTGATGTAGGATTCGTGATTCATCTTTGTGATGCGCGATAAGGATGTTAAATCGTGAAAGTGAAAGGTTTGTTTTATGTTTTCTTCCCGCACGAGGGTAGTAACGAGTCGTATTGTTGCATGATGTTTGCATGGAAACGACTGAATGACGTCGCAAAATTCTAAATGTTGGGGCGCGGAAAATTAAACACCGAAAACGAAGATTTGCCTTCAGTGTTTTTTGTTCACTAAATATTCTCTTTACTTGTAAGAATAAAAAAAATAAAAAGGAATTTATAGACATTTTCTTTCAAGCAAGTTAAGATCGATTTTCTATACCAATGAAGGTTCGTTTTGGCGCTTTCTCTCCCAGAGTGAATGATAGAGTCTTGTAAGGTAACTCTCTATATAACTTTCGAGTCTGTGGATGAAATCGTATAGTGTTGTACCATTCAAATAAAACCTCTTTAACAGTACTTTCACATAATGCTTATTAGTTTTCAACATTTTACAAAGCGGAATGAGGTAATTTTGTTGGCCACTTCAGAACTGTTTCTCAGTACTGTAGTTCCTACCTTCACAATCACGACCTTCCTTCGTTGCCAAGTAACCAGTCCCACATGAGCACTTGTAGCTTCTTGGAATGTTTGTGCATGGTCTTCCTCGGCAAACATCTTTGTTATTGCATTCGTTTGCGTCTAAAATTAAAACTGTGTTATTTTAAGCCACAATTTTCCCCTTTAGAACTATTTCATAAAATTGCTGTAAAATTGAGAAGGAAGGCCTAGGTAAAATATACCCCACCTCTAGAGTCAAAACGAAACCGTGGCCAAAGATCGAAAGTCGAGTTCATCGCTAAACAGTAATGACCTTAGCTGAAAGATCTTCCGCAGATTTTCATATCTTCTTTCGCATTTTCACTTTCGTGTAACTGATTTTTTCAATTTCTCAGCTGTGGTTATTATCTCCCAGTCTATTCTTTATCGAAACTTAGCTCTACCATTCGCTTGGTTCCTGTCCAAATTATTCTATGTTTACCAACAGGCCTATTTAGCGTTCTAAGCAGGCACTTGTGACATGTGTTGTTTGAAGCCGCTAGTTTCAAATCTTTGTCTCAGTCATTTTCGGTGTAGTTACCTGAGGGGAAAGTACTCGACAAAGTTTTTTACTGAGAGGCTTCGTTCCGAGGTCCGACCTCTTACCCTTTTATATCGCATTTTTGACACAAAAGGTAACCCTTTCGTATATCTTCCACTGACAAATTGTACCCCTTTCACATACCTAGTTTAGAACTTTGCTTCCCTTTTAACTGCTGTAAATGCACCGTCTTCAAAATATGAATACTGAAATCACTAAACCAGACGTATTCTCGACTTTTTCATTGCCATAAAATGTATCTGTTTTAGCCTGTTCTACCACAGGCGTTCCAAGCTCACGTTACCGGTGTGTTATGTATATTTTCTCACAAGAGAGTCGGTGTCGCGTCATTTTATTTTTACTTTTTTTCTATAAAATATAGAAAGGAGACTTACCTTTGATGTATTCCTGTGTTTTTTGGTGTGAATTCATCGATTTAGTCGGTTTTTTGGCTGTTATTGAGATAAGTCTCCTTTATTTATTTTGTAGAAAAGAAGTAAAAATAAAATGATATTTAGTGTTCGCAGACCTCAGTATTTTATTTCTCATACAAAGTCTTAACGGTCGCTTGTAACGCGACACCGACTCTCTTGTGAGAAAATATCCTGACACACTCGTAACGTGAGCTTGGGAGGCCTGTGGTTTTACTGATCAAAATGACAGATTTCCCTACCCTTTCATAAACCTCAACTAGTGAAATCCCTACCCTTTTATACACCTGAAGCCTGAAAAAGGTACCCCTTTTGGGCGGGGCCTCTCCGTATTGGACATTATAAGTAGTACCCCTGAATGTAGTTAAGACACTGTTTCCAAGCGTTACTCACCTCTCACGCATATGTAACATCCTTGCACGTGACATGGGCTTCCATACCAGTAAATGCTTTTAGTTGGGTGAATTTCCGTGCAATTCCTATCAATGCGATTGTTCATTGGTTCTTTTCTATGCCATTTCGTGTACTTCAATTCAGTGTCTAACTCATCCAACCAAATCCATCGCGTAACATTCTTGGGATGCCGACGAAGCCCCAACCAGGCCCCCTCGGACAAACATCGAAGGCTTGAGTAATGAGAAACAATGAATGCATTTTCAGCATCCGAAGTTACAGTTACAAGGTCGGCCCCAAGTTCCTTGCATCGCTCGCGTGCCTTAAACCATGTAGCGGTCTGGTTCGAGAAGAAGTAACAAGAACCGTCTAAGAATTTCCAACCAGCTG
Organism: Porites rus; assembly: GCA_964035705.1. Taxonomy (NCBI): domain Eukaryota; kingdom Metazoa; phylum Cnidaria; class Anthozoa; order Scleractinia; family Poritidae; genus Porites; species Porites rus. Next base: position 2,288,563 of record OZ037995.1, read on the forward strand.
TGCAAGACTGATTTCCTAACCACACAGATACAAATCAATGATTTGATATCACCTAACAGATAAAGAATAATTGGATCTGCAAGCACAATTGAATGAAATTGTAATTCTTATTTGATGAAGCAGATTGCAAAGTCCTGCTCCAACCATATTTGTGCATATTTTAGCATATTGCGTCTTAAGTTGTCCTTTGTTTTCTTTGAACAGTATGGTGTATTAAACTAATAGCAAGCATGACAATCGATTTTCAGCAAGTTAAGATCATCTCTAAAACGATCCTAGTGCCATATATTTTTATTATTAATACTGACAATGTTTTGCTGTATTATCAGATGTTATTTATCAGCAACACCTTATGGAAAAGCACTGCCCTTCATTTGGCTTTATTTTTAGCTCCTAGGTCTCTTTAGGAATCCTAAAATTCCATGTAGTGAATGGACTAGTTTTTTGTCGGTTTTTCCGAAGAGGGATCAGGACAAAATTGGTCGTTATAACAAACTTTTCGAAAACATCTTCCCGGAAATCTCTGTTCCATTGGACTTTATTAGCAGAATTGTCTCAATTTTCAGCCGAACGGTTCGCCTGCGGAACTTCAACTTCCAGTTTTTCAACTCGAGGACTCTTGTTGCGACTTTTCCGGAATTTTTGCCTGTTGAACGCAAAGCGCCTCTGATTTTCTTTTGAATTTGAACCCATTTAGCGTCCCCGTGAGGTTTAGAAAACCGGAATCACCCTGCATTATTGAAAAATATAACCCCACGAGTTTACTTTGCAATATAGTTCGATTCCAATACTGCAAGTGTAATTGTCTCAGTATAAGTAACTGCGCTGATTTCATTTTCAATTGTTCTGTTACACATTGTTTTCAGATATTTCATCTTTGTTGCTCGTTTACATACAGTTGTCAACAAATACGCGCGATTCTTTGTACTCTTATTTACATACAAAATTATTATTTTTGTGGTTACCGTCTGTTTAAGAAAATAACGCCTACTAAATCTTAGGTGGTAGCGTGGAGTTATCGCTTATTTGATGCTTTCCAAATATTGTGGAAAAGCCGTGTGTTCCGTGCGTGTTGAGTTGCTTCAGTTGTGTGTACAAAAGGTTTCTTCTATTCTAATATGTTAATTCCTTTTGTAACTGTATGCCCGCCCTCTGTTCGCCTTCAAAGTCATTTTTTTTCTCAATTTTCTAAGTTTTAAGACATTGCCTTCTGATGCGCAGTCACAGAATTCCAGTATGAACTTAACTGAAAATCACTTTACAAATAGATAGCACCATGAAAAACGTTTTGAAATGGTTTAGAGTAATTGAAAGTGATAAACGTTCCTGCTGTAATTGGCAAAAATCAGCAATAATTTTAATCAGTGTAGAAACCATAATAAAGATATTTTCCTCTAATCGGTCTTTATTGCATTTTCTCAAAGGACATTAACGTTTTCAATATCAGTAGATTTTTACCTTTTGGCGTTCGTATGATAGATTATTCTCCACCAGCCGGAGCACGCGGCTCCTACTCTCGCTACAATGAAAAGCATTCATCCGCGAAATCTAGACAATTTAGTCATGTCCTTTTTATTTGCCAAAAAAAATAAAATAATTTGAGAGATCGTTTTATTAAAGGAGAGCGTTCACATGTGATATGTATTTTGTAGATTTGGAGTATTTTTTAATACTGTATTTTATAAAAACTACAATTTTTGCCTTTTCAGATTGTTATTGGATTAAGTAGCTTTTTTCATTTCGCGAACGGAATTCCCAAAGGTTTAATTTATATAATGCATGTTCGTCTCTTAAAAGTTTGGTCGGGCTAAACAATGTTATTAAGTGAGCTCTTTGCACAAAAAAAATCCATTTACAAGCAATAATCGGCTTTTCGCCTTTTGAATAACTAGTTAAAAGAGCTATTAGTATTTGAGGTCCAGAAGGGGTCTTATTGTAATTTAGGTAATTATAAGACAGTCTCTTTTGCGTGCAAGACCTAACTTAACGACAGCAAATTACTTCTCAAAGTAACAACGTTTATCTCCTAAACTGTAAAACAAGGCTAAAAGTGCGAAGTTGTTCTTTTTCATAAACCTGTTACCTATGTCTCAAGAGATCGATAGTAATATCTGATAGATGAAAATTAAGTAAACGAAAATCTATTCAGTGCATGTACATCGATTGTGTTTCCTTATTCTGAATATAATTAAATTTGGTGAAACTAAATTTTAAAGATCATTATTACTATAATAAAGTCGTGGTTGATCTAATTCCCAAGTCCAAATCTACAACTCGGTTTTGGAGAAAAACTTTAAAAAATCGACAGTCTTTAGTTGTTTGTATTAATAAAGTCTCGTGGACTGACCAGCAATATTGCAGAGCAGTTTTGTTTATAGACACCTGCTTCAGCTTGTACTGAAAACGTTGACGACCTTACTGCGTTTATGGCGAAAAAATCATAGCAGACCACAATATTTCAAATATTTGCCTTTACAGTAGTCAGTTCCTCTGCAAACTTAGTGTGCAAACAAAGGAATGTTCTGGGTACGTTGCGTTGATTTGTGATTAGAGATACGGAATTTATCTGTTTTGATCTTCATGCCTTAAAAGTCAATTTACAGCTCTTGAGGATCTCTGAATAATTGTAATATTTATCTTTATTTCAAGTGATTAAACGTGACATTTCTTAGACCTGAGTCGGTTGTCATTCCGCTAACACATTCAATAAATATCGAGATTAAAATGAGGTACAAAATCAGATGATACCATATTTCATAGAGTCTTTCAGATATAAAAATCGGTATAATTCTACACATATCGTCTCCTAAATCTCTCTAGTTGCAATGTTCGTACATTTCGAATAATCTGACATACCTTGAGTGCTGTAGATTTCTGACAACAGGAGGACAGAAACACAGAATACTTGAAACTGGTGACCGCCGAAGCGCATCATGCAAACGTTGATGTATTCCAAATTGTACGCTGTTTTGCTTCGGGCACCGGCAGAAAAGCACGGCGGGTAATCGAATAAAAAAATGGAAACAATTTATAATTTGTCACTTAAAAGAATACCATTTCGATGGCCAAAGAATCGTAGATTGTTTTTTTAGTGAATAAGAAGTGGAGAAGACTCTTAAGTTCACGAATATTTGATGGAAACAAAAGATAAGAATTACGATTTGCCGTATTTTAAGACTTATGAACAAATAAATGCAATTTCGCGAAAGCAATCGCACATGCGGTTTACGATAACATCCACTGGAAAATTGCCTAAGACGGTGATTTGGCTGTGACTTTGAAAGTTTCATCAAAACGGGTTTGAATAATTTATTTTGCTTCCCGATGGTTAATATGAGGAGACACTGTACAGCTTGGCACCCTCTTTCCCTCTCCCTCCCATCCCACCCCCCCCCCCTAAAAAAAAATCGCTTACACGAATGTTAAGAAACGTTTTGAACTGAAACAAGCGATCACATGTTGTGCGTAGTGCCGAGAATACTATAGACTTTAAGGGCGCTTTCTAAAAGTTAGACTGGTCGGTCGGACGATTGCAAGACCAGATGTTTTGGCAAAGAAATAGGAGGTTTAGAGGTTTTACTGAAAAACCGTCTCCTTTGTGTATAATATTTAGGATTTGACTGATCTGGATGGTTAATTTTGATTAAAAGTGAAATTCTCATTGAGATGGGAATGGGCTGGCCGGTCAGTTCTGACAAATGGTAAGCGCCCTAAGATTCGCTACGGAGAGATGCTACTATGGCGAAATGAGGACAAAATCGCTTTCGATAACGTCACAACCCTAGTCGCAGTGCGACTTTCACGCCGGCCGTAGCCTTGTTTTCTGGTACGGCAAAGTGCCTTGATCACCGTACTCGTCATTACGTGAGCATTAACTGACATTTTGCCATACCAGAAGACAAGACTACGGCCGGCGAGAAAGTCGCACTGCGACTAGGGTTGTGACGTTACCGGAAGTGATTTTGATCTCATGTCGCCGTAGTAGCACCTCTCCGTAGCAGTCTTAGTGCGCTTTCCATTTGTCGGAACTGACCGGCCAGACCATTCCCGTCGTTATGAGAATTTCACTTTTAATCAAAGAACTATGAATTAAATATCCAGCGAGATCAGTCAAATCCTAAATAGTATGCAAAACAGTATGAACGAAGGAGATGGTTTTTCAGTAAAAACTTTCGGAAAAAGCCGCTTTTATTTGCCAACTGACTGGTCTGGCAATGGTCCGGCCGGCCACGGTTCTGACAAATGGGAAACGCCCTTTAAGTCCCTATTCGTCAATTGACGATGTTTATTAAACTGGCCACATTTTAAAGTTTTTGTAGCCAATTGCATGCAATGATTTTTTTTGTGATCATTCAGTTAGGAGAAAAGTAATCAAAGCAAGATGATAAATTACATATATTACCCTGAAAACGAAAGGATCAGTATGAACTTCTTCTTTTATTATTACTGCGTACGAGAATAAAAGAAATGGTGAACACACACACCAAAAAAACGGCAAATGGCAAACGCAAAATAACAATAAGAAAAACGGTAATCAGACATTAGAAAGTAACAGGAAAAAGAAATAAAAAAGAGAGAAAAAAGAAAACACAACGGAAAACCGAAAATGGAAACAAAAAGGTGAAAAGAGGTATTATTGAAGTTAAGACAAACATTGGAAAGAACATAAAACGGAAAACAGACAAGAGAAAACACAACAGAAAACAGAATACCAAGGGACCGTTTATTTTTTTATGGGAGCGGTGGGTGCTAAGATTTGGAGTAGTTTCTTTCGGCAATGATCCCCCCAAGCCATTGCTAATTTTTCTTATTCTCCTCGAATGAGCAGGAGAAAAGGAGGCTCCTCCTGAATTGCGTGAAGCCTTTGAAGTCGCCGCAGCCCAAACTTCTGGACCAGTCAATCTTGCTTTGTTTTGCCAAAGTGGTTTATTCGAGTGCAAGCATTTGTTTATTGATAAACCGATGGTCATAACCAAGCCAGCCGTGCCAACTGCCCGGCTTGGCCTGGGTTCGAAACTATATCCTGCCAAGATGCTGCGCTTGGTCAACAAAGATCTTAGTTACTTGAGTCTTTCTCGAGTACGCCAAAATCGAACAAGCGAAAGAAAGACTCTGCTGACAGGGTTTCCTGTTAGGTCCTTTTGCAGACCGAAATGACAGACTTCCATACCCTTTCCCCTCTCATATACCTGAAGCCTGATAGAAGTACCCCTTTCGAGCGGAGCCTCCCCTTTTGGACATTAGGGACCTTAAGATCCAAAGACGCGGACGACAACGAGAACGTCAAAAAAAACAAAACAAAACAAAACAAACAAAAAACAATATCACGCTTGTTTGTACATTTCTTTAACCGTTTTTGTACGACAACGACGTAAAAATGCCTAATTTCGCGTTTTATGGAGTACGTAAACAAGCAACGACGAAATTTTTTCTATTTTTCTGAACTTGGATATCGTTCTTAGGAATTCAACTCGAGGAGGGTTCGCCTACATTTGACAAAGTATATTAAATGGGTAGGAATAATTGCGGTAAACACTGAAAAAACGAAAATTCACTTTTTAAGCGACATTCTCGTTGCCGTCGCGTCGTTGGATCTCAGCTTACAGTCCCTATTACAGGGACCATAAGCAACGACGACGGCGACGGCAACGAGAATAGCAAATACGCAATAGGTTTAAGGTGATGTTACACGGGACGATTCGCAACGACGATTTTTAGTGCGACACAGCGTAGCAATGTTGGCACAATGTTGTAACTATTCGAAACAATGTTGCAACGCTTTGTTGAGCTAAAAATCGTTGTTGTGAATCGTCTCGTGTAACACCACCTTTAGATCAGCAAAAAACAATTGCACGTACATCACGCTTTTTTTGTACATTTCTTTGCCGTCGTTACACGACTACAACATGAAAGTGCCTAAATTCACGTTTTGTCGAGGACGGGAACACAAGACTACAACTTTCTTTTTCTTTTCTTGAAATTAGATACAGTCTTTTAGAATTCAACTCCAAAAAAATTTGCCAACATTTGACGAATTAAACGAGATGGAATAAGCGCGATAAAGTGGCGCGAATTCACTTTTTAAGTGGCGTTTTCGTAGCCGTCGGCGTCGTTGTTGCTTAAGCTCCCTAAAATTTTTTGCATATTATTAAGGGAGTACCTCCCGGGTATTTCACCATCTACTGAATTATCAGTATATGGTTTAGGACATCTTTCCGTGGGCATTATTGTCAAGCATGGCCAAGAATTCCAGCACAATTCCAATCTGGAACACAAAGCTATATCGTTCATTTACTTCAGTCAATAAAACGTGGATGTAGGCCAACATTCTTTTACAAAGCTACCATATTACAAAACCTTACAAAGTTATGTTAAAATATTTGGTTAGATTTTATCAAAGTTTTCGATGAGTTTATTTCAAAAGTTTTTGATTCCTAGGTGAATGATAAAAGGACAATGCCCAATGTACAGGAGTGGCTCTTCGACAGGCTATGGCCATAATTTGAGTAATCTGTGGGACTCTGGTCACTAGATGTTCCTTAAGGTGATGTTACATGGGACGATTTGCAACGACGATTTTTAGCGCAACAAAGCGTTACAACATTGTTGCGACATCGTTTCGAAAGGCTGCAACATTTTTTCAACGTTTGAACCCTGTGTTGCGCTAGAAATCGTCGTTGCGAATCGTCTCGTGTAAAATCTTTGAAAGAAAAATTTGAGAAACGTTTGGGGATTTCACTGCATGAGCGTGGATACTTGAGGGTACTGAATATGCTTTGAACACTGATAAAAGGGCATACAAGTTTCATTACTAGCTTAGCTTCGGAAGTTGTTTCTCCGCCGGCTTTTTGAGCTTGCCCAGAAAAAGTAGGAATGGAAGTTATACTACGTGCAAATAGACGCAACATTGGTAGATGTTACATGTTGCGTCCGTTTGCTCACCCTGTTGCATGTTGTTGCGCAAAGTTTGATACCGGTCAAACTTTAAGCCACTTGCAAACAGACGCATCAATTCCCAACAATGTTGGGAGTTGTTGGCCAACACTGTTGTTGCGTCCGTTTGCACGGGGTTTTAAGCTAAGTGTAAATGGAAGCAACAACTCCCAACAATGTTGGGAGTTGTTGGCCAACAATGTTGCGACCGTTTGCAACAGCTCCAAACATTCTTTGGAGTTGTTGGCCAACAATGTTGCGTCCGTTTGCTCGGAGCTCTAGACGTCGACGCGGAATGAAAACAGGACGACCTTATTGTTGTTTAACATGTAAATTTTAGGAAGTTTTATTTCGGACAACGTTTCCTAAGTACACTAAACAACAACCTTTATATGAAATCTTGATACCATAGCAAAAGGAAATGGGAAGATGGGCAAAGAACATGATATTTTTTGACGCATTTTAAGCGCTAGAATACCGCATTTTCCTTCTTTTAACTTGGCGCGATCTGCAAGTTGATAAACGTTTTCGAGTGGACGTTGCTCCTTAATTAACTAAAGAACCAAGGGGGACGTAGATTTGTATTACACTTCGGTCCTTTTTGAAGAATTATGTCAGAAACATTTCCTACACTGAACCTTAACTGAGCCCTTTGTATCAGATTAAGTTATTTTGTTCTTTTCTTTTGTGATTTTGGATGTAAGGTTTACTAAAATCTTTAGATTGAAATCTTAGAGTAATTCTTACATCAGTATTTTTATACGAGCAGTTCTAACTTTTGAGGCTGTGCTAAATGTCATGGTGTGAACATTCGAATGAAACTTTTTTGCAATACTTTTACATAGAACTATTTACTTTTTGAGTTTGTGTGTGGGCCTATCGCATGACCATTCGTATGAAACCTCTTTAACAATACTTTCACACTGAGTAGTAATATTTATTTAGTATGTAGTTTAAACTTTTGAGTCTGTGGATGAAATCCTATGGAGTGACCATTCAAATAAAACCTCTTTAACAGTACTTTTACTTTGTACTATTTATATAGTATGTAGTTTAAACTTTTGAGTCTGTGGATGAAATCCTATGGAGTGACCATTCAAATGAAACCTCTGTAGCAGTACTTTTACTTTGTACTATTTATATAGTATGTAGTTTTAACTTTTGAGTCTGTGGACGAAATCCTATGGAGTGACCATTCAAATGAAACCTCTTTAACAGTACTTTTACTTTGTACTATTTATATAGTATGTAGTTTAAACTTTTGAGTCTGTGGATGAAATCCTATGGAGTGACCATTCAAATGAAACCTCTGTAGCAGTACTTTCACATGGTACTATTTATATAGTATGTAGTTTTAACTTTTGAGTCTGTGGATGAAATCCTCTGATGTTACCATTCAAATGAAACATATTCAGCAGTACTTTCACACGGTGCTATTTATTTAGTATGTAGTTCTAACTTTTGAGTCTGTAGATGAAATCCTACGGTGTGACCATTCAAATAAAACCTCTTCAGCAGTACTTTCAGATTGTACTATTTATTTAGTATGTAGTCCTAACTTTTGAGTCTGTAGATGAAATCCTATTGTGTGACCATTCAAATGAAACCTCTTCAGCAGTACTTTAACATGGTACTATTTATTAGTATGTTTTTCTAACTTTTGAGTCTGAAGATGAAATCCTTTGGTGTTACCATTCAATTGAAACGTCTTTAGCAGTACTTTTACATGGCAGTATTTATTCAGTAAGCAATTTTAACGTTTGAGTCCGTGGACATAACGGAATGATGAGACCATTGAAATGAAACCCTTTGAGGAGTACTCAGTACTGCGTAGTTTACAGCATTAAGTTAATCAAATTTGTTTTTAACATTTTGACATTGGGCACTCGCTAAATTAAAGGGTTAAGCGAAAAGGTGCTCTGAATCAAAGCAACTAAAATGGCTGAGCTCGATCATTGCAAATAATAAGAATAGTTTTAGAATCATTGATATAAGATGGGTTTGGTTTAAAACTTCCTGAAAGGGCTGGGAGGAGACAGAAATAATTGCTACATCAGATCGTTGATAAACTGTCTTGTTTTTAAGAAAAGTATAACTGTAAGTGATTAATGACATTTCTTACTATTCGAACATATAGCACTGACAAGCGTTGAAATACTAGAAGATGGGAACGTTGAAAGTTTAATTACAAGCTTTTGAAATTGCTTCTATTTCAACTTAAGGTGTTTACCAGCATCCATAATACTGAAGCTGCACTGACATCTAAATTTTGAAAGACTAAAGAGACTATTGATAATCCTCAACTATTAGCGTCCCAACTTCGTTGTCAATATTCCGTGTTACCACCTCGGTTGTCTCTTTCTCAGACCGAAGACTCCTATTTTTTTAAAACCACATACACCTTTTGACCGAATACCTTTGAACTTTCCACAATGTTTTTACTAAAACAAGAAAAGAAATGGGTGGGAAGGCTAGATGATAACAAAGCTTTTCTTAAGAAATCTGGCTTTCGTTTAAGAGGAAGGTGATATGCATTTTTATGTGCATTTTTAGACCTTTCAGTTTGTTTAGCATTGATTGAGTCACTTTCGATGGCCTGTCTACAACTCCCCCCTTCCATCAAACAAAATCGGGGAGAGAGTCTCTCTATTACCTTGTTTGAGGGGAGGGGGAGGCTGTACAATGGCTAACTTTCGAGAGCTCGGCTACAAATCATATTTTCACATGCTGCCAATTAGTAAAACAACAAACAACAAGACCGTAGAAGGGGTCTTGCGGGCGGAATACCCTCATCGCAAAGGTGCCACACGAAGATTCAATTAAGGCAGAGGCTTGATTTACACAGAAACAGTGCAAAATTTAAAACATCTGATTTACGTCTGTGCTATAAACCCCTTTGAATTACTCTTCATTATCAATCATCAAAAAACTAAGAGTTCCCACCCTTAGGAGCAATGAAATAAAGCCAAACGATGATTGTTCCTTAGGAAAATCTCGTGTTACCCTTCCGTACGTTATTTGCCACGTAAACTAGGGCTGAAAGCCAACTTCAAGATTTCTCATTTATTGAAATACAAATACCATGTCGATGACAATATTTAGTTTAAGGGTAATTACAGCATTGGAGATTCAGGAATTGTATTTGAAATAAATCCGAGGATAATTTTTTTCCAGGAAAAAATCATGTCCGCTCCCATCCTTATTGTTGCCACGCAAACTGGTACTCAAGTCGAAGATTTCCCTTTCATTGAAACGAAATGCACTTGTCATGAACGGAAATTAAGGTCAAGGGCAATACCAACATTAAAAATTTAGGAATCCTTAAAACAAAGGCTAAGACAATTGTTGGTTAGGAAAACTCATGCTGCCTCTAACTTTACTTGCCTCGTAGATTGAGGTTTCCCGTCCATTGAGGTGCAAATACGATGCCATAAACAAAAATTTAGGTCAAGCTTAATCCCACCCTCACTGAGAAAATAGACTCCATTAAACAAAGCGGAACCAAGATAATTGCTACCCGAAATGATACCCCCCACCTTCCTCTTTGTCGCGTAAATTGGGGCTAAGAACTAAGATTTCCTAATTGTTATCATTCAAATCAACTTTGTCTTTTATAATGCTATGCTTAGAAATTTAGGAATCAGGAAAGAAAGCTTACAGATAATTCAGTGAAGAAGACGTGAACCGACTGCGGAAATACAAATCTAAAAGATAACTAACCAGTTGGCTTAAAGAACTCCGATTTTAACTCCTAAGATTTCTAAACTATTGTCATTCAAATAAACTTTACCTTTAACCCTCCTAGTATCCATAGTAATTTATTAAGAATCATGAAACAAAGCGAAAGGTAATTGTTGGCTTGATAAAAAAGAACTGATTTTTCACCCCACCTTGTTTGCCCCGTTCTTAGGGCGAAAAGCTAAGATTTATTTAAGATTTATTTAAGATTGTCATTTAAATAAACTTTCTTTTAATTCTCCTATACACCATTTAGGAATCATGAAACAAACTTAAGCTATTGCTGGCTTAATGAAAAGAACTCATTTTAACCCCATCTATCTTCTTGATGCCATGTAAATTGAGGCTAAGAGCTAAGATTTCCCAATCATTGTCATTTAAACAAACGTTCCCTTTAACTCAAATTAAGGAACCGTTAAACAAAGCTAAAGAGAATTGTTGGCTAAAAGAACACATTTCAACCCACCTTCTTTGCCTTGTAAATCAGGGCGAAAAGCTAAAAATTTACCAATCATTGCAATTTACATCAAAACCATTCCTAGCAATGGAATTGAGAAATCATAAAATGAAGCCAGGAATAATTGTTAGCTGGAAAAACTCTCGTTGTCTTTGCCTATTTTCCACGTTATCGGTGTCAAATATTAAGATATCCCAGTCAGTAAAATGCAAACAACATGCAACGAACTAGAGTTTGGCCAAAAGGAATCTTTTACTGGAATAGATCAATGTGATCGCCGCAAGCTCGTGAAAATACCTTACAATCAAAACGTTCTGCTCGGAAATTCTCTAGTCTGAGCCAACTTCATAGGAATTTTAGTCTGATCTAATTATACGGAATTCTTTAGCCAAACCAACTGTTCAAGGTGTATGTTCGGTTTTAATTGACACTACACGTATCAAGAGAACAGAAAAAGGACCGTCCTTTTTTGTTTTCTGGACTTATATCGTCCAATTCATGGATTTATGTTGGGCTTTGTACTGTATCGAATCCTTTTTCATTTCTTTCTGATTCTGACATTTCATATTAGGACAAAGATACTAAGTCAGGACGAAAGCCTCTTTGTCTACTACGTTTCCTGAGAAATGTAACTTTATAATGAAGCATCTGTTTTTGTAGTTAATAAGCAAAGCAGAAAGGTTTCTGCAGCAACTAAGTTTTGACCAAAATGCAACTTTAGGGCTACTTCGATAATGTCTGGTCAATGGTCTTTTGTGTACTATTATTTCTATAATTCCATGACTTAAAACCGAGTTACTCTTGCCACAGATCATTTTAACTTAATTACCAGAACACTTAAATTGCACAAAAGGTGCCAACACTATTGACGTGCCAGTACGCCTTTTTTTCTTGCTTTTGGCGCTTTTCTGAAAAGTGCTCCGTGCGGCGAGAAGACTGGTTTCCTGGTCAACATATCTAGCAAGCAAGGAATCCCTCTTTTTCTGATACACTTTTAATAGTACAGACAATTACCTACAGTCGAGTTACAGTCCCACGAACCTTACTGGCGTCCCTTAAGCAACAAAAGTCGGCCATCAAATGTAGTGATTGCAAGTGTGGCTTGTTGATCTCATTACTCGAAATCTCCTCAGGGCACTGACCACCTACTCAATCTTCGTGTACTTTATAAATGTCATTACTTTTTTAGTGAAATTTTTAATTTTCACTTTCTGTTTATATTTGGAAAGCAAATAGTGCAGTTGTTTTACCAGAATCTTATTAAATTTTATCAGCTTAAAAACGTAATAGGAGGTAATTTTAGTTATTGCAAATGTCACGGTTTGTTCTGACCGCTCAGAGGCTTGAAGATCTAAGTGTACATTTTCAGAAAAAGGCCAATTTATTTTTAAAATGTGGCCTTCAAACAAGTACTTCCAAGATAAATTATTTAAAAGAAATTATGCAGTTTAAAAAGGGTAATTAGTATCTTTTCAAAAGAAAAAGATTATTAATTGCTGAGTTCTTTGCACGTGGCTTATTATTGATGTTCGTGCTTTACAATGAATGGGTTTAAAAGATACACTAAAAGCCTCTTGAAGTAATATCATGTCTCAAATTTTGCGAAACAACAAAGTATTAAACTGTAAAAATTAACATTATTTGAACTGCTCTGAGCGCAAAGTAATTGACCAAATACCTAAGCGGTTTAGATTTATGTTTGCTGAAAAATTGCCAGACTTTTTTTTAATAACCTTTTTTGTTTATTTGGCCATGGTAATTATTTATCGTAAATATCAACCCATACAGAATCACGACGCTTATCCAACCGTCCTATACAGGCCCTTTCTTGTGAAACTTGACTATAATTGCCTCCCACAGTATTTTATTAGCCTTCTTCAAAGTGCAAAATCTTTTCCAATAATACCCTTGCTTGCAAAATTATTAAAATATTAACTAAGAAAAAAGTTTCGAAAATTTTGTATTGTAGCGTAAATGATCCTATAGTTGTACTCAATTTTAAAAATCAGATATCTGTCTCTAAACAAAAAATCAAACCAAAGTAAGGGATCTTGTGGCGTTTACGAATCGTGCGGGGAAAATTTTGGTATAAGTCAATCCATGCATCTTTTCAGTAATAGTTTGTTTTGAAGGACGTGGTTAAATTATAAAATGGTGTCTTTTAATTAGCACTAAGGTAGTGTCTTTTTTCTCAGACTGATTCGTTGCTCGGGAGGATTCAAAGAAGCTGTTAATGCTGTAAACAAAAAAAAAAAAACCTTAAAAGAAAAACGATTTGGTAGACGAGCATAACTAATTAATTATTGTATAAGTACTATTATTTTAGGGTTTTTGGACTTAGGTTCTAAGACTAGAGACCATGTCGTTTCTATAGATAGTACTGTTCTTCCGGATATATGCAACAAAACGCAGTCGCTAAGGCGCCGGGGAATTCCGGTTTTTTTAGTTTTTGTTTTTCTTTGTTTAAACTTTTGAAAGGTTTTTTTTTCTGGTTGTTTTTTATTGATAAATTTGACTCTTTCTTGAAGGCAACCGACTGCAGATGTTTTGTGACGCCGCAAAAGTTACTTGTATTGTACGTAAATAAAAATGAGCAGGAGATTTTATTAATTTTAAAATCGTTACGATGGGGTACTTGTTTTTTGTGTACATTTTGACCTCAGAGAGTCCACAAAGTAAGTGGAAATTTCAACGGAAACTTTTAATCATTACGTAGTTTTTGTAACAATTTTCACAGCAGATTTGCTTTTTTAAGCCGGGAAATTTTCTGGGGTTTGATAATAATAATGATAGTAAAATATTCCAAAGAATACCAAACGAAGCGAAAATTCATAAAATACGCTAAAGTTAGCATGAAAGTGTTTGCTACAAATGTTTGCTATTTTGCTTAACTTTTGCTTAAAGATTATTAAAAATATTGCATGAAATGAAGTAGTAGTCAAACAATTAACTTTCGTTTATATTGAATTCTAACAATTTAGCAAAAAAGCCTTCATGTGCGTTAGCTGCCCAAAAATGTCATTTTGAACCGAGTGTGAGTTATCTGTTCATAGTTGAAGGATATCACTACATTCTTTTGATTCGTAAATAAATTATTCTTCTCTAGTATGGATTTGTTGCAACATAAAAAAGAAAACAAAGTACATATAATTACGAAGCCAAAAGAATTAAGTGAAATTAATTTTAAAAAGTCAGCTGAACATTTAAAAATATCCGGAAAGGAGTGGACTAATCGTGAAGGACACTCTTCCATTTTTATTTAAAGATAATTTTGCTTTGCTAAACTGCGTCGCTTTGCTGTTAATAGAGAATCGGTAAATCGAATTAGCGATACATGAAACCTCACCGTAAGGTTTAATCAATTTTTAGCAGCAGAGCGATGTTCCCAAAAGTAAGTTTTGTATGAGTGTAAACGAAACGAGAAAATAATAAATACAGGCTAACTGATAGCAGGAACTTGTCTTGTCGCGCTAGCAAATTTGAGGGGCAGTTCGTATTTGTTTGTGTTCAAGTGCAACGTACCACTGAATACTTTTGCCAGTTTGCAAGTATATCTATTTCACGAATATGTAACGTTATTAGACTGACTCAAAAAATGAAACAAGTTTGAGAGAAATCGCGTCGAGTTTCTGCGAAAAGGAATATCAAATTGTGAAAGTCGTTTAATTTGCTGGTCAGTTTAACAAAATTCCTGTTGTTTCTTTGATGCTTCCGACCAACGTTATTTAGCAACAAATGTGTAATTTTGAATTTGTGGGAGGCCAGGAAAAAGGTCCCTCTAGTCATTAGTTTAATAAATTATTATCAGTAGTATTTTTTAAAGGATTTACCGAATAGGCTGCTGTTAAAACCGATGTCCAGTAACTGGTACACGAATTTTAAAGCCCGAATTTTTATTGTATTGTGGTATGGCAGCCTTGTTTGTGTATACGTTATTGCTTGATACCACGGTTTATGTTTACATAACCCTAAAAGATAAGTCAACCTGTCCGCATTTTAATCCTTGTGAATCTGTGGCTTTAAGAAGCTAATCCCAGCGGAAAAGGCAGTAAGTAGGTGCTCTTATAAAACAAGCGACGAATCTAGAATATAGACGAGAACTTTCACTTGCTCAGTTTGTTGCGCGATATTTCTGACATATCGGGTATATATTTATATATGTCAGTAATTTTAAACAAATTCGATCACTCCCGGCTTAAGGAAGGCAGCTAACAGTGGACTGTGCGTATGGTGGATTGAATCGCTATTTTTTTCTATTGCGGTTTTTAAGAGTCTCCGTTAACAACTATAACCAAGACAGACTTCTTGACATGACTTAGCTGTGATGCGTCTGAGTTTCAATATACCACCGTTTGGGCCCTTGTGGGCGGCTTTTTTTTCGCTTTCAATTCTAACCAAATCGTCTTTCATTGTCAAAGACGGCCAGATAAACACATTGTGTTAAAATTACCATAAAACAAAAAACCAACGGCGATCCATGTAAGTGGGCTATTGTGGATTAGGAATTATAATTTGCCGCTAGTGAGACGAAGCCGCCATTATTTGGAAAGAGGCAAGGCGCGTTATTGTAACGAGGCGGTACACTTTGCTTCACAGCTTTCCTCGCCTCTCATATTAAACGGCCGGGAGGTGATTGTTTCTAAAACAGATTGCTTCTACGAAACGGTGTCGAGATTTGCCCCGTAAAGTTGTTGACATTTATAAATGAGTGAAAATTAGGCCAGCGTATGCTAAACAGTGGTGACTGAATAGGGGTCACAAACCTTTACTTAGATGAAGTACTCGACCGTCACATAAAGTCATTTTACAAATTGACACTTTTATAACATGACGGAAAACCAGCTTAGTGTCCAAGAGCCTAACCAGTGAGTGTGGCAGGTAGTTACCAACATCGCGTTAGAATGTCAGGTTTAATAATATAAGTACTTCAAGCATTGCCTTTAATTAAGCGTATTGCAGGACCCGATAATAAATTATGGAGCTGCAGAAAAAACCACAAAGAACAACAATTGCAAAAGAACAACAAAATTGTCCAAACAAGCAAAGTTACACTCGCTAGTGTTGGTCCCGTGTGTCTACTAACTGTTTTTCTTAAACGATTTGACCCTGTGGTTCTACTGCCCCAGTGCAATGTCATTTACGTTGACTTAATATTTCACACCACGTACGGCATGTTTAACTTCGAGAGCGGCCCAACAATTATTAATATTCTCTAAGCAAAGAAGAGTTTATTGTGCGGCGTTGTGATTGGTCGACGTCTTTGCGCACCGTCAAACGTATTCGGCTTCTATTTATTGCTAAATTTCCTTATTTATGAATTTCAATTATTTTTCGTCGTTCACGGTTGCTGATTGGTCTACGCTCCTGTATTTAAATATCTATGGTTAATTACTTTCCTGACATATCAGAACGAGGTGTGACTTTTATTCATTGACGGCTAATTAGGAAGCTGCTTGGATCGACGGAGTAATAATTTCATTTGTAGTCGATCATCTGGACCAGTGAAAGTTTGTTATTACTTCGCGCTGCACGGACCTCCCGTCATTACGAGCAAAAGAACAGCGAGACAACACGCACTATGCATTCCGAGGAGAAGAAACAACCCACATCGTTTTCTGTGAACCATATCTTACAAGCCGCCGAGAACACAATGTCTGGTGAAAGAGCAAGAGAGACAGACGGCGCAAATACTGACAATTCCAGCGAAGACAGCAATGTCAAGATTACCCTGGACGAGGCGGATTTGTGGCGGAGATTCAAGTCACTGACCAACGAGATGATAGTCACCAAAAACGGAAGGTGAGTAACTTAACTGAGACCACCCTTAAAAAAAAAATTGTTCTGAGTGCATTTAATTTAATTTTCGTGTTTTATTTATAGACGGATGTTTCCCGTACTCAAGATCAACGTCACTGGACTAGAGCCTAAAGCAATGTACTCTTTCTTGCTCGATTTCGTGTCCGTTGATGGTCACCGATGGAAGTACGTGAATGGAGAATGGGTGTCAGGTGGAAAACCAGAACCTCCGACCCCTAGCTGTGTATACATCCACCCTGATTCGCCAAATTTCGGAGCACATTGGATGAAACAGCCCGTAGTTTTCTCCAAAGTGAAACTGACCAACAAACAAAATGGCAATGGGCAGGCAAGAAAATTTCTCTTTTGTGTATTTATTTTATTTTACGCGGCATAAAGGAAAACCTTTTTCCTAATCAGACTTCAAAGAAAAAAAAAACGTCACTTTCTTATTCGGCCAGTTTGTTCTGGGTAAAATTTAATAATGGCCAGGTAGATGATTGCGTTTAATGTTGTTCACAAAGAAATTAGCTATTGAATGAAGCACGTGAATTGAAGTATCTCTTGATTTATCTCAAAAGTTATTTTTTTGTCGTTGCAAAACCAGCTAATTATTGAATGGCTGTGTCTTTTTCCTTTACAGATTATGCTGAATTCCTTGCACAAGTACGAGCCAAGAATACACATCATTCGTGTGGGTGCACCGGAAAGCAATAGAACAGTGGTCTCGCATTCATTTCCAGAGACGCAATTTATCGCGGTAACAGCTTATCAAAACGAAGAGGTTTGTTTGGCATTGATTGCAAATTTGATTTCTTAGCTTGTGGTCTTTCTTTCAGTAGTATCCAGGGAAATTTAATGAGGCTAAAGAAAATTGCTTTCTATTCTTATCATCGCGCAGATTACAAGTTTAAAGATAAAGTATAACCCCTTTGCGAAGGCTTTCCTGGACGCGAAAGAACGGTAAGGATATATCGTCACGCGCTGGCGTGTGAATGCCTTTAATTATTTCACTTTTTTTTGTTCTGAGTCTTATAAATTCTTCTAACTTTTCAGGCAAGAGCAAAAAGAGGCCCTAGAGCAGGCTGTGGAGTCTCATTCGGCATATTCGCAATGTGAGTTTGTTATTTCACAACAAATTGATTTGTTATTTTAAGAGATGTTTGTGAATTGTACACTTGAAACTTGGTCAATCGTATGTTGTGTGATGCTTTTGGAGGGCACTTTCAAACTCTGTTCCATGATTAGAGACTCTCTGTGGCGTTAGCGCTTATGTGCGCGCGTCAGCGAATCGTTGAAAATCGTTAATGCCCGTGGTTTTGAGATGAGAATTTCCTCGAGCAGTCGATATTTCGATGTTGGATTTTGCATCGAGAGGAACTGGGTTGACAGTTGGTTAAATTTTACGCTCACATTTCGCACCTATTCTGTCATGCCACGCATGATATTATTGCGCGTTTTCCTTTAGGAAGAAGTGTCCGCATTACTTAAGATGTCCTTTGTTGAAAACAAGAAGCAGAAAAAGTGAGAAATCAGCCTCGTTTTTGTTCACACATTTTTCACGCTAGGCGTCTTGTTTCGCATCACCTCAAACGCAATGTTTTGTGTTTGGTCGTGTACGTTACCAATGTCTCTTACTTATTGATCTTTCGGTTTCTAATAATTTTATTTTTGCAGATGGTTGGTTTTGCGCTGGTCCTTCGCCTGTTTACCAACACCACCATCACCCAAGACCGTACGCACACATTCCTTCTTCGCCATATGACCGTTTAGGAATCAGAGGCCATCGCCCATCTCCGTACCCTAACCCATACCACAAGCGAACGGATTTGCCAACACAAGGTAACTATCTCTCTTTCTCGCAAGTTTGACGATGTTTTGCCGAAAAAACGTAGAAAAAGGTTGGCGCTAGGTTTGAAAACTACTGATCCGTGAATCTATTTGGATAATTGCATCAAATGAAAGCTTTTCCTTTTATACACCAAAAAATACCAGTTTACGTGGCTCACGATCGAAGGCCGGTTTTTACAAGGTAACGGGTGTAAAGCTTTTTGTCCTATCCCTGGACAATTAAAAACTTTTTGAAGGAAATCGCCACGGAATTTTTATACCGGATACGTTTATATACTCAATGCAAATTTTATGTCAACTTTGAGAGCAATTCTTGACGGGAATTTTACTCTTGTCAAAATTGTCCAGGACATCAACGGCATTTTGTCAATAGAGAAAGATTCACTTTTTATTGTGATATAACAAAATGATTGCTGAAACAATAGTTCGTAAGTAAAATTTAATAAAAGTTCAATCGATCGAAAAGATTGCCCGAATAGAACATAGCTTAGAGAGAAAAAGACAGACTTCATTTTCATGGCTTTATCGCACATCAGAAGGCGACTTAAAATATTCGTTTCTTGACTGGAAAGTAATATACGGAGACCAGCAAGTTATTGAATCTTTTTTTACCTTTGTAAGTTGCGCAGTTTGTGCAGCTGCCCTCGTTCATTGTCGAACGAAGAATGCGCCTGAACACTTCATACAATAGCTCAATCGACCAAATGGCGCAGACGCAACCCCCAAACCCCATGTTAACCTTCAAAGGCGTTCTATGCGGCCTAAACAAACCTCCCAAACCAGCTTGCTTCTTTTTTCTTCTATCATTTAACGTCAGAGAAGTCGAGAAAAAACTATCTGTTTAATCATTGACCTTATTTTTTTTTACGGTAGACCTTTTACAAAGCTTCCCACCTTGACGGTTTTTTTGTCGCAGTTTTTTCATGAAATTAATTTTTACAATTGGTCTTAAAGGTAACATGCGATCTTGTCATTCTATAAAATGCGTATTTTATTCCGTGCTGTAAATACGAAATAGCTTTAGTCTGGACCATATGCCCTTCTAATAGCTGAAGGATTGTTTTCCAAATCAGATATTACTTTGAGAAAACCAGCCTGGGCAACGGGACTTGAAAATTTCTTTTGGCTCATTCTGTAACCTCTGGCAACGGACGGTAATCTGATCATAAGGGACTTGCTAAAATGGTGTTCCTTTAATTTCTCTCTTTTACACAAAACAGTCGAGAACTTTACTAGGCAAAGAGTCTACTAAGACGTGGGAATGTGTTCAATAAAATGACGTGAAAAGAAAGTCTTTGCAAGTCAACTTGTTTTGAAGCATTCAAATATAACAGCACTCCGAGTTAAAAGGTGACAGCTCATCTAGTTTTACTTTTTATTCTCGGTAAAACTACGGTTAATTCTGAACGCTGGATTGATAGCTTTTTGGCTTATTCTTAATGCAATCTCGAAAGACGTAGAGGTAATATAGATTATTTTTACAAGGCAATGGCTTAATCCCTTTCTTTAATACGTTGCACAAATTTTGTGGTTGAAAATAAATGTGGTCAAATTTACTTTTGAACTCCTTTAACGGCCTTAAAAGAAAACTACTCTTTAACCACTCCCACGATTGGATACGGTAGTTGTAACTTTTTAGGCTGAGGACGAAATCTAATGGTGTCGGCATTCAAATGAAACCTCTTCAGCGGCACTTTCGTGCTTTTGTCATTCAGCATTTTACAAAGTCAATCAATTTTTTTTTTAGTTTTTACTTTGTCCGCAGGGTTAAGCACGTCTTCAAAGTATACTCAGCCATTTTTCTTTTTCATGTTCTCAGCTGTAGCTCACGCACCTCAGTATTTTCCAAGCGACTCCAACCAACTGATTTTACCTGGCCCCACAGCTTTGGACAACATTTCCATGTCAACGGCCTCGCTTGCGACGCACTCGCATCACACGCCAGCCGGCCCTCATCAGCTACATCCCGGGCTGAGCCCATTCATGGCCAATTCTTCCTACAGCTCAGCTTCTAGAAGTACTATCGATATTGACTTGGCTCATAAGGAAACTGACAGATCGAAATGTCTTCAACCGCCTGGGTTGTCTCTCCATCCAACTTGGAATACTCTGGGTCAAGCCTAATTCTTTTAACGGCAGTGGGTCAGTTTTCTTTCGCAAAACGTAAAAAAGTTAGTTTTTGTAACAAAATTAAGGTTCAACTTTAATTAAGGAAAAAGTGTTCAAATCAAGCGTACCAGGCATTGACGACATTCTTTTACTTCACTGTAAATGTCTGATTCAAACTGCTCTTGCGAAAGAAGACAAAATTATAGCCCTCTTTCTGGAAGGATAAACAGCTAGTCCTAAGTTTCCTGATCATCTTTCTGCAAAGCATTTGCTCGGAAATTGAAGTTAAGGCTAAAATGTCTTCTTGAAAAACGATAGATCTCTCTGTACGGGGATAGAAACTTTATGTTCTCCGTTTCAAATTGGCGGTATGATCTCATTGTATCGATCGGAAATAGAACGTATGCTGTCAGCTTCTAAATTGTCTAAGGTAAAAGTAATTTACAAGAACAACTTCTTTATTTAACAATCATTTTCTATATAGCTTTGGACGTCTTGTTCTGGTCATTTTTTTGGCCTCTTATTTAATTTATTTAAAATCGTTTCTTTCTGGAAATAAGTTGAAAGACCAATCAATTTAGTTATCGTTTGTAAGGATATGTACATAAACTAAAAAGATTTATTGATTCAAAAGGAATATAGCGGGTAGAGTCCAGTGAGAGAAATACAGTATTTATTAAAAGATGATTTAAATTACAAGAATGAAAACTTTTAGACGATTAGACCTTGTAAATATCATTTGTAAAGAAGCGGTTGTGTTGATGCATGTTTTACGCAGAAAAGGACGTTCTTCACGCGAGAGTGAATCTCGCAAATTAATTGTAGTGTTCCAGAATGATTTGTGCAGTGTTGGGATGTTAAAGAAGGGTTTAATTTTGACTGCAGTTGTAAAGTCAAGTTCTAGGAGAAGCCTGGATTAAAAAGTCGGAAAAGGGAACTGGATAAGTTGTCTTATTGTTATGCTCTCTTGTTTATTTTGGTTTGCATTTCCAATAAAATTGATGGCTGTTAAAGGTTAAATGTAGTTTGGATACGCTCTAACAAATGCCAAGCGCTGGAAACGGCCGTTTTTCAATCTCGTTACGGTGGTAAACTGACTCAAGCAATGACTAAACCAGATCTTCGTGTTTCACTCCCCTATCGACGCAGACTATAGTATTTCTTCGAAACTCGCACCTCTAAAATATTTTTGGTCTACCCTGCACAATATTTAGCTACTTCCAGTTCGAGTCCAGTTAAATGCTAATTTCTACGACTTCGAACAGATTTAGCAGGTCAGGTGAATGCATGGGATGGAATTGTGCGGTAACGTAAACAATGTCAGCGAGGTCCTGAGCAAGGCGGGCTTATCTGTAAGGAGGTGCCCAATTTTCCGCGTCACTTAAAAGTTATACTCGGTGTTGTTTTTAATAAGTAGAGGGGTCAATTGGCGTGAAATTGCGCATGAGAAAACGTCTTCGTGTGAATTTACAGTCGAAAAGCGATCTTCGTGTCTGAGTTAAGTGTCCGAAGAAAAGAAAACAACTAGTTTACCACTCCTTCACACTAGCTTGCTATTCAAAAACACAACAACATCGACATGTTGATAAAAATTGCCACTGTGTTATCTTTTTTCCTGCAATTTTTGTAACACCTTGCGATGTTTTCGTTCTAAATACCACACGGAAATATACTGAGCGTAGATTTTTTGCGTCGTGTTTACTGGATAACGTGCACAGGGTCCTTTCAAGAACGCCATTTTTACCGATCTTTAATTATTATTTTTTGAGTCTTTGTAAAGCGGCATTGCTTAGCCACATGCCGGCAGCGTTTCAAACGCATATTCAATTAATTTGACCTTTGTTTTTAACACTGAGGTGTAAATTTGGACCACAATAGATAGTCGAGATTGACAAAGGTTAATAAAAAACGTTTCAGTCTCCGAAATGATTGAGTTTGGCAGTCTCGAGCAAACATCCACTTCTATAAACCAGAAGGTGACCCTTTTAATCATACTTGAATTCTTACCACCATGTAACCATCCCTGTGCATTTCAAAGAAAGAGAGACTCTTGAGTTTTCTTGGCTCGTGTACCTGTTTTCGGCACTTTGATCATAAGAGTCGTTCTTTAATCAGCCTATGATTGTGGTCAGCTTTGTTTGCTGAAACTTGCTAAACTATATTACTTTCGACGTCCTATGTTATGGTAATGAAGGGTTAATAACCGGAGTCCTATGTTATTTACTGCTTTCTGTTAATCACAGAGTTTATTGAAACTCCATATTACGGACGCATCTTTCTTTGATATGATAATTTAACTGAAATCGATGCGGCTTAACTATTGTTTTTAAGAGACCCGGTGCCCGCCTAACCGCGGCATTCCGCTGGAATTTTTGACAATCATGGCCTTTCGATGACCTTGCGCGACGCGAAGAAAAGAGACGTTTTTCATATATCTTTTCAGCATGCGCTAAAAAAGCTTCTTGCGATGCGTAAATTGTCATGTAAATGGACATATGATAATTCAAAAGTAAGCACCAAAACACAAGTTTTAGAATAGTAATTTAAGGGCTAAATCTCATTAAACTACAAAATCTAACTTAAATACGAAGTTGGGACATAAAGTAAAGTTTGTCTGTGGACCTCTTCTAGGACTCGGGGAACCTGTTACGCTAAAACAACGAAAAGTAAACACCGAAAAAGTAGTTTGGCATCGTAAAGTAACGAAACTGAAAGAATCTTAACATGTATGAAAGGATGAAACGATGAAACTAGAGTAAGCCTTGTCCAAGTGTGACCCCGAATGAATTGGGCCCATTTATTTTATCGATAAATGTTATTTCACACGCATTCTCTGATCAACAAATAACTATAAATCGCGACATTTGCTTTCTTCAGTGTTCTTTATTCAGTGCTACTTGGTCACAAGTGTGGAACCAAAATGAGGGAAAGAAAATAAATCAAATTTGGTTCTTTATCCAAAGCAAAGTTTTTTCAGATTTTTTCTTCCTTTAAAGGGATTTCTGTCCGGAAATAACTGACGGGCAAGCTGCCATCAGCCCATGAATGTATATGTTGTAGTTAATTTTTTATCTAGATAAAAAATTAACTACAACATATACATTGATTTGAACATCTTGACGACTGTAGTGTATTAAATTGGAAACCGCAAGGGAGGGGGGTGGAGAGTAGTTGTTGCAGAGGTGAGTTACGTGTACGGTTATCCTCTCTGAATAAAAACCGTCTTATCCATTTCTAACTAATCCGAGCTTGGTGTAGGGTTGTTTTTCAACGGGTAAAGTTTTTTTACGGTCTCTGTACGACTTAACCGGCCTCCGGCTCATCTCCCTAGGGGGTGGGGTTTGTACTTGTTTGTACTGGAATCAAGCTGTGATGACTTATCGTCGAGCATTAACAGTACAGTCGGAAAGTACTGTACAGTACCGGAAATACTTCTCGCGAGCCATTGTACACGGCGTAGTCGCGGTTTAGAATTATGTTAAAGGGAAAACAAAAACCAAACCAACAAAACACTCACGTAACTGGTAAAAAAAAAAAAAAACAACGAAAAAAGTCTTTCTTGAATCTGCACAGGATACCCAGTCAAAATGATATTCACTGTATCTTAACCGAAGGCATATAACCGCTGGCTTTAACCAAGGACAGGAATAGACGGCTGCTATTAGTGTAAGAGAGTGTAAGGGCTTGAAGGGTATACATTCAAGAAAGCCTTAGTTATGTGTTTTACAAATGAGCAGCGTTGTTTTGTAGTTTTCCGGTTAAAAATACATTTTTTTCTGGTCGTTTCATCAAAAAAGAGGCGAAAGCAACTGCAGGTATCAATAGATGAATTTAGCGGTAATATTGACCAAAAAATTAAACTATGGTTATAAACTAAGGTTTGTGGCCGGTCTACGGATTAGTATCATTTAAATTATACATAAACTCGTGCCAGTGATAGACTAAGTTTGCTGGAGAATTCGATCAAAAAGTGAACTGGTTTGTGCATACTTGACGAGAAATCCTTCCGAAGTTCGTTGCTATTTTTTCAAATGAATATATTTTTTGTATTCAGAACAGAGAAGATTTTTTCCTAGCCGTGACACCAGACAAACTAACACGATAAAAAGTGATTGAATTGGCGGTGTTTAATACCTAGTCCAGGCCCAAAAAAATATCGACAATAATTCATATAATTGATTAACTACGAGGGCAGTGTTTGTTAATATTATTTTGTACTATAATTCGTTTGATAACTAGTGTATGAAACCTGAACACCACGCTAATATTCAGTGTTGTAAACCTGTAAATTTGTGAGCAAAGAATTGAAGTAAACAGCATGTGGTTAAGTTGGGTGTGTAGCATCCATCTGTCGGAAATTAGTACATTGAACTGAAATTCACCTTTGAAAATTTCGAAAACGTTAGAGAAAATGATTTTTTTTCCTGTAGAAGGTTGTTTTGTAAGGAAGTTTCATTTCCGCTCTCCAGATTCTGTATATAACACCTAAAGTCATAGGACCGTTAAGTGAGAAATGTTTCCGAGTTCACTTTCCTGAGTTGCGATGAATAAATGAAAAATTGTCCAATATGTTGGAGAGACATCTCCTTCAGTTTTCGTTTATTTTGCTTGTATTTGTAACGAAAAAACACTGATCAGGTGTGGAATTATATACACAGACTCAATAAATTACGCTATAGGGATAATCTTTGCGCTTATTAATTTCAATAATACACGTGCGTGCGCTTATGAACTTTGCCGCTACAAACTGAAGGAGAAATATCACACGTGGGTATAATTAATGAACGCACAACTTCTTATGAGATTTGACAATTTAACAAATTTGATGCCAGACGGCTTTTTTCCCTTTCTTTTTCGCGCAAGACCTTTTTTTTCAAGAAAGGTATATGATAAATTTTTACCTCACCTCGCTTATAACTGGCCTATATTTATAACGCGCAATTAGATTTGAATCGGGTTATTTTTATTACTTAATATATCAAGTCACGTATGCGAAACTTTCAGTGAAGGAGAAAATCTAATTTGTTTTGTGATTGATCTTTTATGTATTTCTCGTAAACTAAGAAGATGATAAAAGTTGTTAAGTTGTGTCTTCTTTTTGTTGATTTAATGTCAATATAACTTGAGTATTACTTTTGAGCACTTTGTAAATTAACAATCAACGAACTGATATTTCAAGTGCTTCATCTTTTAAAGCTGAGACTCGCCCTACAACAGGCGTCAAGAAGGAAACGGTGAACCGGATTTTTGTAACCGGATATATATAGCCTCTTTAAGACAAAAAAGCCTTTTTGCCGGAACAAAATTATTTATCCCAATTTATTACCTTAGTTTTTCTTTCAAAATTACTAATTGGGATAATCATTTCATTTGAGACCTTTTCAAGGCAGTAGCACCCATGTTTTATTGAGAACTTTTCATTTTAATTCCTCTCTATTATAACCTCAATTATGACTTTAAGAGTGTGACTTAATGCTTAGGCGACCATATTGTATCTGATGTGGTGCTGTTTAGTACACTGAGCGTAAACTTCGCAATTTCGTGCTTTCAATAATTACTACTTTTTGGCGATGATCAGTTAACATTGTTTGAAATATCGGTATCCAATCATCATTATTATTTTTCTTTATTTCGATCCACTTTATTAATTTGAGGGCCACGTTGGTTTCATTCCTTTTCTTATTTAGACTTGAAAAGTATTAAGATTAACGATTCCCCAGTTTAGGTTAATTTCTTAAGTGGCTTGCCAATGTTTGTGTTTCAATTCCATTAGAGTAAACATAATCGCTTCTATTTAGACAGTAGGCGATCCGCAGAAAGAATGCTCTTTGCTGCCATGGTAGCCAGAACTTAACGTTAAGGTGTAGAAAGTTACGCTTGATACCGAACCCTTTTTGGTTACCGACTTCTGCTGGGCTATCACATGGCAGAGCCGAAGAGGTGGTAAGGGGTTCCTCTTTATGTTTGCATTGGCCACGTTGAATTTAACCCTTTTCAGTTATTGCTATAAGTGGCCAAAAGAAAAAATTCACAAAATAATTTTTTTGCAAAATCATAAGTAACAAATAGCATATGGTACAAAAGTACTGCCAAAGAGATTTTATTTGAATGCTAACACTTCAACGTTTCGTCCACAAATTCAAAAGTTAGATATGGGAATCAATGTTTGAAACGATCTGAACCATTCGTCCGCTTAGTATGGGACCCATCCGTAATTGCCTATAGTGTTCATTGATACCGTGGATAGTACCTTTTTTGTTCTATATGGAAAGATATATATCGGCGAAAGAGGGCATTGGCTTGTATTGCGTGTTCAAAGCGGTGGACTCAGGCGAAAGACTCTCTATCGACGGGACTCAAACCGAGAAAAGAGAAAACAAATTTCTGTGCGCACGCCCGTTGTCGTAAACGTAAAGATCTCTTTGGAGTGCAATGATCAAATATTGCTTAACTGTCAATATAAACTAGTAACTGGTTAATTTTTTTACATCAGCCGGAGCTCGAGAACTAAAAACTTTCCAGATTCGTATTTACAGAACAGCTTTAGAAGGTAATCCGCTTATGAGCAAGACCTACTGAAACTGAAAGCACGGAAATAAAGATTAAAGGTTTAAAATGGTGGCAAATACGTTAAGATTATACAACGTATGCCTCATGAAGTACCTGTGTTAAACGGACGAAGAGAATAAAGAAGGTATACCACTTGAAATAAGTCGAAATGTTGACAATGTTTTTGGTGAAAGAGTAGGCATGGATATGGCTCATGACCCAAGGTATCGAGTTTTTATTTTTAACTGTTTTAAAGCAAGGTGAAAATACCATGCCTATTTATTAACTTCTTTTTTCAAAGACGTTCTAAGAAAGATAACGATGCATTGCGTTTTGCAAGCGCAATCAGGAGATTACGTTTGGTTTTTTCTGTCACGTGACACACCAAATAAGGCTGGGGTTTGTGAAAGAGATCTTTTCGTGCAGCAACTCTGATCAAAATGCAACCTGTGATTTTTCATAAGGCACCAAACTTATGTTTGGTTAAAGTTTCCCACTTCAACGTTGAGGGTTTTGCCGCCTTTACTTTTTCTTGAACGCTTTTGCCTACGTATCACTCGGCTGTTTTCACTCATGCACAAGAGGATACAATATACTCTTCTCTTTCGAAGAATTAACCATGTTAATAACGATAGGCTGATAGGCAACTCCGAACATTTTAATTTTTTTGGAAATAGCTAACTATAAGTTCATTAGTTGCTTCTGTCGTTCAAAGGTTTTTTCTGGCAAGTTTTGGTAATGGCAACGTCAGTTTGAACAATGTGACCACGTTTTTCCGTTAGTTTCTCGTTTACATTTTCTCATATCTACATAAAAATAGCCATAGGTACAGTTATTTTATATCAGGTTCATTCATAGGACTGATTTTGCACAAATCTGGCGTTTGCCGTTTGCCTTAAATGTAGTTCTAAGAGCACGTTCGTTTGACTGTATTCCGGAATAGGAGTGGAATTAACTACATGTTAGCATCTGTAAATACACTGGAATGTTTGAGCTGTCTCAAAACTGTATATCAACCAGGCCCCAGTTGTTCAAAAGATGGATAACTCTATCCACCGGATAAATCACTATCCACTGGATAGCGCAATTGGTTTCCCTAATACTTATCCGTTGGATTGTGATTTATCCGGTGGATAGCGCTATCCAACTTTTGAACAACTGGGGCCTGGTTGATATACAGTTTTGAGACAGCTCAAACATTCCAGTGTTCCAAAACTCTCGGGAAATTAAAAGAGGTTTGTGTATTCTATGTCTGGAACACGTTCAATCGAACGCCCTCAAAATCCCTCTAATAACAAACAACACTTCTTTAGGTGTTCTGTTTAATACAATACACACTTTTGTACTTCATCATTGAATACAACTTATTATATATAATATTCAAATCAAGTGTTTCCTTAAGTGACAGAAAGCATCAAACGTGTCTTGTCGTGCGCAAGTTATTAGAGACCTTAAGCAACGAGAACGTTGACGTCCCGGAAGTCAAAAATGGCAACTAAAAGTTGGCATTTTTTCTTTTTCAGTGCTCTGACTCGACAAATCCGTAAGAGTGGAGTTAAAACAAGGGCATTCCGATGCGTTGTGTGAGACAGAATCGTTCCATCAAGCCAGACATCGAACTTCCGGTTGCTTTTCATGACGTCCGGGAGTTCAGCGTTAGTCGTTGCTAATAAAGTAGTGTCAAGCCACTGACCTCCTCCCATTTCTCCTCATCAGTTTGTCAGTATTTCAGGTATTTGAGGGCATGGAAGTAGCACTGCATACTATTTCGGTTTCGGCTACTTTTAGCTGCCTTTTTCTCGGAGATCTCTGGTCTCAACCATTACCTATTACTGAAACACCATGCTTACCCTGGCATTTGCAAAAGCTGACCCCTCTGTATAGTGCTCAAAGATAAATTTTTTGCGAAAACGTAGTGCTTGCGTAAGCAGAACTTTCCATTGGGATTCTAGGTTTTATTATGAATTAAATCTAGTACTGATTGTTAGAAAACATTGGCAACTGAAAACTGCTTTGCTACCTGGTTATGATTGTCTCTCCATCGTGAGGCCGATGTGGTTTCACATATCTCAACAATGGCCCAGAAAAATTAGCGTTCAAACGATGAAGAGACAGTTTGGTCAGTGATATAATTATACCCTTCCACAGGTCAACCTCTCACTATTTTAAAGACTGTACAGACTCTTATAGATTACACAAGATAGTATCACCATCTCTCTCCGACAACTACGGTCTTTCAACTCGATGTAGGTGAGTCTGATAAATGAATGTAAGCCATGTTATTCATTCGTCTCAGTTAGTTAATAGAACTAAAATAATAACATTGTGTATGGTGGGAAAAGGTATCGATGATTGTTCAATCTTTAAAGTAAGCGCAGCTGGTCCGTCAAAGTTCATGCGTGAAAAACAAATTTTGCTACAGTTTTCTCCCTAACCCATAACTAGTAAAAAAACTAGCAAATGGTATTACCTTCTCCCCTATATAGTTATTGCTTATGTCGTTTAAAAGATGGATTTCCACTGCCCCGTGATTTTTACGCTTTTAACATTTACGCGCGTAAATGAAATAGAGGCAATTTATGAAAGGTCGCGCGTAAACGTAAAAGTTAAGAGAGATTCAACTTCTACGTTTAAGGGAGTCTGTAAGCGTGACCTTTCCTACATGGCCTCTATTTTATTTACGCGCGTAAAATTTACGGCCGTTCGCACGTCAAAATTGCGCGACACTGGAAATCCACCTTAAGGAAGAAATGAGTTACTGCGGATATTTAGAAATCAACCATGCTCTAAATCTGAACAACGCGAAAAGGAACAGATGCACTGCGCTTTGCAAGATGATCAGGATAAGAAACACAGCGAGGATTGCGGTTCCTGGCTTTTCCTGATAATTAAGCATTCTGTAAATGTAGCGATTGCCATCTTCATCTTTTCCTCCTGCACCCCAGTAAATCACGGTAAAAAGCATATAGATGGATGCGAAAACATGAGAATAAATAAAATGCAAAAGGCGAACTGGGATATTGCTGATTGTTACTTCAATCAACATGAAGACCGCAGCCAGGATGTGTTCATTTACACTCACGCCGTCGATCTCCTCACCAGGAGAGTACACTGCTGACCAGTAAACGATGGTGATCACCAGGCTGTTGACACTTGCTATGGTGAAGATTACCCAAGATACCTTGGTCCAAAGTGACAAATCATCGTCTTCATCTTTGGCTTTAACGTACGACTGTTCCTTGGATTCGATTTCGTTACCTTCGTCTTCAGAAGACAGTCCTACGATGTAAGTTTCGGACTTGAAGCGGCGAGGTCCGTAGCCCGCCGGATCGTCTTCGACCCCCGCGCCGCAGCAGTAGTGTGTGGTGATGAACATTACCAGCAGGAAATGAACGGTTACAATAGTGAAGACCCAGTTGCTGAGGTAAATGAACCAATAGCCGCCGTCATTGAAGCCACTGTAGATTAGCCATGACAGGAAATAAAAAGCGGCGACCAATCGGTAAAAGAGAAACAGCGGAAGTGGCAGCCACTGAAAGAAAAAAAAGTAAAACATAAATCTACACATCCTAGGTATGTTGAGGTTCGTTGCTGGGCTAAAAAGGATGAAAGTCGCTGATGATGGTGATGATGATGATGATCATAATGATTTTGATTGCGATGGTAACTACTTTGAAGATGATGATGATGATGATGATGACGACAAAGAGGGTAGCCATAGTACTTGACAGCACTGATGATGATGGTAATGGTTTTTAGTAATCAATTTTTTTTTGTAAACTCCTAAATGACAAATAGTACTATGCAAAAGTTCCACCAAAAAGGTTTCATTTGAGTGGTAATACACCATAGGATTTCATCCACAGACTCAAAAGTTAGAACTGCATACTAAATAAATAGTACCATATGAAAGTATTGCTAAAGACGTTTCATTTGAGTGGTAATACCATAGGATTTCATCCACAGACTCTAAAGTTAGAACAACATACTAAATAAATAGTACATGTGAAAGTACTGCTGAAGAGGTTTCATTTGAATGGTCAAACCATAGGGTTTCATCCACTCTAAAGTTAGAACTACACACCAAATCAATAGTACCATGCATGCTGAAGAGGTTTCATTTGAATGCTATTAAAGCAATAGGATTTCATACACAGACTTAAACGTTTGAACAACATACCAAATAAATAGCACAGTGCAAAAGTTCTGTCAAAGTGGTTTCTTTTGAATGGTAACACCGCATAGGATTTCGTCCACAAACTTAAAACTTTGAGCGACAAACAATCTTGCCATAATATTGTCTAGGATCGAAGGAGTTAAGAAATGAGAGCCAGTACGTAATCCTTTCAATCTTTAATCCAAACGTAAAACTTAGTATAGCAGTGAAATTTGGTAAAGATAAGGAACTAATAAAAATATTTTGGATTTTGGAAAAGTCAAAATCATAGACCGCGAGCGGTCGTTTTTCTTTCCTCATAGCCCCTTGCCAGCGAGCGAAAAGTAAAATTACTCTCGGTCTACCGTGACTGTGAATAAACGAGTGCTCGCAATCTATCAAAATGGCGGTTTCCCAGAAAGAGCATCCTTTAAATTTTAGCAATATTTACTTGAAATTCACTTTAGACTGCTACTACTGCAATGGTTTTTATGCTCAGCAAAACTAAAAGAAAATATATGCACGTTAAAACGTTTGTCAAATTAAACTAAATATTTTTCGAATATTTGAAAAACGTCGAACCAGTATCAAACTTCAATGTTTAATTGTTTAATTCTGTTTGTTTTATATGTGCGTTAAACTCACTAAGACTGAGCGTTATTTATTCTAACCATATGGTTTTCAGTTTCATTCATCTCATTCAGCAAAATCTATATCATTCGCCGCTTCCCTATTACCCATAATACACCTTGGGGGATTCGTTTGTAGCATGGTAAAAACTGTCACATTCCCCCATGCCCCCTTGCCCCACCCCGCCCCGCACCAAAAAAGTTTTTAAATGAATTACTGTGTAATAAGACGACATGGCTCTATTTTACAACCGACATAAATGCAAATGAAAAATGCTCGATTTCTTTGGCTTTTGTCCTTTCATTCTCAGTTTAATACTGTTGATAAAAGGTATTTCATATGTAATGCTCTGTCCGGCACACAGTTTAACAAAAATGTAACTGTTTATTTGCTTGTTTAATAATCAAACTGGAATTAATTGATTGTACATGAATTTTTTTTTACATTTTACTTTCCCCCTATACGAATCGGTAAATATCGAAGCCGTCAATGCTTGCGCTGATGTACATAAAATTAAGTACACGAACATTTGTTTTTGCTTCTTACTGAGATCATATATCTTTCCCTGCCACAGAGCAATAAGAGAACATAGGCCAATGTACTTTCTATACGAAAAACCCTTTGACAAATGCTTTTAATGCTTGCACATGATACGCTTAAACAAATGCAAATTTTAGTTGCTTTAGTATCGTTTGAAAAGTCAAAGACAATTTATATATTCCTGGCATAATATAGATACTTCCTGCACTTTTGTGAGGTAAGAATCGGGAAAGACTGACATGTTTTCAAAAAACTGTACAGCTCTGCACACATCGCCGATTGATGTAGTTAAACAGATGCAAATTCTGTTTGTTTGTTTACGTTTAAATATAAAATGCTTCTGACTTATTACTAATTCTACATGACATAACCGTTTTTCGTTGTACTGATTAAAATTAATTTCAATTCTCTTAAGGGCTACGAACACTAAATGTTGGACATTAAATTCACCTCGATTTATTGTCGATTTTGGAGACCAAAGCGCGACGAACGCGCGTGACAGCTCGCCATTCGCATAATTATAAGCATTTGTCTCGAGGTTTTGGCGGGCGCCACAGGTGGGGAGTGTTTATAGAGGCAATGTGCCCGATAGATTATTAGCGAACTAGTTCAAGCTAATAAGAAAACTTTAGTCATTAGCACGGCTATGGAGAGACGAGTTATTTGTGTCTAGTCCTTTCAAAACTATGTGTTGCTTAGCGTTTATTATCATATTTCCAGTATGAGTTTGAATAATGCTGGGTGTTTTGTGAATCTTAAGTATTAATCTGTTCAGATATCGAAAAGGCGGTTCATGCCACAAAATGAAGAATCTATAAGGATGGAAGAATGACTACTGAAATAGCAAGCCGTTCAACGATTCCTGGCGTCCATGTAGTAGTAACTGAAAATATCCCTCAAGCAATGCCCAATGCAAATCATGTCCAGTGTTCCTCAAAGAACTACACTCATGTAACGTATTCTAAACCACTGTTCAACTCACCGGCGAGGTTGTAAATGCACTGGAGTAAGGATGTGACAGTCTGAGACGTTTAAAGGAGAATTCTTCCGGGCAGAGACACATTTCACTCCTGAAAAGATCCAAGATGTTTCTCACATCTCCACCTTTACAAAACCAAGTGACGCATGAAATGAACACTGGTTTCTTCCAAAATGTGCAAATTTGCTGCCCTCATCCGCATTGATGCATAGCAAAAATATCCCTAAGGGAAACGTGTTTGCTTGACCAATTGAATCTAAATCATCTCTCAGTCCTATATAGGCATCAGCCACATGAAATACAACTCTGCAATATCTGAGCTATTCTGTGAATTCAACAGTGATTAAAACTAGGAGTACGTAAGGTAACTTAAACATTCGTTAGGCTTTATCACGACTGAATGCCCATAAACACACTTTACCTAATTATCAAATCGATTATGCTAAATCACCCTGGGTGGAAGTTGTGATCTCTTCAGTGAACTATTTCAAAAACTTTAAGGTGTTAAGAACAGAAATAAATTTGGCGTCTGAACGACAATAACGTATTGAGACTCGTTTATTTCTATTTTGTTGCGACTTTTGAATGCACACTGGGCGACAGTTTGCTTGTACTCTACTCATGTCTTTAAGATCGAGATTTCACGGTAGATCGCCTTTTTCACAAGGCATCGCCCTAAAAACACCGGGAAAACATAAAGCGATAATATACATGTGTACAACTCAGGGAGGGGTCATCAGATATTTGCAAAGTATTCAAAAAACTTTACTAGTACTAGTAAAAAAATTTTGAGCAAAAAACTTTAACAGTGACAGTTAAAGTAACAAATTTATTACATTACATAAATATACTAATAAATGGAAAAACGGGCAAAAAAGAAATGACTTTTTGGCGAGAAAATGCATTTATTAGTATTTAAATAAAATATTCTAATAAATGGAAAAACGGGCAAAGAAGAAATGACTTTTTGGCGAGAAAATGCATTTATTAGTATTTAAATAAAATGTACTAATAAATGGAAAAACGGGCAAAAAAGAAATGACTTTTTCGCGAGAAAATGCATTTATTCCCCTCAGGGAGCCCTTACGAAATCCCGTAGTTATGATCATAATCTCTTTCTTAACACTTTTTGTAAAGCGTGTAACAGTAGTTCAAAAGCATCGTTAGCACCACGCGTAAGGAATTCGAGTATAGACGGAAACACAGATCTTAGGGCCGGAGAAACTACAAATAACAGATATTTCGCTGCCTTTCCTCGGCGGGTGAAGCAAAAGCCGAGAAAGGTAAACTACCATCAGACTGATCGCTGAAGGGGGTTGGTTTCCTGGGAAACAGTAGTTCTGCGTCGATAGGGGAGTGGAAACAAATTCTCAATTTTGTAAATGCTGAAAAACAAATAATACCATGTGAGAGTACTGCCATTAAGATTTCATAATGGTCCAACAGACTTTTGTCCACAGACTTAAAAAGTTAGATCACCTTACAAAACCCCATGATTCACTCTGGCCGTGAAAGAGAGCTGACTTTTAGATTGCGAGTCCTTCATCAAAGTGAACCATCATATTACGCGGTAATGTTCCGTGGTCAGTGAAAAAAGATTTTGTTCTGAACCTCGCAAACCGCATCAATAAGCCATATTTTGCTGAAATAGCTCATTTCCGACTTACAAGCCCCTGTCAGGCTTTTTATTCAGTCTTAAGTCTACTAAAAGGAATTAAGGGAAATTTTAAAAGGATTGACACCGATGACACATTGAAAACAGTAAATATTCTTGATCACATGATTCGCCACGTGACCACTTTTTCGAAAACAGGTTGTTGACCACGGTTTACAATCCCGAAATTAAGCTGGGAAGGGTGTTGGGAATGTTCTAATTTATTCTTCTAATCCATCCCGGATACCTGGATACCTGTTTAAGGCTCTTAGTCGTTGTTTTGGTAAACAAGGCTAAGGCCCGTTTCAAACGTCGTGCTACTGCCGTGCCGAACTAAATGCGGATCGAATTAAATTCGACTTCAGCAGGGTAGTAGCGCGACGTTTGAAACCAAGTCGTGCTATTGCCGCGTAGCACGTCGCGCTACTACCGTGCCGAACTCAATTCATAAATTATTAAAAGTTTGCTAAACCGTTTCTTTATTTTTGTGTTTTGTTTTCGGCAACAGCCGTTCTATTCGACTGAATTAAATTCGAGGTCTGAACTGACCAAGTCGTGCTAATGTCGTGCTGCAGTCGAGCTACAGTCGAGCCAGCTTGGCACGGCAGTAGCACGACGTTTGGAACAGGCCTAAGGCCCGGTTCAGACGCCGCTCCACTCATGTGCCGAACCTAACTGATGAATTAAGTACGGCAAAAGAGCGGCGTCTGAATCAATTTGTTACCGCAGTTTTAGTTTGGTGCGGCAAGAAGCGTTAAGCTCGACAGAGTCTGTCGAACTTTTGTCGAACTTAACTTAGGTTCGACACACGGTGCGCCGTCTGAATCAGATGTCGCGCCAGTGTCGCTCCAAAGTCGAACTTATTCAGTTAGGTTCGGCACATGAAAAGTACGGCGTCTGAACCAGGCCTAAGTGTGCAAATGGTAATGCGAGTCCCAAACGGAGTTTACCGGTCCTGAATTTCGCTTACCGTTACCTTTACCATGTGCACCGACCGCTCTCCCCTTGTAAATAGTAATTAACTATACATTTGGCTATAATATTTCATCTATAAGGCTTCGTGGCTTCCAGAGCCTTCCTTGGCCCTTTTGCTTCTTTTTAAGTCATGTTTTTTTTATTATTTCTATTATTCATGTAATAGATATCCTATAAATGTACAAGCTAATAAACAAAAAAACAAAGAAAACAAAAAAACATGCCTGGCTTTTAAGTTTATAAACGTCCTGATATGGACAGTTGTTGTTGTTCCTTTATTCCTGATCCCAGCCACCCACCCACCCACCCACCCACTTAACCTAATCTGTTTCACCACCAATCTCCTGTGGAGTTCCAGACGTATAAAGACAAATTAAATCATTCAATATCTCAATTGTTAATTTCTCAATGGTATTCGTGTAGAGAAAAGTTAAAATGACGTTAATTTTCGTTCATGGAGGAACTTGGATGAGGAGAATTTAAGTGTTCAGGGTCGATTGGCGTTTTATTGATAAAGAGCTGAGGATCGAAGCCGTGAAATAATTCCGTTCCGAACCCGTTTCACGTTGAGCGGAATCGAAGAACTAATCAATCGCTTGATACACCGCAAGTGACGCAAGTCAAAGGGTGATGCTAACGACTGAAAATCCTTTGCTGTTTTGGGATTTTCTTTTGAAACAAATCGTTTCCTTAGGAGGCTGAAAAATCAATCTTTTAACGCTCAGATGGGAAGTAAAATGTCTCAAAAGGAACGTGTTGACACCAATCATTTAGGGTCAAAATATACTGAACAGTTGATCCATCCCCGGTAGAAAAGAGTCTAGAAAGGCTTAAACTCTTGTTTATCAGCCGTATGTATTTAATTACTTTAGTTTATATAACAATAAAGATATGTTGTCCCGACCATGCCTTATTTGTGGGGAGAAACTACAAGTTAATCATTATCACATTAACTCGGGGATAACGCTTTTAAACGTCCGCCGAACCGGAACTTGTCTTTATAGAATGTCAGATTTCCCCTTCGCTATCGATCGCCATTTGAGAAGAGATTGACATCTCACTAAGTGTAAACATCGTTTTTGACTGGAACTTAAACCACTGAAGAATTCAATTTTTAGATTTTTACCCTTTGTGTTGTTATATTGCATTTTCCCACGCGCGCGGGGCCAAGAACCAGTGACAGTCATTTGCGATATAAGTCTCGCCGCAGTGGAATGAGGTTTTGCCAATGTTCTCTTCCCCTCGTGGTTTTAGGATCCGTCCTTCTGTTGGCTACGAAGTCAGGTAAGCAGTATTAAGTGTGATTCGCAAAATTTACCCAGAGATTTTGAATTATCGGTATTAAGCAAGCCGTTTTGGGCACTGTTTAATCGCAAACATTCTCCTCCTTTTGCAATGTCTGCAGTTTCTGTCTCACGTTAGCTTTCAAGGTATCGTTGTGTTGGCGAATGCTTCGACATAGCTGCATGGTTTAAAAGAACATTTACTGTCGTTTACTCTGTTTGGATTTTAACTCATTTGAAAACAGTACTCCATTGTCCCATTAGCCAGTTTACGTGGTCATAATAAAGACATACCTAGAATTACTGTTTGATAAAAGCATTTATTTTTCCAGCTTTAGCGTTCCATATTTTCAATCCCTGCTACAAGATTGTCCTTTGACCTCTTGTCTACGACATAACGCAAGTTCTGTCCATCACCTTCACGCTTATATGTGGAATCTTTGATAATCCTCTCCGAAATTTTGTGTCTTGGCTCCATATCAACGTCTCCCTTGCGCGCGATATCATTCATTATGTTGCTGGGTCTTGTGAAAGCTGCTCCGTGTAAACTCCCCAATCCGAAAATACGCATATCGCGCCTTTATCATAAACTGTGCTGGCAGAAGCATTACAGACGTCGAACCTCGCCTCGATTTTATCATTCTTTAACGTGTTTACCATTCCTGAGATCATTGATTTGCTGTTTCACATCACCAATACTTACAACCAAGTGTTACAGCAATTCATCTGAAGTATATATTTATGAATAACCATCTGGTACTGATCGCGTCCGCCAAAGTCAGTTTTATTTTGATTTTTATCTATTTCTCACAATTATCGGCAAAAATCAGTACCTATTATGACATAAACTGCACTGTTATTTATGACCTAGCATGTGCGTTGTTTATAACCCAGTCTGTTTATAACCATTGCATAGCATATAGTGCTTATGTAGGTCCTGTCACACAACTGGTGAGGAAAAAAATTATAAAAATTACCGGTAGAACCGAATGCAACATCTTTCGTTTTTAAACTCACTGACGCTTTGGCCAGTGAATAAAGGGCCTTTCCATCTCGAACATTTAAATGAGCATTTCGTTTATATTTGCGGTTTGCATACTACTGATATTTAATAGCGGAAACGGCACCCACTAGACCGCCCTGTTTCACAACGAAAAAAGGGTGGTCGCGAGTTATCGCATTAACATTGTTGCATACAAAGGCGACTGAAGCAGTTTTAATACCATCTTCGATAGATCTTTGATGCTTTGGATGATATAAAATAGTATTTCGTTTTCCATTGTGTGGCCCAAAGATGAAAGGACCGCCGGTATGAGAGGAAAAAAATTTCATCGATGCACTTTTCGATGCGGTGTGAATTTTTTCTTACACTTCGCTGTACTGTATAGGCTAATGATGAGCTTCAGGGTCAAATTTGATGTTTGTTTACGCTGACCGGATGAACAGACAACTTTGGAACTTTGTGGAACTCCTGTTCGAGAGCCTATCAAAAAGTTTACGTCAGTGGTTTTTTCCAACGACGGCGCGCCTCTGGAATACAAATTAAAATCTGTCAAAATTAGTGCAAACTGAAACGACTGACAAGTGTTTTTATTATCATGGAAGTTTCAAGCATTCATCACGCAGTCTAGCATGCTTTCGACCAAGTGACCAATGTGTTTTTGATAAAGAGCTGTGTGCTATGTGATAGACGTCTCTAGCAACTGTGAAGTTCGGTTGGACCTATATTTCATGCTGGGTATTCTTGTTTTTCATGTTGAAAAATAATACTTTAAATTTCGACATGTGTATTTCGTTCAGTTATATCTGAAGTCCCCAGTTTCGGCCGCTCTGTAAGGAGCAAAAAAATAAAGACACAGTATCTCGGTAGAAGATCAGTGCACCCCGGGTGGGTGTACCAACCGCGTGGATTAGAATGTTCCATCGGTAAAGATGAAAAAGGTTGAGGATACATCAAATTTTAATATGGTGGAACCTCATGAATGAGCTTCATTTCGATGGTGTCCACAGGTCCCAAATAAATGCTCGTAGTTGATAAATGTTCGTTTTATAAACGTGTCTGTCAGGGGAGTTTCGAGTGTTCGTGAAAGCGATTTAAGGCACCCTCCCTACGAAGGCAGGTAGTCAAATGGTCCTTTGGACGGCTCACTTTGGCAGGAAAACCGGCGATGCTAAGCAGACACTTGCTAAAGAAAGCAGATTTTTCTTTTCGTGGGAAGGGCTAACTACACGTCAGGCTGGTTTGTACACATTTCCTGGGCAAAAGGGAGAAATGTAAAGGAGATCAATTGGAAAAGTAACGAAGGTTATCTCAGATTTTGTCAGTTAAACCTCTTAGTAAATTATAATAATCGTCGTGTTTTGGCTGGCCACTTGACTATCAAAACAACTCTACTGAAAAGGTTGAGTGCCCTATAGTTTGTTCCAGTGGGGTTTAAGATACAAACAAAGAGGAAGTGGTGTAGAAAAACAACATCTAA
Organism: Porites rus; assembly: GCA_964035705.1. Taxonomy (NCBI): domain Eukaryota; kingdom Metazoa; phylum Cnidaria; class Anthozoa; order Scleractinia; family Poritidae; genus Porites; species Porites rus. The sequence goes on from OZ037995.1 coordinate 2,328,693, forward strand.
GGTTGCGTTCGCCATTAGATTGAGATGCAGTTGTGACTTGACAATACTCGAGAACTCGTGTAGCAAATCTAAATCAGTCATATGAGGAGCACTGCACAATAATTTTAAGTCCCACCATAGACTCGTTTAACGTGAGACTCCGTCTCTTCTCATGTATTCTCAATCAATACTTGTTATTGATCTCTTTAGGACACAAATTAATGCGTAATTTTACGAAAACTTTGGAGTTACATCTATTTTTAGATAAATTTCGATTGGGACGTTTATCATATCTTCACGGTATTATATTATAAATATAAGGTAGATATTAGAGTCGTGCGTCTTGACAAATGCAATCCTGTGACGCAGGACAACGTTTCTAGTCATACTAGTTTTAAGATGTAATAGGAAGAAAAGATTAAGGAAAAGAAGGCTTTGTTGTATTTTTTGTGGTTACATATGAAAATGCTGCCCTATTGAAAACGAAACTTGATTGCCCGTGTGTCTTGAGCATAATTGCCCGATGAAAGATCGGGAGAGTCAATGTACTGTAACCGCTTTTCATTAATTTAAGGTACTCAATGCTGTTTCGTCATGCAATGCATAATTGACCACACACTGACAGACCAAAAAAGGTTGGTGTATGCAGCTGTAGTCCAATGTCCATTTTGGCTTTTGAGCTCCCTATACAGTAGTAAGCGAAAAATGTTTGAAATTGGCAGAACACAAGGAACCTGATGATTTTAGCGTCAGGTTACTTTTTGTCTCAACAAGCATACGATTGATAAAGAGTTTTGTCCTAAACATGAGAAAATACAGAATGGCAGGTATCTGTCTGTAGTATTATGTCAGTAAATGTGTCAGATAGTGCCCGAGTGTAGAGGTCTTAATTCTGTTTAGTATGTTGGGAGAGATAAAGGAGATACCGGTAGACATCTGCACGTTGGTTATGTCTACTGCGACACCGCAATCGTCTTGGTTTTACATGCTCTTTAAGCTGGCTGATACTTGAGCAATGTGAACTGGCTTCACACAGTTAAGGTACCAAAACATCCAGGGAGTGCCTTGGAGTTAGAGGGAGGGAAGATATCGCATTTTAAGCACCAAACAGATCCCTTGAAGTAAATGTTTTTACATTAATCACATGGCACGATTTCACTATTACAGAACAAATTGCTTTTTTCGTATGTTATTTTTTGTCTCCTTTTCGTCATTCCTCACTAACCATATGGTAACTGAGAAGTGATGTGATCAACATGCCCGGGGAGGGGGGGGGGGGGGAATACTCCCTTATAAGGGCTTAATGGGGACGTGTTACCAGCCAGGGTATGTTTTTCGGGATTTTTGTCTTAAACAGGGTATCGATTTTATTAATTTTTGTTTTAAACAGGGTATCTTTTCTTGGACGATAAACAGCCTGCGTGACTCAGTTGACCAAGCTGCAAATAGTTTTGTGATTGCCAATGGATTAAATAAGAAAGAGTTTCAATATTTGTTATTGTCTTACACAGGGTATGGTTTCGGGTTAAATATCTTAAACAGGGTATCAAAAATCGGAATTCTGTCTTAAAAAGGGTTTGAAAATCAGCGATTTTTGTCTTAAACAGGGACAGAGTATAAGGGGTCGGGCCGCACCTCCCCAGCCAAGGATATATCGAGTACCCCTTCCACCCGGGTCAACATGTCACGAGCACGAGACAAAGAAAAAGTCTAAGACCCCGACAGGAATTGAACTTATGACCTTCCGTATACCGGTCGGATGCTATAACCACTGAGATACGAAGGCATCGTGGACGCATGTCATACATGAACCTTGTATATGGTCCAGCTCGCCACAAGTTCTTCGTAGCTCAGTGGTTAGAGCATCCGACCGATGTACGCAAGGTCATAGGTTCAATTCCTGTCAGGGACTCAGAGTTTTTCTTTGTCTCGTGCTCGTAACATGTTGAACACATCATTTCTCATTTCTTCACCGAGCTTCAAATTCACCATCTTTCTTTATTTATCACATGGTAACTGTTCATGATTGCGAAAACTGATCACTTTGTATTCTTTATTGCATGTAAAGGACCGTAGATGATCAGTTTGTCTCGCTTTTTGTCAGACTCATTGATTCTGTGGTTGTCTCTTTCCAGGGAAGGCAACAGTGCAAAGAAAAGCCAGACAAACGTTTGACGATTTTGAAGAGGAATACGACATTCCAGGTAGTTGTGTTCTTAGATGCAAGTGTTGTAAGAGTGCCACGGAAAGAAGTTTGAAACTAACAAAATTGTTTTGATAGACTTGCTACAAGTCGACCTCACGAGTTTCTAAGCGAGTGCGGGAGGAAGTACATCTGCGAAGCGGCCGAGCGAGCGACGCGCCATATTAAATCGGACAAAGGAATTTTTTGGAAGTCTATCATTTTGATTAAGAACATTGTTGCTGCAGAAAAGGGTCATACCAACACATCCAACACATCCTCTGTTTGAATTAAAACCAAGAAAAAATAATTTGGTATTCGTTTCCAAGTAGCACCATACCACGAAAAGCTATCAAACTATTTGATATTACTCCCACTGGTGTAAAAGAAACAGAGATAACGTTTTATTAAAAACCGTTACTGTCTAAGCATCAATTAATACCCTAGCCTGCGTAGCATGGCGGTTTTATCGAGCCGGGCGCAGGAGCGGCATAACCGCGAAATTCGCGCGCGAAGCGCGCGAGAACGAGCGGCGAAGCCGCGAGAAAAATAAAAACCAAGTTGCTCCCGCCCCAATCTCCTCGCGGTTTCTCTGCCCTCGCCCGCCTTTATTACTTAGCGCGCCCAACCAAAACCGCCATGCTACGCAGGCTATTAATACCCGTTCAAGTTACTTCAACTGTGCTTGAAATCCATCCCTATGGAAGTGGTAACAAGTGTAACACTGATTTCGGTAGATTGCCTAGTCAAGAAATAACTTTATCATTCGGTGCAAATTTTTCTTCCTTTTCATTGGACGAGAGCTCACCACGTGACCTGCAAATAACTGCCTACAAGTAATGGTCTGGTCATGCGCAATGTCATCCAACTGTGTTTGGCTGTAAGCAACATTCTGCTCATGCGTGAAATGCGTGAAATGAAACCACGCTTTTCTCCTTCTTGTGATAGCTCTTGCGTGCAAAATGGCATATCTTTTCGCAAATGATTAAAAAAGACTCGGTCATCGAATTATAAACAATTATTGAACTCGGTTATCGCAAAATGTGGTAATTTGTCAGTGTCTCGAAGATTAATTATTTGCCTGAGCCAAATTGATCTGCTTGCCACTGACAAATCACGACATTCTGCTCAACTCGCCCAATAATTGTTAAATCTTTGTGATATTTTAGGATCCTGTCCACAAGGTTGGATAGGACATGAAGGATCCTGCTATTCACCTTTTGTTCACGGCGCCACTTGGCAAGAGGCCGAGGACACCTGCAGAGAATTCGACGCTCACTTAGCTCTCTCCAGAAGCGAGTCCGAAAATAAATTTATCGCTGAGGAAGTAGGTAGGCCAGAGTTTCGAGTATGGATTGGACTACGACGGAAAGAGGGAGAATTTGTCTGGAGCGACGGTCAGAAAGCAGAATACACTAATTGGGGGAACGGCGAGCCCAAGGGTTCTTCTAGCGGAGACTGTGTAAGTCTTCTCCCAGAAGACATATTCTCTTCATGGGAAGTGACGAAATGTGACAATATGCAAGCATTTATTTGTGAGAGAGGTAAGTAGTTTAATGTACCTTTGCTGCAGTCAAACCGTTGCGTTTTACTTGGTCGTAGTGGATCATTATTTCACCTACCCCTCCCCTAAGCCAACATTAACACTTAGTTCTCACTTAGGGCAAAATGGTGGCTTAGGGGAAGGGTAGGTGGGCAGTTTCCCAGACACGTATAATGATTCGGACGCCCATGTCCTCTGATTCGCTTCAAGTAAGGCAATCCAGATTCCGGAATCCAGGAAAATTAAGCTTGTAGAATCCGGAATCCTGAGCCTTGGAATCCAGGAATTCAGTTCAAGGAATCCGGAATCCCAGAAATGATTGGAATCCGCACTTTAAAGGAGCCGTGTCACGAAATTCAGTCAAATCAGGCTATTGCAAAATGCCCGTTAAATTGAAAGAAGCATCAAAATAACCGCGTAAAATATTAAAAGAAGGTTAAAATAACACAACAGATACAAAAGCTACGACGGATGGGCAAGACTGAAGAAGATTGAAACGGATTGAAATTAGGGTTTTTGAAAACTGTTCAGCCTAACAGTTTTTCAAAGTTTTTCTCTGCTGTTTGAAGCTTCAAAAATAATGCTTAGGGGACATATTTGTCTCTAATCTCTAATTTTGTCAATTACATGTAATTTCTTTGCCTACTTTAAGTTCCAAAGCGATTGAGGGCGAGTAATTGGAAAATATAACAAAATGAACTGGACTGCCGTGACAGAGCCCCTTTAAGTTCCACTGACAAAGAATCCGGAATCCAGTACCAGGAATCCGAAATCGTGGGTTTTTGGATTCCGGAATACAGCTTAAGGAATCCGGAATCCAAGTTCCACTGACAAAAAATCCGGAATCCAGTACCTGAAATCCGGAATCCTCAAAGTGGAGTCCAGAATCCAAGGCCGGCTTTGATTATCTTACACGGGGCGACCTAATGTGGTATTATCCAAAGGAGCTCGTCCTTGCTATATTTTGGCTCAAATTATCTGGAAATATTTATGCTTATTGTGTCTTCAATCGTCAATAGGCAAACTAGGCTGCCAGCCGTTCCTTTTCAAACGGTCGAACCTGGCTACATTCGCTCTTTTTCTTGACTCCGTCAATTGTCGTTTGCATGTTTGGCTTAAGTGCTAGCTTGATTTCTTGCGCATGGATAATTAGTGCCGATTGCTTTCGGCCTTAACGGGAAATTCTGCCGCTGGATTGATTTACCCTATCATGCTCCCTCGACCTAGCAAAAGGGTATACCGTATTTATTTGAATAAGCGCCCAGCCTCGAATAAGCGCCCATCCTAAAGGCAGGAAAAGTTAATAAGCGCCCAGCCTTGAATAAGCGCCCACCCCACCCTACCTCCTTCCCACTCCCACTCAAACTCAAATAAGCGACCACACCCACCCCACTCCCAAGAAATTGAATAAGTACTAATAAGGGACTTCCTCAAGACGGAGTTTTCTTCAAGGTATTTTACAGGAACCTTGCTTTGTTACCTCTTCGCGTTTTGTTATTACCGTTTATTGTTTTCTGCAAAATAAACATACTACTCTTGCTGAAAATGTTGAAAATTTAATAAGCGCCCAGCCCCGAATAAGCGCCCACTTCGAATTAGCGCCAACTCTCAAGGTCCAAAAATTTAATTAGCGCCCAGGGCGGTTAATCGAATAAATACGGTATTTGCGATTCAGGAGGCATGCGCGTCAGACTCGTAATGCGGCGGTCCTGGGTTCAAGTCCCCCGCTACGATTTGCTCCTCGATCGCCACGGTTTCAAATCCTCGGCCACTGTTATGATAAACAACTGTCTCCTGTAAGCTAGGATTTATTTTATCGAACTTCTATTTTTATCATTTGTCTATATATATCTGAGTGGAGTGTGGTAAACTAGCCGGAAAGCTAACTGCACTTTCACTTTGAACAAACCTTAATTTATTTTTTCTAACCTTGCCTTATCGACAATCTCTTGGCCATCCAAAGAGGTCGGGCTGTGTGTTTGTTAGCCCGCATCCGACTTTCGCTTGTTCGATCGATTGCCGAACGCTGAATGATTGAGAAAGGAACTGTGCCTGTTTTGTCCCAAGTTTCTTATTTTGTGAGAGCCGGTCAACAGTAATCCGTTATATGCGCGTTAAAATACAGATTTACGTCTACTCGTCCACTTTCTTCTTCTCCTGTCTTTTACCTTAATTCTTACCTAAGTTCTAATTGCTTTGGTTTGCTCAGTTATATGTTTTTCGTAGTCATCCTTGTTGGTTGTTCATGCCTTTCCAAGGGAACCTCCTACTAGGAACTCTGCTTCGTTAGAATAGAAAGTTTTTTAGATCAGTATTGATACACCAATTTTCTGTGAATTTAAGTTTAAACGTATATATGACACAGCCACTGGTATAATGCAAGGGTAAGACTAGTTACTGTTCTTCTCCCTTGAAATCATCGCTTCTATATATACAACGATAAAATTGCTTTCGAATAGAAAATGTAACAGGTTCGGATGACAAAGGAGGAGTGATTGTAACTACAACAGAAGAGTCGCCAACGAATGTCGGTGCCAGAGTAGAAGATAAGTGCTCGACTGGATTGCATGACTGTTCCCCCAATGGAACGTGTATACCTCTTGACGGCTCTTACGACTGCAAGTGCAATCTTGGTTATGAAGGAGATGGCAGGGTTTGTGCAGGTGTGTCATAAAATCTTCGTTCATCAAATAAAATTCCTTCATAAAGTGAGAAAGTTTGAAAGCGTTTGCCATGTAATATAGTTTACATATGAGCGGTGTAATGTTAGTCTCAATGTGTCCTTTCAAATACATAAAATGCTTTCATTGGTACATCAAGTGTTGTTTCATCCACAAAGTACAAGTTTGTTTCATGTTATTTAATTATTTGTTCAGGTTAGTTTGCAAGTTCATGCGGAGAATATATGCAGTAATTCCTCAGTAATGAAACCATAACATTTAGATGCATTTAAGTGTAAATGTTGTGGCTCAATTTTACCCTTGGTTTGAATTTCATTTTCCTTTGTTTAAAAATCATTATCATATCATACATTAACAAGCCCAAAAACAAAAGAAAATAACATTTAAACCAAGGATAAAACTGAATCAAAACATAAATATCCCAGGTCACTCTTTCTGCCGGCAATCCTGACCAGAAATTTCTTTTGTATGACTTGAAAAGTGTTAACAACAATAACACTCATCAAATGGGTGTCGTTCTTTCCCCTTTTTTGTAGACATAAATGAATGTGACAATGGTTTTAACGATTGTTACTTTACTGCGTCCTGTACTAACGTACCCGGGAGTTACTTCTGTAAATGCATTGAAGGATATGTTGGTGATGGGAAACACTGTGAAGGTAAGGCTTCAATAGATTGTAGAATTGAACATTGTCTTGGCCATCTTTGATACCAAACACGTCTAAAGTCGAGAGTCAGACACTTGAAGCTGCATTCTAGTCTTAAAATTTACCCCTTTAAAAAACACTTTTAGCTGGACTCCATCGTATAGTAAGTCAAGTGGCCGTCAAGTGACCAATTTTAAACAGTTAGTGTTCCATATTTACAATATTTCAAGCATTTTTGTTTAGGTTAGTTTTGCAATGCCAGGTAACTGTAAATGATTTCATATTACTTTTTCTAGTATTGTTTTTTTTCTTAGTGACCAACATCAATTTTCTCCTAACAATACCAATAGACAATCAAGGTGAAAGGTTATGAGAATTAATAAAATAATCACAGAAGAGAAAACGCTTTGATCTTTTATCAAATTCTCTCAACTCATTCTTTAAGGAAATGTATAGAGATCAGTTTGGAGAATTTGTTTGTGGATATTCGGGCTTAAAGGGATAATGCTAAACTGGCTCAGGAGCTTCCCTTTAGTTCTTTGTATTCTCTATGCTTCTATAACCAAAACACCCTCTGTGATTATTTCTGTAGAGCTGAGGATTGAAACATCACCTTCAGAGAGACCCAAAACAACTTTACCGACTCCTGCAGCAGCTATAGCCACTCCTCCGATTCCTCCGACCCCACCAATTCCTCCAATTCCTTCGACCAAGCCAACAAAAACCGAGGGTGAGACAATTGAGACGTAGGCAGCAAGATCACGTTTTAGCACATTTTAATATTTTATATATTTTACTTTTAAGTATCTCTCCGCTGGCACATTATTATTATTATTATTATCATCATCATCATCATCATCATCATCATCATCATCATCATCATCATCATCATCATCATCATCATCATCATCATCATCATCATCATCATCATCATCATCATCATCATCATCATCATCATCATCATCATCATCATCATCATCATCATCATCATCATCATCATCATCATCATCATCATCATCATCATCATCATCATCATCATCATCATCATCATCATCATCATCATCATCATCATCATCATCATCATCATCATCATCATCATCATCATCATCATCATCATCATCATCATCATCATCATCATCATCATCATCATCATCATCATCATCATCATCATCATCATCATCATCATCATCATCATCATCATCATCATCATCATCATCATCATCATCTGCTAAGAGTTACCATTACGAGTTTGTTTGTTTCGTGTCCTTTTGAACAAGTTACATCCTAGCATGAGGCAAGTCACCTGTTTATTACAACCCTCCAATAACCGCAACCACCACGTAAAAGAATTAAAATGCTGATAGTTCCGGGGAGTACTCAACAAAATTTTACACAGGGAGGCTCCGCCCCGAGGTCCATCCTTCCCGTTTTTCACAGATAACCCTTTCTTCTACGTTTTATGGACAAATGGTACCCCTTTCACACACTAGGTTAGAACACGGCATTCCCTTTAACTGCTGTAAATGAAAATGAATCTCACTAAACCAGAACGTTTCTTTTTCACATCCATGAAATGCACCCGTTAGCCCTTTTAGGCCCTCCCACAAACCTCAATGACAGATTTCCCTACCCTTCCTACCCTTTCTTATACTTCAACTAATGAAATCCCTACCCTTTTCATATACCTGAAGCCTGAAAAAGGTACCCCTTTCGAGCGGAGCCTCCCCTTATAGACCATTAGGGAGTACCCCCCGGGGAAAGGGGTTGTTTATAGTTAGCTGACTTCAAGTAAAGGGCGCCTGTGATGTGTTATTAAGACAACTACTGAAGTGTACCAAGCGTACAACACTCTTATAGGCTCAAAAGGAGAAGTTGCAAGTAAACTTTCAACTGTGAGAACTTTTCAAGTACAGACATTCCAACTGTTAACGCACATTATTATACAAAACAGTTTTCATGACATTGACCACTAATGATTACTAATCTATCAATTTTGTTCTCCTAAGACATAAACGAGTGCGCCAGTGAAACTCCAGTTTGCGACAGCAACGCTACATGTGTCAACTCTAATGGTTCATATTCGTGCTCCTGTAACAATGGATACATTGGAGATGGCCAGTCATGCCGAGGTATAATACCACAGCGCCACAAGAGAATGGTGCAGCGTTTGTACTCCATGATCACGAAAACTTTCTGTGGACTAAGAAATGTCTTTTACCTTACATAAGTGTCATTTGTCATTACTTGACCCTCCCCTTATATATTATCACCCTCAAGACCTCCTTTTCCAAAGGGGTGGTTTATAAAGTTGAACGGGAAAAGCGGGCCGTATTTGGCCGAAGGTGATGCAAGTGGCTGTTTTCGCAAACTTGAAGTACCAGATAACTAACATATCAATAATTTTATCTTCTGCGCGAAGCTGCTTATCTCTACCTATCTCAGGGTTAATCTCATTAACGCAAATACTTTACGCCCATCTTGTCATTTCCCTGTTCTTTTCTTCTTTCCTTTATTCTACGACGCATTTAACTGAGCAAACGTTATCAGCCGATGCACTGATGCAGAGATCGTGTCTGGTGATGTTTTTCGAACTAACCGGCCATTATACTGTTGACCGGCCCTTTCGGAATCAGTGTCAACTGTCAGAGTATCGCTTTTAGCTTTTTTCTCATGTTCTGTGCGACTGATTTTGCTTAGCTGCTACAAAACGGATAATTTGATGCTAATAGAGTACTAAAGTGTGACGTCATAAAAATGAAATTTCTGAAATTATGGGATTTGTCAGGATATTCTGAAAGGACAATGTCCAAGAGGCCTACTTGCCAAAAATGAGCATTTCGGGGCAAATTGTCTCTGAGATCGTAGCCCAGTTATTCTTACAAAACTCCATACAAACCCTTCTAAATTTTTTTTGGGGTCAACCCAAAAAAAAATTAGAAGGGTTTGTATGGAGTTTTCTGAGTATAACTGGGCTACTATCTCAGAGACAATTGGCCCCGAAATGCTCATTTTTGGCAAGTAGGCCTTTTGGACATTGTTCTTTCAGAATATCCTGACAAATCCCATAATTTCAGAAATTTCATTTTTATGACGTCATCACTTTAGTACTCTATTTCTATTGAGCGAAAGACCGTTTGTTCCGAGCCGCCTTCAAAAACATACAACATTAAGCAAAAGCGTTTATCTGTTAAGAACCAAACCACAGGTTGGGCGCTCACGTTTTGTCAGCAATTAGCCTCGTTTCTGAGTTAGCCGTTTTTCCCATTACTGGGGGCTGGAAATAGCTTGGCAACGAAAATCAGCGAAAGCAGATAAACTGAACATATAAGACAAATCTGCTTTTAATAAGCTGTGAACCGTATGTCATGCAAATGATATGTAAACAAACCTAGAAGGTGTCATAGCACGGTCTGAACATTATTTAAATGGAATTAATGGACGTAACATTGTTCCATTTGTAAGGGTAAATTGATTTTTGTTTACCCAAGATTCCTGAAATGCATCAGTATACCACAACGAATATCGAATCTTACCGCCGTACCAAATTACTAGGATAGCTTGACCCAAAATTATTATCTTGCGATTACATCATCACAAATTTATTCACTGTTTCAATCATGTTTTCAATTATTAAATGTCTTCGCCCCATTTTTAAAAGGTCCTTGTAAACAACTTACAGACAATGTCGCGTAATTGCATGAGGTCAATAGGCGGATTGAATCATGGCAAGACGTAATGGAAGATAATCGATCATCGATCTGACAAATGCAAGTTGTGTTCTTTGGATGCAAATTAGCTGATAATTCTATTTAATTCTTTAAAAGCGTTGGTCATCAGTCAAACGAAGATACTAAGCTATAAAGTGATCTCTACAATGCAGCGAAAAAAAACCCAAAAAACGAAAGCAAAAATTTTTGTCAAAGCTTCTGTTCGATTGAGACGAGACAGAGCCCTCTGACATATTTTATCCGATGTTTTGATTACCTACTCAGCTATAAAGAGTCGGAATAAGTTAAAGCCTTGATGGTCAGATCTTTATTGGGGCTCTTTTCGGAGAAGGAATAATAGTGTAATGGTTTCCGTCATTATGTCTTTTTATACATACCTGAAATAGTTTTAAAATTCAAGGTGCCTCCGAGATTTTTTTCGAGGAACACATTCAGAAAGGTTTTCAGAGTCGAAGCATGTGCTAAACTACTATTTAGTAGGTTAAATGTGCTTTCAATAATCTTACGTTCGATTACGATTTGGAAGTTAAGCTCAGTAATCTGACACTCCATCTTAAATTTTAGAAGCAATAGCCAATAGCTTTGATATAAATTTAACTGCTTAGCTTGCTGATTAATTTATTAAGTAAAAAAAAAAAAGCTTAACTCTTTCGCCCCTAAAGTGAAAGATAAAGTATTGTGGGGTGATTCCATTTTTAGACTCTCAGGACGAAATTCAAAGGGTGTGACCATTTATATGAATCCTCTCTTTTATTACTTAAGTTTGACATATAGTAATGTTTGAAAACTTAGGATTTTTTTTTTAAATTATTTTTTTTTTGGAAAAAAATATTGAAAGAGTTAAACTTCGAACCACAAATGACCAGGTTGCCTGTGTTAATCAATTTTAGGCAACATCTGGAAACCTTTTTACAGCTAAAGAACGAACAGACTACACTTTGAAGAAAGTTACGTTGTAGTTAGAAAAGCGTGCAATATATTAGGGAGCTTGAACAAAGACGTTTTTGAGAAACGTACCTTTTCCCTTTAAGTATGCCTTTTTGTTGCTTCATGATTTGTTATGTTTTACAGACCAAGATGAATGTCTAACAGAGCGAGGTGGATGCACAGAGAGAGCAGACTGTATAAATACCGAAGGGTCATACTACTGTCTGTGTAAAGTCGGATATTCTGGGGATGGTACGACGTGTGAAGGTGTGTATGACAACACACAAAAAAAACACAAATTAATTGGATCATTATATGTTTCTGGAAACTGCTCAACCCACCTACCCCTCCCCTAAGCCAACATTTTGCCCTAAGAGAGAAGTGAGTGTTAATGTTGGCTTAGGGGAGGTGTAGGTGGGCTTTTTCCCCAGACACGTATAATGATCCAATTAATTTTGGTCTCAATTTAGGTTTCTGGGAAACTGCCTACCTTTCCCTCCCCTAAGCAAAAGTTTTCCCCTTTGTAAGAAGTAAGTGTTAACGTTGGCTTAGGGAAGGGGTAGGTGGGAAGTTTCCCAGAAACCTAAATCGATCCTTAATTTTTTTTTCTCAAACCTGGTCCCCACTCTATAAATATAATCAACTCTCGCTCAACGGCGCCTTTATGAGACGGATACCACGCTCAGAGGAGCACCTAGAGTTGTTCCGTCCTTTAGCTATTAATCATAGCTATAGCTAAATTTGAGCGGAGAATATTGTACGAATAAAGAATACGATCTCAGATTTCTACCCACATGAAAAGAGAAAAAAAGAATAACAAGTAGTGTCCTATAACCGGGGCGCAATAACGCGCACGTTCTATTACTACACTGTCCGACAATGAGATCGGAGAATTTTGATATGTTTATGATAAAATTAAAAAATGAATTAACCGATTGATTGCTGCCCTTTTTAATTAGACATCGATGAGTGTGCTCTTCCCGGTGTCAACAACTGTAGTGTTCACGCCAGTTGTAACAACACAGATGGCTCATTCACTTGCTCGTGTAACGTGGGCTACACTGGAGATGGATACAATTGTTCAGGTGAGTGACTAAAAAGCTTTATAGAGTGATTCATAACATCCGTGCAATCGGTTTGATGCGCGAGAAACAAGGACGGGATCCCAAGCAGAGAAAAGAGAGCCGTCTTTTTTCGCGCCTCTTTGTGCTTCAGTCACGCGTGTCACGGTCATTTTCGAGTCTCGCGCGTCTCGCTCGACAGACTAAGAAAAAGAGAGACTGCTCGCAGTCTTAAAGGAAATTTACCTGATGGCACAGGTGTTAAATGGATAGTCAAGGTTTCAAAGAGTGTACTTTTTCAATCCTTTGCCGAATACCTGACCATTAATCCACCCATCCGAGCTTTATGCTGGCACAACGTGAGGGGGAACGCGGGCGATGAAGGAAGAGTTTGGATGGTTCTTTTTAGCTCAATATTACTACGAAATGAAAAATGGTAAATGGTCACTTTTGAAAGAAGGCTAGGCTTTTAAAGCAAGAAAAACAAGAAATCAGATTATTGTTTACCTTTTAGCTAAAACACCAGATAGGTTTTACGTTTCCTGTAGCAGGGGTGTAAACTTAAAACATATATTACTATTCTTCTGAAATTCTTCAACTATGTTCCTGAAAAGTTCTAATGAAGACAGAAGGAGACTTTTCAAAAGACAAGTAATGTATAAATTTTTAAATCCTTGCTTATTTCTGCTATTAAATCGATCAAAAAATTGTCAGAAATTTTGTGTTTCTCTATTCTGTACTTTAGCAGTTCAAAAGCTGTAAAGGGCACCTTGTCAAAACGGTCGGTGTAATAAGCGTTTGGGAAAGAAAGCCCAGCTCAATCTATTGCTCAATTTATTATCACTTACGACTCCGGTTTCATTGTTATTTTATACACTTACAGGGTCAATGAATAAAATATAATATCATAAATGACTCTTTCGTTGCTTAACTGCATTTAAATAAAATTTGTTGGTTTGGTAACAAAACACTCGAACATGGATTTATATATGATTATAATCGCTCTCGAACCGTTTAAAATTGCTCGGGCGCTTTCTTTAATACTTGTAAATCTCCTTGATATTTTAAATAGCCAAAATTTTTTGGGAAGCTGCCATTATATAAAATTTCATCTGGTTAAAGGTTATGTTTTGGTAACTTCTTACAAGCTCAAAAATATATAGCCGGCGCGAATCTCCTTTCTCTGTCCTAAAATAGTATAAGCATAGCTTAACGTTTTTTGTGGGAAAGGAAAATATGAATTCCCGCTCCCACTTTTCGCTTCTTCTTCACCCACCTGCAGCATTATTTCATTTCTTTCTTTATTTATCATCTTGCTCAAGATTTCACAATTTCCCTATTTTTGTCCCGTTCAGTTGTTTCCTCCACTTTTTCGAATTAACCTTCTCGCATTCTCTATTAAAAGTGCGAGCTGTAGTCACTAAATCTTTGACTTATCTTATTTCTGCACATAGATGTTGATGAATGCTCGCTGGATCTTCACGACTGTGGTAATAACTCTAATTGCATAAACGATGCCGGTTCGTACCTTTGTGAGTGCAAGAAAGGGTTCTCCGGTGATGGGAAAATTTGTGAAGGTATGTTTTTCTTTTACTCTTTTGCTTAGCCAACGAAAGTCTACGGCAAACGGTATCTTTGAGCAGGTGACCATTTTCTCGCTTTTTATTGCACAGTAAAGGGTCCAGACCGTTATGAACGAAAGTAAATACCTGTTAATTTTTTTTTCTCGCCCGTTTCGGGCTTCGTTTTGGACCCATGCCTTGGGTTCACCATTTTCAACTCGAAGAGTGATAGCCCACAAAAATATCCGTTTCTCCTCGCTCTTTGCCGCTGGGGACGTTTCGCGCGGCGGACACGTTCATCCGCTCGAAACGTCCGCAGCGGCGAAGAGTGAGGAGAAACGGATGTTTTCGCAGGTTAAGAGGAGATTAATGACAAATAAAATCAACAATAATTTTAAAAAAAATAACGTCCCTAACAATGACAACAACAACAATTTGTTCGAATTTACTTATCAACTTGAAACACCAATGTTGATAAAAGTAATAAATAAATTACTGCGTTTTGTAGATATCGACGAATGTTCAACGAGAGACAGCCTTCCATGTGACGCCAACGCTGACTGCATCAACACTTTCGGCACTTACAACTGTACTTGTCGCATAGGGTACTCTGGGAATGGAACAACCTGTAAAGGTCAGTATACAGCATTTACTCGATTAAACGCCGCACAAAAAAACCGTCTTCTATCAAATAGCCGCACCCTATCACTTGTAGCCTGCGTAGCAGGCGCTTGGAAGTAGTAGGTGAAAGAGAGAACGGGCGCGCGAGAGAGAGAGACACGCGAGGGGTCTCCTTCTCGCGCGCCCGTTTTTTCTTGTGCCCACTACTTCCAAGCGCCTGCTACGGAGGCTATATCACTTGAGAAGAATGCAGCGTTTATTCGAGGATTTATAAGAAAAACTTGGTTCAGCTTTGCAATCTACTCCATCAAGTCCAATTATCAGTCTATCTCAGCAAAAAGGGAATCATTGGAACTTTTTAAAACATCTTTCTGTTTTACATAATACACGCGTGTACGAATGATTTATCCAAGTGTTTTCGGTTATTTAAGAAATGTGATTGTCAAGTAGACGCCCTTTCGCCGCGGCGTTCAATCGCCCTATACGGAACTTATTTTTTTTTTTTTTTTTTTTTTAACAGAGATCTTTATTACCACTACATCACTTACAACACTTTCACTACAAAATTTAAGGTTACAAAAAATTACAATTAAGAATTAAGATTCCAACGATTAATACAACATACACTGCAACCAGGCTTGCTTCACGCATACGTAGATTAGATTATAATCATTTACAGTAAGGAGAGGAGAGGCTTCCATTGTGAAAGAAATTTTGCTTTTTGTCCTTTGGAATAAAAAATCGATCTTTGTACAATTAACTTGTCTTTAACGAATTCAAGAAAGTGATCAAAGCTTGGGGGTTTAATTTCGCTCCTTTGCAGGAAGATATGTCTCTTGCCAAGAAGGATATAATAGTTCAGGATTTGCCTTTTAGGATCTTCGGGATTATAGCCATACATTATACTTAAGTCATCAAATAGCAAACATTCACCACTGTGAGTTTTCCACCAGCTAATTACTTCAAACCAAAACTTTTGAATTACTATACAGTTAACTAGCATATGGGAGAGCGTTTCTAGGGAATCACAATGTATGCAGAGAGGAGAGTTTACGATTTTCATTCTGTGTAACAGAACCCCATGTGGAAGAATATTATGAACAATCTTATATTGAAATATGCTTAATTTTGTTTCTTTAGTTATTTTAAATGGAAGCATATAAATAGAACTAAGTTTGGAACTGTCCAATCCTTGCCTGCATAGTCGAAGGCTAGCCAACGGTTCTACAAATTTCCTTTGAATAAGTATATTGCGAACCTTCTTGCTAGTAACCACGTTCATCTATACGGAACTTATAGTAGTGGTTGGAGTAACCGTGGCTAGTCTTTAAAACCACCGGAGACTTTTTATAATGATATTTTCCAGGTCCGCTGGATCTAAAGGGGTTGAGGGGAGACTGAGACAGGGAGGATTAAAGGATAGGCATCAGGTCTCGTTTGGAAGCAGAGGCTTTAGGTAATGCGAAGCGGCCCATTGCCAGCCACGGTTAATAGATGGCAATAATACAGTGCGCATGTACTTGCTCATTTCTGGGGTTGAAGGGGTAGGGATGGCAGGGACGCTAAATTCTGAGTTGAGGCAGCCTTATTTAATGCAGTAAAACTTCCTTGTTTTCAGCTGTCGGCGTTGTATGTTCAGGTCCTTGTGACGCGAATGCTACTTGTCAAAATGTAAATGGCAGTGCGACTTGTGTTTGTGTCAATGGTTACGTGGGTGATGGCTTAAACTGCACAGGTGAGAACGTGCCCGCACTTAATGTTTCATTCTGTTGGTCATTATTCATTTATTGCAATATCTATCATTTTGTCTCTGTGTGATGACCAATAATACACGCTAAATACTTTTACTTGTGTAGTATTCAATGGGCAGTATCCCGCCATGTAATGTAAAGGAACATTGTGATTAATTGTAGCTTGTGATTGTGAGAATTTAATCCCGCTAAATATTGACCACTGAAATTTTTAGGCAGTTGAGCAGCAACTCCTCCTTGACGAGTTCTTGTTTCTCAAGCGACTGGGATGGTCGAATAGAAGCAAAACTCAAAACCCAAAAAAATCCTTAGCCGAGCGGAGGGCTTCTAACAAAACCCAAAAACCCCTGGACCAAAAATCCCATGCCGAATTTCTGAGCCTTAAAAATGTTCAGAAAGCATTAAATAATATAACACGTTGTAAATCATCTGGTTGTGCTTTATTCGCAAAACTACGAGGCCGGGTTATTGTTTTGAATACCCAAAAAGACCGTTATTAAATCAAGCCACCCAAAAATATACCTGCCAAATTTCCTACCCAAAAAATACCGGAATTGAAAATTTCAAAAACCCCAAAAAATCCTTCGATCATCCCCCTGGGATGAAAAAAAAGGAGTATGGAGTTTTTATCTTGCTATTAATTTACTCATTTAGATGAAGACGAATGTACAACAGGCAGTTCACAATGTCATCCTGATGCTCTCTGCACCAACACTGTGGGGTCTCACTCGTGTGTGTGTAAATCGGGCCTTATTGGTGACGGCAAGACTTGCATTGGTAAGCAGTAAAGAGAACCGAGTCAGAGCTTGCTTACCGTAGTTTCCAGTTCATATCCGAGATAATATATACAGAATCCGAAATTAACTTTTTAATAGGGGCGCCAACTGGCGATCAAGTATAAATTTTTGATCGCCAGAGGGCAAATTGTGGTCGCCAAAAATTCCCCCTCCCTTTTTTTCAAATAAAAGTTAACCACGAATAAAAAATGCATGGTATGAGCGTTTTATGCTCAAAAATTGCACTACTTTCGCTCTCGATACCAGAAAGCAACCGTACTTGTACGAGTGAAGTCTTTTTTTTTTTTTTTAATTACTTTTTGGAGATATAAAGCTATCTAACCTAGAACATAGGAACAGAAAGCTGTCTGCCCATGACTGCACTGATCATATCAAAACTCTATTTTCTTCCGATAACTACCACGAAACACGAAACATAAACACGAGTCAAGCTTGAGTCAAGCCGCCTTGTTGCTCGTACCAGGCCACAACTGTGCCACGTTACTCGTACCAGTCCACAAAGTACATAAGGTACTTACCGTATTTCAGCTGAAAACAACGTGACGCCTTGGAAACGTTCAACTCGTATTGATCGTAGCTGTTGTGGAGGTATTATTACAAGAAGATTCGTTTCACTTTTAATAAAAAAAATATCAGCAGGACAAAAAGGAAGACACCTGTTGGCAAATAGCTTCGAGGTTTCAATTCTTAATCAGTTTCTCCGAACGTTAAAGTCCACAATAACAACCAGCTTTACGAGTCGCTAGCTGGCGACCAGCTATGAAATTCTGGTCGCCAGGACTAAATTTTTAGTCGCATTGGCGACCAGGAAGGCGCAATTTCGGACCCTGATATAGTATACTGCATGAGCTTCGAGGCCTTCTTGAGAACCGAGCGCGTAGCGCGAGGTCATTATTTTCAATTATAAGATCAGTGACGGAGGATTTAATGGATTTGTTGCACATGTTTTAGAACCATTCGGTCATTTTGTGGTCAGTGAAGTGGTTCAGGAAGTCCAGTTATTAAAAATTTTAACCGATCCAAAACAACAGAAAAGTGTGACAATTAAGCCATCCCACAAACACTTTTGGCAATTTTCAGTAAGACTACCATGGCAATATTATTTTAATAAGGGTTATACACTGATGCTAGTGTTGAAGGGACAAATGAACGCATATGTTGCCTGCAGAATAAAGGCCAAATTCAGGTGCAGTATGAGGAATTTTGAGGTCATTCAGCCAGCTAGAAGTGCGTGTACTTTCTGGTGAATAAAGAGCAAGAAATCTGTTTGATTCTAGTCGGATTAACGAGATACCACGCGTTCCTTTGCAGACACAGATGAGTGCGCTTCAGAACAGAATGAATGTGATCCCAACGCACTATGTTCAAATACTTATAGGAGTTATGTATGCCGCTGCCTAAAAGGATTCCAAGGTGACGGTCAGACCTGCCAAGGTAAACCCTTTTTATGTTTATTCGTGGCCGCTTATGCACCGGTTAAGCATTACCAGAGCAGGCGGATTAAGCAGTAGTGGAATGGGCAGCTAGCCATACCCCTTCTAGAACAACCGACGAAAAAGAACTTCCTGGTATACAAAAAATAACAGCATTCGCCCAACCCCCAGTTTTTCTCATGAGAGATCGTCGGGATCAAGCGTTTACTCTAACGGCCGGCTGGTCTTGTTTTTTCTAGAGGGTGGGCGCCGGGGATTAAAAAGTTGGATCATTACTGTCTTACGGGAAAATGAAGCATTGTAAATAACTATGTAAGAAACTTTATTTCAAGATAAAACAGTGATAAAACTTGAGCGCGTAATGTAAGTGAATTTGTGTTAGTTCTTCAAGAGTTTATAGTATTGAAGCTTCTACTTTTTCTAATAGTTACGTTTTGGTACATAACATTAGAAAGTTCAGACCTAATTATTGTATGATTTGTTGGCTGGTCGCATTCAGTCCTGAGATGTGAAATGGTTAAATTTACCTTTTAATTTTATTACAGACATAAACGAGTGTACCGATGGATCAGCTGATTGTGGGCCTGGGGCTGAGTGTATAAATTTAAACGGAAGCTTTGCCTGCCAATGTCGAGCAGGATTTCAGGAAGTGGGAAACAATTGTACAGGTGCGTGTTTTATACGGTCTAAGCTCCCGTAAGCTGTCACCTTGAGAAATCATAAAAATAGTCCTAACTAGACTGTTCGTTTTACGAGAATGTACGACCACTTGATAAACTGAGCTATTGAGGGGGTCGGTTGCGAGAGCTTTTAGAAGAGGCATGGGGTTAACTAAATAGCCACAGTTTCTCTTTTGTATTACCAATTCCAGTAATGTTTCACTCTATATATTTTGAACAAATCATTATTAGCATTTTTTGCACATTTGTTTGTCCATTCTTTCCTTTATTTTTTCATCACCTGTGGCCTTTTTGCTTCCATCATGTCACATTCTTTTTGCATCTTGTTATAAGAGCACTCTCTTTTGTTCGCCATTTGCTCAGAAGTCGACTCGCATAATTTACCGACATTTTTACTCTGTACTCGCGTCATAATTCTCTCTCAAAGTGAACGTTTTGCCTGCCAAGCAAATAAACGTTGCCACTTCAGTGTTTTCGCTAACAAGTCAGCCTTTACTTCTACTTGCTGCAGGTAATTACAAAGCAATCATTGCAAGTACTTAGTAATCACAGCTTTTGGTCATTTCTACGCTTCGCCGATTTTCTTTCCATTGAGTTTTGTTTGCTTTCAGTTTAGTTTCCTTGCGAGACCGTTGTATTTTCAACTTAGTACATCAACTGCAACCTGGAACTGAAATGATAATGAAATCAAAAGTAGGGCCTGTTTTTTGACAACGAGTCTGAATTTTTGCAAGATAGATCCAGAAACTAACAAACGATTCTCATGTCATTGTTTCAGATATCGACGAATGCGAGTCGTCGTTGTCAAATAATTGCAGTATCAACGCTTTATGCACCAACACTGAAGGGTCATATATTTGTCGCTGTAGGAAGGGATACGAAGGAGATGGAAGAAATTGTAAAGGTAAGTATATAATATATATCACTCAAATGATAGAGTACCGCACTGCTGATGGTTTGAGATCCTGAGCTTATTTAAGAGTTCCAGGCATTTAAAATTATAAAACTGTAAACTGTAATTTGTTTAAACTAGTTTTTAAGAATTCATAAGTGTTCGTGGGAAAAAAAAATTACAAATTAGAGTTTATAATTAGTTTAAAGAAACCTAAAATACGCATTCTATGTAAAACAACAACTACTGTTTTAGGCTAAGAATAGTCGCTATTCTGTTTCTTTATAAAAAAAAAAAAAAAAGATAACCCTCAGGGCAAGCTCGTATAGAAATATAAACCTTGTTTAGGACGGTGAGGCCAAATAACATATCATACCATGTCTCGACATGTCAGTCGGGGACATCCACGTTTGTGCCAAATAAGGACGGGCATCCTCGATCGGGTCATTATCTTACCTAAACATTAACCTAGATAGAATTCTTTTATATAGTCCTTCTTAACTAATCGAAGGTGGCGTTTTCAGGCTAGTTTTGTCTTTTGAGCGAGTTGAGTTCTGTTATAACTGAATGTTCAACGTTTCCTTCGAAGAATATTCCATAGCCTCAAATAGGCCATATTCGTATTCTCCGACGACTCTGTGACAAGATACTTCTTAGCATGATTTCGAAGCTAATGCGAGAAGATTTTGGCGCGTCAGTAAATGCCTGTAAAACGTGTTCTATCCCTGCACGTCTTCTATGTTTTTATTTGCACGGAATACTAGTTTTTGTCGCGGTTGGTGGTCAACATTTTCGAGCGAGAGAAAGTTCTCTCTCCATTCCTCATTCTTTTATTCATTGGAAAATGGTCAGAGTTGCTCAGGGATGGCCATTAACGATTTATTATCTATTATTTCATACTTCGTTCTTTCATTCTTTTGTTTTTTTTATATTTTTCATCCATCCTACTTCCATTTAATCATTTTCCACGTTCAGATGTTAACGAATGCACTGACGTCATTGCTTCGTGTGGACTTGGAGCTGAATGCATTAACTTAAATGGAAGTTTTGATTGTCGATGCCGAGAAGGATTCCAGAAGATTGAAGACAATTGCGCAGGTCATACCACAGTCATCCCAGTCACTTCCTGTTGATTTTTCATATAAGCCAAAGGAGATCTGGGTTCGAATGTAGAAACAGTATCTGTCACATTCTTTGCTAACATAAGTTGTACCCAATCACGTAAAACTAGAGACCTTTAGATTCGAAGGAAGACGAGAACGACTACGAGTACGAGACATCGGAAAGCTTCATTGTACTTTTTTCACCATAAAGGTTACCACTGTTATCTTTATTGAACGATGTTAAGCCCTCTCCCGGTCGCAAAATGACAAAACCTCTAACATTTGATTGACTTGTTTCCGCAAAAACTCGTAGTAGAATGACGATGACTATAACGTTTTCCCGCCAAAATGACACTGGTCCGAACGCAAGCACTGCTAAGTATTGAGAAAATCTTGCACTCGTAGTCGCCCTCTTCATAGAATCTAAAGATCTCTTCTGTTGCGAAACCAAGGACTAACGAAACCCATATGAGGAACATGCCGGTATTATAAACGATATTCTTCACTCCAGTTATAGTAAAAGATCTCGAAGAGCACCCTGTTAATTAAAATGAACAATAGAATCTTTTATAACATATACGTATGCTCAGTTCCGTGGCACTTTGTTATACATGTGTAACGGGTTTCCAATGAAAGTCTTTCACCCACTTTTACACCCAGATAAGATTTTCCTGCGTTGCTCTCTTGCAGCTAATTTCTTTTGTCTCTCGTTTGGCAAATTAAAATCCGAAATTCAAATTATTGTCTCACGTCTTACAGATATCCACGATCCACAAACCACACAGAGACGTTATTAATCATTATTTTACTTTTGTTGGAACGAAGGATCCCAGGTGTTGGGGTGGGGGAGGGGGTCTGTTTGATAAGGTTTACGACACATCTTAATTGTAGGATATTAAATGGTTTGGTCAATTCCTCTTTACGACAGATCTTGACGAATGTCAGTCGCAAGATACTAACAATTGTAGTGTAAATGCGCTGTGCACAAATACGGAAGGCTTGTATGTATGCCGTTGCCAGAAAGGATATGAAGGGGATGGAGTTATTTGCAGAGGTAAATACTTCTAACGACGTGTGTCAATGATACAAAAACAACTCCAGAGCCGAGGACATCATTAGTAGATTACGCAAGAAGATAACTATTATTGCTAGAAGTTCCAAGTGAAAATTTGCGTGTAATAGCTGCTGTAAAATTCCTCAGAACTAAGTAATACACTACCACTCTCATAGGCCATTCCCTAGTTACACCAAGCCTCTCTTTCATGGCGAGGTTGAGTGCGAAGCTGTTGATATGAAAATGATTTTTTTATCCTCACGCAAATGAAACTCATTTTTACAAGAAAGGGTTTGCACTTATTTTGAAGTAAGAGTTTTTGGAATTCGGAAATTTCCAATTGTCCAATCAGCGTGAGTAGGAGGACTCAAGTTAGCCGTTTAATTGAATAGCAATACCTGCAAACAACTGGGGATATTAACATGAGGACACTTTCAAGCTATTGAGAACATTAACAGCACCTTGTGCACGCAACATTATACCCAACAGAGAAGAGACGTGTGACGTCACAAAAATTCTTACTTGTGATGTTATGCGATTGGTTAGCATACACAGAAAGAATTTTAGCCTGTCATTATCAACGTTAACGATCCAGACCATACTTTTAACTATTCACACTGAGTTATCGGAGCTTGATGTTGCTTATATCTCCGCATCAATTTGCACCGAAAGTTGATTTTAGCAGGTGAACATTTTTCATCTTTTTCTTTCTGGATATCCCAGCCAATCCCGTTGAATTTCACAAATTTAGTTATTGTGACATCATCACTTCTATTCTCTATAATTGTACTACAGTTACTAGTGGTTTTCGAAAAAGTTGATAAGTTTGAGTGCCCGCAAGATTTATGTACAGCCCATTTCTTATCTTAACTCTTTCCCAACTTAGATACGGATGAGTGTGCTAATGCTGAGGCAGTGTGCGGACTTGGAGCTGATTGTATTAACCTAAACGGAAGCTTTGATTGTCGTTGTCGTTCGGGATTTCAAAAGACTGGAGAGAACTGCACAGGTCTGTCAATCAATTAGCCACCCCAGCAGTAATCATTCATATATCTACTACCAGCCTAATGAGCTCGATTTTTTCCGTTGAATTTGCCATCTGTGAATAAATACACGATTGCCGTCAGTACTAAAACAGTCGATTAGTTTCACGGGAAATTCAACAGTCAGTCGGTTAGTTCATCCGTTGGGCATTGTTTCTATTGACTGATCATGTTATTTTGTTTTGTTATTGAAACACTGATTTGTAGTTTCTAACTATCATGAATGTATTTCTTTGTTACAGATATCGACGAATGTCAGTCCCAAGATACTAACAATTGTAGTGTAAATGCGCTGTGCACAAACACAGAAGGCTCATATGTATGCCGTTGCCAGAGAGGCTACGAAGGCGATGGTGTTATTTGCAGAGGTAAATTTGGGCGTCTCGTCGGAAATGTTGCGCTTGCAGACTCGCCTACACTTAATTCAGTTTTATACTCAGTGAAACAAATGACCCATGTTACACCTCTTCTTATATCAAGTACATTTTTTAAAATTGTTTAACCTACTGCTAAAGATAATTTTTCTAAGTGTCTTTGCGTACAAATAAAAAATAAGAAGCTTTTTTCGTCACTTATCTATATATTCCTTGGGGATAGCTCACCCCATATTCAGAATTCAGAGCTCAGATTTGACGATTTTAAAATACGGATGTGATAAATATCCCTGCATACTTATTTATATTGTAGATACCGATGAATGTAAATTACCCGAGTCAAACAACTGCGATGAAAACGCGCTGTGTACAAATACAGCGGGTTCCTATATCTGTCGATGTAATGAAGGATACACAGGAAATGGAACATTTTGTCAAGGTAATTACGTAAAATGTGGTATAATCTACTTGTTCTGGTTTCTAACAGAATACTCACTAATCCATCTTTGCCGCATTACCGGTGTTATATTTTGGAAGGGCGATGTGTGCGAGGGGACATATTTATTTATTAATGTAAAATGAAATTCTAGATGTGCGTCACCGCAGTCAAACGTCTTAAGCATTTTCTTGTTTTATTTACTCGTTGCAGTGAATGTGTTTTGGTTCAATTTATCCTTGGTTAAATTTTATTTTTCATTATTTCAAACTTATTATCGTACATTATCATACCCCAAACAGAGGAAAAATATATTAAACCAAGGATCTTGAACCACAACATAATCTGTATGTACGTACACAAAAGTGGACGCAAGTTTCGAATTCTGACCGTTTCCTGCAGGTGCTAGTACTCGTAACAAAAGATGTGGTAAAGAAAAATGCAATTTTTCAAATACTTCAGCATACAAACGGAATCTTTGGTGTGTTATAAGGCTATAAAAAAGAAAGGAAAATAAGAAAGAAATAAAGAAAGAGAGAAGGAAAGAAAGAAAAGAGGACGAAGAAGAAAGAAAAGAAAAAAGAAAGGAAAAAAAAGCGGAGGTACACCCCTCCGGGAGCGACTTTAATAAAGCCTCAGTAACAATACCCACACCACATGCACACGAACAGAAACACCGCGAATGTCGTGACCCCTGTCCACCTACCCCTTCCCTAAGCTAACATTTTGCCCTAAGTGAGAAGTAAGTGTTAATGTTGGCTTAGGGGAGGGGTAGGTGGGCGGTTTCCCCATCATGATCCCTTTTTTTTATGTCTTAACAAGGTAATGAATAATTAAAACCGTTGAATACCTGCCGTTTCAGATATTAATGAGTGTGAACGAGCAGAGACGAACGAGTGTCACTCCAACGCCCTATGCACTAACACTGAAGGCTTCTATATATGCCGCTGTCTGAGGGGTTACCAAGGAGATGGCAGATACTGCACAGGTGAAGTTTGCGTTAATAATATGATGACACTGTCAGTTAATACAACAAAATAGACTGGTTTGTTAACTAGGACCCACGCTTTTATTCGTTAGAATATTGATTTGAATATCAAATTTCTGACTCGAAACGTGACTGGAACTTTCTAGAAACGGGCTTCAGTTCTTGTAATCATTTTTACGGTTTCACTCACGTACTAGTGCGCTAGTACAGAGAGTTGAACTTTCTACTTTGTTCACGTTTTACTGTCCTGTATTTGATTTTGTTACAGATGTCGATGAGTGTGCAAACCCTGAAACAAACGAATGCCACAAAAGAGCAACGTGTTCAAACTCTGAGGGCTCGTACGTTTGCAGCTGCCCTGAAGGTTATAGCGGTGATGGCAGAAACTGTTCAGGTAAAATGGGGAACCGGTGCAATATAGCCAGGGACCGCGAAGCAAAACTTGCAATGGGGTGGGGAGGCGGGGTTACGGGGGAGTAATTTAGGGGGGGGGGGGTTGTAAGGGGATATTCTCCTCCGGGAAATGTTGAAATAAAGACTCTCGTACCGTTAATGCGATTTCCAGCATTTTGAGGTGTTAAAGACCTGCCGGCCCTCCTCCCCCGGCCCCAGGCTCCGCAGTCCCTGATAGCTAATAAGATAACGTGGCGCCTTTATAAAGAGAGATCATTTGATTCTATTATTAAGACATATTGGTTATTATTTTTTTAAACCTAAAGCTTCTTGACTGTACTATTTTCCTTAAATGTCTTTGAGAAATAAATTTCCTTATGGACGAGCGAATGTGGAAAGTAAATCGAAGACTGACTCCTGATGTTTCAGGTCATTATTCAGCACCCTCACATTACCGAACTTATTACCATGTTTACTGTGTTTTCACGACCTTGAAGTACAAACTGACGAAAAAACTGGTGGAAATTGTTATACAGGAATCCTTCTTCTTTTTTTTGTTTATTTATTTCGTTTAGACAATGATGAATGCGCATCTTCTGAAGCAAACCAGTGTCACCTTAATTCCTTATGCACCAATACTGAAGGCTCCTATGTTTGCCGCTGCCTCAGAGGATACGTGGGCGATGGTCTTAGTTGTGCAGGTATGTTCGTAAAATACATAATAAACTAATTTAGTGAATGTTTTTTGGAATATCTCTGCTCGTAAGCATTGAAAATGTCGAGATCATTTTCCGACAGTAAAATGGGCAGTTGAATGTCTCGTTTCCGGGTAGTTTGGCAGTTGTAGCAATTTGTCTATAGCGGTGGTTTATTTCTTAGTTTATTGAAATAAGCTAAAGAAGTTTTTTTCCTTGTTTGCAGATATTGATGAATGTGAAAGATCTGAAACAAACGAGTGCGACTCTAACGCTCTGTGTAACAACACTGATGGGTCATATGTCTGTCGATGTAAGCAAGGTTTTGAAGGGGATGGCCGAAACTGCACAGGTCAGTAAATGGTATCATTTAAAAATTTACATTTGCGACGATAGCCTCCTTCATTTTGAAACGTTCTTCATGAGGAGAAAGGTGTCAGTTACGAAAATACTTCCACAAAATTAATCCTGCATAGCTTGTGCCCCGTCCCTCCCCAGCCCCCAAGCGGTTTTCGGTCAATTTTTCTCGATCCGCTTTCCCTACTCTCTTGGAGCCTGGAACAGACTGGACCAAGCTTTGTTTGTTTCACTTACGGAAATTTTTATCCCATTTAACACACTAGAAGCCACCGAATGGCTTTTTAACACCTTGATAAAACAAATATCGCAACTAGCCCCTTTAATGATGTGCCACACTTTCCTTTGCTTTGCCCTTTTTTTGGTTCGATAGTCGTTAAATGTTATATTATTATTTTATTTTTGGCCCTAATTATATTTTAAGTTTTCTCGACTTATATATGTCGTGGTCCAATTTTATACTTGGTTTAAATTTTATTTCCGTTTGTTTTTGGGCATGTTAATGTATGGTAATGAGTTCGGAACAACGAAAGATCAAATTTAAACCAGGGAAAAACGTGAACCGCAACAATAATACATAATTCAAATACAAGTTAAATACAGAATGTAAAATATCCAAAGAAACGAATCTTTGACTCCTGTTTTCAATTCATTTTGCTTAACATTTTATTTTCAATCATCGTTCTCTTTCAGCTGCTGTGATTGGCTGTTCGTCATCATGTGATTCAAACGCTATGTGCCAGGAAGGTGGTGAAGTTCCCGTATGTGTTTGTAACCCTGGTTACCAAGGTGACGGATACAACTGTACAGGTCGGTCAAAGAAACATCTGACATTATTTAATACATCAATCGTGAGTCGAAGAGTTTCACCTTGTGTTCACACTGAGAAATGAGTGGAGAAAACGAAGGGCCCCATATGTTTTGCGGATACACTGAATTCGACTTGCCGGTCTAAATATCAGATGAAGCACTTTGTCGAAAGTTGGATATTGCTCTGAAGAGATCAATAATTATTGACGAGATTCAAAGCTAACCTATTAATGGTGCGCAATATTTCGGTTAATTGTAATATCTGAATTCAGAACCACTTTGTTTTCTCTTAATGAATTATTAACGTCTGTGGGAAAACCGTCTTATCCAAGCAGTCCGTTCTTTGTATAGTCCTCTTCACTCTTGATGTTTAATTTTGGTCAAATAAAATTGTTAAATGATCACTGCGTCTTTCAATAACTCATTAGATGGCTGCCGTTAATCATAGTTACCACAACAACCACAAACCTTAAAAAAGAAAAAATATATATTGTGACGGACTGTACTAGCCACGACCCCTTGACACCGAAAATAAAAAGTATGTTTCCTTGGACGTCCGCTGTGGTAAGCGACGGTAGCAAAACACGAACCGATGGTTGAACAGAGTTTCCGCGTTAATGAAAGGACCAGTAAGTTTTTAGCGAGGTACTTCAAATCCAGAATCATTTTGTTTTTTTTAGATATTGATGAATGCGCTTCTTCTGAAACAAACCAATGTGACCCCAACTCTTTGTGTACCAATACTGAAGGCTGGTATATTTGCCGCTGTTTAAGAGGATATCAGGGAGATGGACTGAATTGTTCAGGTATCAACTAAATCACAAAGGTGTCAGTTGTCATGGTAATTGATTCTGGTTTAATCCTACTCTGGCTCCAATAACTCAGCCGTAGGATTGGCTATTCGAAATTACTGAAAACTAGAGGAAAGAAGTTTCCTAGTCACTCGTCGGGAAAGCGTGACGTGACTTTCAAAGTCTTTTCCCAAAATCCCAAGCATCTGGTTTAGCAACACTAAGTCTAATTACACATGTAAGAGATCTGCTCAAAAATCCATGTCTTTTCGTTTGTTATAGACATTGATGAATGTGAGACACCTGAATCAAACCAGTGTGATCAAAACGCCTTATGTACCAATACTGAAGGATCTTATGTTTGCCGATGTAAGAGCGGTTTCCAAGGCAACGGAAGGAATTGCACAGGTGAACATCTTAGAACATCGGCTCTGTTATATTTGACATCCTATAATCGAGCATATTAGGGGCACACAAACTAAAAAAGAATAGACGCGTACAATAACCATGGAACGCATAGGTCAACAAAGTATATGAGTGATGTGATCTGACTGACAACAAAAGATATTTTCTGATAGTTTTTTAGCTAGCTGACTTGACAAAGATTCGGGACTTAATGATATCTGTGACATGCTGCGGACTTCTTTGACGATTGGAAGTAGGAGTTGCGCCTTTTGCTAGCAGTTAACTGTAACAGTTGTGGTTGTCTATAACAAAAGAGAACTTACTGGAAAAAAAAAACTCTGTTCAGTTTGAATTATCGTACCTTGCTGTAAAAGATTCGAAATTGACAAGAAAGGTATTGATTGAAATTAGCACTCTATCGGCGTAATTTGTTTTTTTATTATTTTTTAGATACTGATGAGTGTTCGTCCTCCGTGACAAACGAGTGTGACCCTAATTCCTTGTGTACAAATACCGAAGGCTCATATATCTGTCGTTGTTTGAGGGGGTTCCAGGGCGATGGTCTGCGATGTGAAGGTACTAAAACCCACTTTGTTTGTTGCGTTGATACCAGCTTCTAACTTTTTAAAAACTAGATTCGTCTCGCTGGGTTCAAGCCGTCACCATACTAACTATGAATGGCTCATTCTCTCTTAAAATGTCTGAAAGTACCCTCCTCTTAGAGGGGCACTGTTGTTATCGGTGTTATTCAGAAGTGAATAAGTACCCTAGTAATAGAGGGCAAGTGTACCAATACAGTTGCTGAAAATTCTTCGTCAGACTGTTTTAAAGGACATTGATTTTAACTGTTTGATTGCAGACGTGGACGAATGCTCATCTCCTGACAGCAACGAATGTGATCCAAACGCTCTTTGTACAAATACGGGAGGATCGTACGTCTGCCGATGTAAAAAAGGATTCAGCGGCGATGGAAGAAACTGTACAGGTAAAGTTCTTATTTTCTCTTCGCTTGCTATTAACCGCGTTCTAAAACAGGATGAAACACGTCGTTACGTCGACTCATTCACTTTTGGATGTGTTGTTCTGAAACTACTGTGTGTTTACTGCTACCACTAAAATAGTATCCTCCTGAAATTTCATTTGCAAATATTAAACCTTGTAATATGAAACTTCTTTCCGAATTGGACCTGGGATTGAAAACGTTGAAAGATTTAATACAAAAAAAAACAGTTTCCTTTTGACCAACAGGATAGAATATTACTTTCGTGTTTGTTAGTTCTTATATCCTCTATTCTTTCTGTATCCTTTTAGCTGTTGTTATAGGCTGCTCGCCTTCTTGTGGTCCGTACGCAGTTTGTCAGGATGACCTTGGGGTTCCTGTTTGTGTTTGCAATCCTGGTTTCCAAGGCGACGGATTTAACTGCACAGGTTTGTGTAAAACATTTTCGAGTTTCGGGATTAAACAGTTGTGAAAGTTGAAGCCCCCTTTTGGAGGACACTCAGGAAGTGTCCATAACTGAAGCTGACTTGAATGGTAATGGTTTTTGATTGACTCCCACTCTTCGGATGATTATACGTTTCTGGGCCACTACCCATCTACCCCTTCCCTAAGCCAACATTTTGCCCTAAGTGAGAGGTAAGTGTTAATGTTGGCTTAGGGGAGGGGTAGGTGGGCAATTTCCCAGAAACGTATGATGATCCTACTCTTTAGGGTTTTAAATCACTTTTGAAATTTTACTCTTCCTTTTGCTTCAGACGTTGATGAATGCGCCACCTCTCAGTCGAACGAGTGTGACCTCAACGCCTTGTGCACAAACACCGAAGGGTCTTATGTATGTCGCTGCCGGAGAGGATTTGAAGGGGACGGAAGGAACTGTACAGGTATACACAATAAACCCGTCTATGAGACATTTGTTTCAGTCAGTCACTCAAGAGAGTCCTAATGCCCCAACAGGAGTCAAACCTATGACCGTGTGTTTACTAGTCCAGATACTCTACCTGTAAGCTTCAGGTGACTCGTGTAAACAAGGGCCATCGAAGTGTCAATTTGTCAATTTGTCAGTGGCATTTTCGCAATGACATAAAATTTGATGGCGTTTTCACTTCTACTTTTTTAGAGATTCCGGCCACCTGCTCACCACCTTGTTCTTCAAACGCACAATGCCAGCAAGGTGCCGGTGGACCGAGATGTGTCTGTCGCTCTGGTTACCAAGGAGATGGATACAACTGCACAGGTAAAGTCAACTTTAGACTGAGTGGTCCCCCTCCCCCCTAAATTTCAACATGAAAGGTGAAAAAATACTTAAGCATTAAAAGCAGAAAGAGATAATTCAGGTTGCCTGTCATTTTCTTGCAAACAAGAAAAACCTTAACAACGTTCCCTTTTTTATATATCTCTTTGCCGATGTACTGTATTTCCTCGAATAAGCGCCCAGGCGCTTATTTAAAATTTCCACTCAAGGGAGAGGCGCCAATTTGAAGGAGGGTGCTTAATCAAGAAGGGCGCTTATTGAGTTTTCCCTTTAGTGAATTATGGAGAGCCGTCAAGTTGTTTCTTGAAAGAACAGAGAACGCACACACAGTAACTCTACAGGCACATTGAGATAGAATTAAATGGAAGTGACTTAACGGAAAGAAACTATTCTCCTGTACTGATTCCACAGAGGCTCAAGCTTAAAAAGTTGTAAATAAATTAGCAATTGAAAAAGATTTCCTTGTATCCCGACTATTTAAGAAAAAGAAAGGGGGAGGGGGGTCCTTGTTTGATATCGTGACCCGTTGAGGTTGGGCGCTTATTAGAGCGTGGGCGCTCATCTGAGGAAGTATGGTATCTTTCTTTAAGGCTGCTTGTTTCACTCATTTTCCAGACATCAATGAATGTTCAAGGCCTGAACTAAACCCTTGCGATTCTAACGCCTTGTGTACCAATGTTGAAGGATCGTTTGTTTGTCGATGTTTGAGGGGATTTAAGGGAGATGGCTTGACGTGTACAGGTAAATATATCTTGTTCAATTAAACAAATAGCCTACGTGTTGTCGATCCCCCTCCCCCCCTAGGGGTTTTTCCCCCTTTCGTGGGGAAAGAAAAAAATACATACTGATATCATCCGATTTGATGCTTTGTGGGATAGGTTAAAATCGGAAGACATAAATTTCAGTTACAAAGTAAATTGTAAACCTTAGCTTTATAGAGAAAGCGTAAAAGGCAGTGAAAGTGAATTTTCGAAAGCTGTGCCAGCAAAAACAAACGATCCACAAAGGTGTGCTGTCTATGTGTTTGATAAATCTATTAAAAAGGATGAATTTCTCGTTCGAAAGATTGTTCTTGAATCCTAGTCTCTCCTTTTTATCCACGGTCATTATTCCTAGACATTTCACCTGGACTTTCATGTTTGGTTGGATTACTTGAAGGCCAATTCATTGATCCGTTGCATATTTTTTTTTTGTCTTTATAGAAGAGACTGATTGCGACCCTCCTTGTACTGGGAACAGGGCCTGCCTTAATTTCGGCGGAGTTTTTGAGTGTGTCTGCGCAGATGGCTTTACTGGAGAAGACAATTGTACAGGTATCTGCTTCTTTCACATTAAAGAGGAATCGTTACTCTTCAAAGAAACTTGACTCTGTTGGTTTGTAGCAAATATTTGCTTATTGCCTCCAACGATCACAACTGTCTGGAATTCATTTTGGAAATTTAAGATGTCACGAAGGCGACGGTAACGAGAACGTCAAGAAAGCATTGTGATTGATCGGCGAAACAACCACTCTGCACGTCTATGAAAAGTTTCTTTATATTTATTTCCCGTCACTATACGACTAAGACGTATATTTTCCTAATGTAATGTTATATGGAGGAGGCAACCACACGACGACAACTGGACTCAACGAGGTTGCATAAAACGCCATTTCACTTTATAAGTGACGTTTTCGCCGCCGTAGTCGTTTTAAAATTCCCTTTACTACTTATTGATTGATTGATTGATTGATTTCAGGTGAAAAGATGATAACCCTAGCCCCAATATAGTATAAGTACTAATACATTTTTTACAATTTTATTACGTTCTGTGTGTCGCACCTTATTCAGACGTTGATGAGTGTGAAGATGAAAATGAATGTGATCCAAACGCCCTTTGTACCAACACTGAAGGATCTTATATTTGTCGCTGCATTCGAGGTTATGAAGGCGACGGAAAATCTTGTAAAGGTATTTTATTTTTTATTCGTTCCATTTTTTTTTTGTAAGAAGCGGACAAGGTTTCGATCGATGTTAACTGATTTACGTTGTTCCATAAAGTACGTGTGCCACCTTCTTTATTAATTTCTAATGCAGCCATCTATCAGGGTATTAGGGTCTGGAAGGGTTTTCCGGGATTCGGGATTTGACGGAAACACAGAGCGGGATTCGGGAAACGTTAACGGGATACGTGATTTAATTTGACTGCTACTCAGGAATCGGGATTTGCAGCCATCTATCAGGGTCTGAAAGGGTTTTCCCGGGATTCTGGATTAGACCGAAATACAGTGCGGGATTCGGAAAACGTTAACGGTTTACGTGATTTGACTGCTACTAAGGAAGCGGGATTTGCAGCATCTATCAGGGTCTGGAAGGGTTTTCCCGGGACCCGAGATTTGACCGAAATACAGTGCGAGATTCGGACTTCTGTTTGAAACAAAGGATGCCTTCCAGCACTTTCCAGGGTTCCATACCTCCTCGATGATTCATATTTGATTAAAGAACATTTTTGTCCACGTGCATGGTAGCCGTCCACGCAATACGTTCTTTGGGGTTCGTCTCGCGTTCCTGGGAAGGGTTGCGTGACGAGCCAAAAGAGCGTCTGCGTAGGAGGCTATGTGCTTGGTAATGAAACATCTTCGTTCCCCTTAAAATTATTATCAAAGCCCCTTTGTGTTAGGGTAATAGCATATAAGGGAAGTGTTGACCATGGTGAAGCTTAGGTCCATTAAAAAACACTTGCTTGATATTCGCTATTTTCAGCTGTCCAAGCTGACTGCTCACCGTCTTGTGGTCCAAATGCGTTCTGCGAAAAAGACTTCGGTCCTCCCGTGTGTATCTGTGATTCTGGTTACCAGGGTGATGGATTCAACTGTACAGGTTAGTTGCGAATCAGTTCAGTATATGTTACAAGTTCTTCTCTAACTCAGTTATAATTCATCAACCAAAAAAAAGGAAATTTAAAATGTTTGTAGAGTGTTTGGAAATCAGATGAAAAACTGCTCATTTTTGCATCCTTAATTTCTCCTTCTAAAATAATTTTGTTTGAGAAGTAATATCAAGCATTCAACTCCCCTGCGCTTCGTATTCTCAACTGTCTTCTCGGTGTTTCATCCGTTGATGAAACACTGCGTCTCATACTTGAAATATTACTTCCACAAACCGTGTATCACTTTTTATCACTCTAACTCACGTAGGTAGTTTAAAATCAATAAGTTGTAGCACAACGTCATAAGAGATGCGGTTTAACAAGCTTTTGCAAAACGACTTATTTAGCTTGCGTTAAACTCTGAACCAACGCGATTTGTATATTCAAAAAGTTAATTCGAAGTCTTTATCGTAAATATGAAAAAGCAACGTCTCTCCTCTTTGCCTTATTACAGACGTCGATGAATGCGCAAGATCTGACGCAAACGAGTGCGACTCCAACGCTCTGTGCACCAACACAGAAGGTTCTTATGTATGTCGCTGTCTGAGAGGTTTTAGTGGTGATGGACGAAGTTGTGCAGGTACGCTGTTAGTCACAGAAGACTGTCTTACATGAAATGAATGACGTCTTCCTTAAAGGACTTGTATAAACGTCCACCAACTCGATGGATTCTTTTCCGCTCACTCCTCATGACGAGGCTTTATTATACTCGAGAGCCAAGTTAGTCGTTTTATGGCCGGTGGTTGTCGGTTTGTGGCGACATTTTTCATGGTAGCTGGGGGAAATCTTCGGCCCCCAGCTAGCCTGCGAGCGACCTCCTCAGTGGCGCCCTTCTTTTTCCCGCCACGCCGCCAGAGCGCCCTGGAGAGCTTGCTCGCAGGCTAGCCCCGGCTCTCATTGACAGCCCTCTGAATATCTGGCCATTGAAGAGTTTTATATGCTTTCCCTTTTTTTCTGTGAACAGATATTGATGAATGTACAAGTTCAGAAACGAATGACTGTGATCCCAACGCTCTTTGTACGAACACTGAAGGATCCTATGTCTGCCGCTGCTTTAAAGGATATGAGGGAGATGGCAAAACCTGTACAGGTAGATAACGTTTCAATTCACCTCCTTATTGTAAACATAATATTTCGTACTTGAAATATCATGACGACAGTTATGTAACCAAGCTAAGCAGTTGCAAAAGAAAGCCAGAAGGAAAAAAGAATATCTCTTTGGAGAGAGCACGTGTTTGCAGTTTTTGTGGGTCTGTTGTGCACTTTCGATTTTATCGGCTCGTTGTTTCATATAAGCATGAAACGTAACCTGTTTTGTTGAAGAAAATAGAATGCGATTTCTTGCATCAAAAAAAAACAATTTCGACATAAAATGTGATTCTTATTTATCTGACGCAACAAGTTACCCTACACCTTCATGACATATAACACGCCGATGACTAGCGTCGAAAAAAATGACTTCTTGCTTCGAGAAAAAATGGTGACACAGCCCCTTTCACTCTTCATGAGATAGTCCTTGTACAGTGGCCTCTTTACATGTCAGTAAACCTCTTTACAGAAGCACGTATAAGGTGTACAAGGAGCTTGAGATTTAGCTTGGTATACTCTATCTTCCCTAAGTTAGTAGTTTAACTGCTTCTATGTATTAAACTAAAACAACCTTTTTTCCTTCGCAGAAAAGCTTGTTTGTGATCCCCCCTGTATTGAAGACAAAGTGTGTCAAAATTCTAGCGGGGTTATTGAATGTGTCTGTCCAAGGGGTTTTAGTGGTGACGAAAATTGCACAGGTGAGTGGGAGAGTGCATAGTAACCCCCGGGGGGTACTCCCTATAATGACCTGTACGGGGAGGCTCCGCCCAAACGGGATACCTTTCCCAGGCTTCAGAGGTACCAAAAGGTAGGGATTTCACTAGTTGAAGTGAATGAAATGGTGGGGAAATCTGTCATTTCGCTCTGTAAAATGACCTTAAAGGGCTACAGAAGATTTTATGGCCGTGAAAAAGATGAGAAAATTTTCTGGTTTTGTGATCTAGTCATATTTACATGTAAAAGACAGTGAATTTACAGTAGTTAAAAGGGATGCAAAGTTCTCAACTAGGTAGTGAAAAGGGTACAACTTGTCAATAGAGGATATACGAAAGGGGTACCTTTTCCTGCAAAAATGGTATATAAAGTCGGAAGGGGTTGAACCTCAGGGCGGAGCCTCCCCGCATATCCCCCGGAGAAGAAACAGCAGTCTGCAAAGTTA
Organism: Porites rus; assembly: GCA_964035705.1. Classification (NCBI taxonomy): domain Eukaryota; kingdom Metazoa; phylum Cnidaria; class Anthozoa; order Scleractinia; family Poritidae; genus Porites; species Porites rus. The sequence continues at coordinate 2,365,033 of OZ037995.1, forward strand.
CTTTTCACATTGTTTATGCACGTAAAACTGGAAGCCTCTGGATTTATTTGTCCCATACTACATACCCTCCCCTCCCCTCTTCTCCAACTGTAGTTTGAAAAACTGAGAATTTTGTCTCGCTTAATAGTTTGACGCGAGCGGTTAATTTTGTCCATTAGGATCATTAGATCAACAGTATATTACCTGCATTCTATAGCCTCCCTCTTCTCTCTAGAAGGTTGTTCCTCCTTGAGCGATGTGTTTTTATTATGTTTCGTAACTATAATTATGAGCAATGTCTCTAAAATGTTGCGGCGATAAAAGAAAGTCTTTAATCTGATATGACACGAATTTCATAAAACAGTTATGGTGTCAAACAGTGAATTTTTAGGCCATCGTAATCGTAGTAGTCAAAGAATTTCTTATTAATTTCTTCTGCTGTTGAGTTGCTTTAGAATGATTTTACTTGACCCATAAAATATACTAACAACTAGTAAATAATAGCAACAGTTAAACAAAAAAAGACATTGGAATTAGCGCATAATAGTGCGTAATATTCTCCTACCTATTTCACGGGTCAAGTAAAATCACTCTAAATACATGAAGAAAATGCTGTAAATGATTATTATGAATGTATACGACACAGTACACGTTGATACTTGAGCATTATTATAATTGACTTTATTTTAGATATCGATGAATGTGCAAGCGTTGAACTAAATCAATGTGATCCTAACGCCTTCTGTACCAACACGGAAGGATCCTATGTCTGTCGCTGTTTGAGGGGATATCAGGGAGACGGAATAACTTGTTCAGGTATTCCTTTGCATGTTAATTTGTGTACTCTTTACATATTCAACTTCACTAGCCAGAAATAACCAAGTAGTTTGTCTTCTTGGTTGGGTCAAGTAAATTTCTGAAGTTAAAACTGAAGACTTGCGTTTTCTTTGAATTTCAGACACAAACGAATGCGCTGACGAAGGCGCAAACGAATGCGACACGAACGCGTTATGCACTAACACCGAAGGCTCCTACGTTTGCCGTTGTTTTCGAGGATTTGAAGGAGATGGACAAAGCTGCATAGGTAGTTGTTATTTACATTTTCATTCGCTTATGAATATTTCAACGCGACAGTGATTAGTTGCATACTTCCTTTTAGTTCGTACGTTTTATTTAACTGAAATAGAGTTATTATTATTTCAGACAAGGATGAATGTGCAAGCGGAGAACAAAACGAGTGTGACCCCAATGCTTCATGCACCAACACTGAAGGATCCTATGTCTGCCGCTGTCTAAGAGGATACGAAGGAGACGGAAAAACTTGTGAAGGTAGGTGCCGTTGAATTCTTGAATCTTGCTTTGTCTACATTCTTCTTTGGCAGAAAGGACTGAGACTAGGTACTTGGATGGTGTTGTTTCGAATTGCATCATGAGACTGTTATTCGAACGCGGCAATCTCATGGTCTATCATGCACTGCAGGCTCTCCAGCTGTTCCTGCGCCTTGACTTGGCCTCAAAATGGCTAATAGCCCACGTTCGATACATTAAAATTATAACGTGACTCCGAGGCTCTCTGGTCATTTTTCTATATTTGGTTTGGTTTTCTTTGGGAAAATTTTTTCTTCTCTTTTGGGAATTACAAGACAATGGAGTAGTAAAAAATTAGCAATTTTAACCTTAAAGCCTCGGAGTCATGTTGGAATTTTAGAAAAATCGAACGTGGGCTATTGACGATGTGGTATTTCTATTTCAGTTGCGCCCACTGCTTGTGTTCCATCGTGTGGTCCCAATGCGTTTTGCCAGGAAAATGGCGGACCTGTTCCTGCCTGTGTCTGCAATCTCGGTTTCCATGGTGATGGATTCAACTGCTCAGGTTCGTTTCAGTTGAAGCCACCTTTCCCCTTAAATGATTAAAATGTTCAATTTACAGTAAAAACTGTTTTCTTTCCTCATTTCCGGTTCTTTGTTCCGAACTCCAGATGACTCAAACTTTTTTGGATTTCCCTTGAAGGTTCGAGTTATCGGGAGTCAACTGTAGGAAAAGTGCTCGTTTAAAAAACAAAATGCTTTTTGTACCTTATATAGTCTAGAACCTGAAAATATTCACTGACAAATGCCCCAAACTGATCTCCATACATTTCCTTAAAGAATAAGTTGAGAGAATTTGATAAAAGATCAAAGCATTTTCCCTGAGGTGATCTTTTTATTAAATCTAATAACTTTTCTTTTGATAATGTATTGATATAGTGAGGAGAAAGTCGACTTTGGTCACTCTTGGGACTTAAAGGGTTTAAGGGGTGAAATTATGATAACATATGAACATCACCATTACCACAATTTAGCTGTCAAACTATTTCTGTTACTGTTTCGCAGATCTCAATGAGTGCGACAGCCCCCCTAGACACGCTTGTGATCCCAACGCCCTGTGTACAAATACTGAAGGGTCCTATGTTTGCCGCTGCATACGTGGCTTTAAAGGAGACGGTAGAAACTGCACAGGTAAATTCAATCTCTGTCACAAAATTTGCCACTTAAGAAACTAGAGGGAAACTCAGGCCAAAATGTGTCCCGCAATTAGTTTTGGGATTGTTACTGGGGACGCGCCGGTCAGCTATTGTTTTTTTTTTAACTATCCAACCTTTTACTTTGTGAAACTGTTCTATACATCCTCAGACACTGATGAATGTGCCAGCTCCCAGTCAAACGAATGCGACCCTAACGCCTTGTGTACAAACACTGAAGGATCCTATATATGTCGCTGTGTGAAAGGATTTAGTGGCGATGGAACAATCTGTGAAGGTAACCAATAGTTGTCAAAGTCTGGTGGTGTTCAATCAAACAGCCGTTTAATATAAAAACATGACTTTCATTTTAGTTTTCGGTTGTATATATATTCTAAGCGACAAATCTAATTAGTGAAAAGTATGTTCGCCGCTTTGAAGGCGGTGGGTTGCATTTTATTACTAATGAACAATTATTGGATGGGGTTTTGCAATGTCCTGGATAATCAAGGTCGAGGTGGGTGTTATTGTGTCGCACGGAACACAGATTGCTCTAGGAAATCATGCATTGCGCGCGCAACTTTAGATTAGTCAGTAATCTGCTAGCCGATGACAAAGTAATCTGTAGGTTGCGCGCTGATTTCCAAAATATACTGTAGGCTTTTAGCCAATGAGAAGAAAGATAGTGAGTACAGTGTATAATAACGTGAAATTTTCAGCATTTCTTACCCCACCGCAGATATTGATGAATGCACAAGCCCTGAATTAAACGAATGTGGCGAGAACTCCATGTGTACCAACACTGAAGGATCTTATGTCTGCCGATGTGTCAGAGGTTATACAGGCGATGGAAAGAGTTGCACAGGTACTCCTGAGAGGATGTAACATTTCTATTGGATTATTTTTCTGTAAGAAAGGTGTTAAAAGCTTTTGGTGATGTCTTTTTGGAAATGAAATTAACGGAATCAACCAACGATTTTAATTCACAGTTCCCGTTTTTTATGGTGTCAATAAGGTCGCTCCCCTCCGATAAGCCAGGCACAACCTGGTATAACTTGTTTTTGTGTGACGAAGGCTAGCGCTTGAAACACTGCTCAGCCTTTTTGCAATGGCCAATTTTCGTTATCCACTCCACCTCCCCCCTCCCCTTCCTCACCGATTCAGCACCATAGTTCCTTTATAAACTTGCCCCTCGAACTTTAGGCAGTTATGGCTGAGTGACTGTTTTTTAATTCGTCGATTTTGTGTAGATGTTGACGAATGTGCAACGGAAGATTTAAACGACTGTGATTCCAACGCCCTGTGTACTAACACGGAAGGATCGTACGTATGCCGCTGTTTTAAAGGATACAGTGGAGATGGAAAAACTTGTACAGGTAAGTCTCCTTGGGCAATAAAATTTTCCTTTGAATTTGAAGATGATTTGTAATCAGCTTTTCGTAGTGTCAGTCACTGTTTTGCTCCCTTCCAACTAACACTTCATACTTTTGAATTTAAAAAAGCAAATTTTGATATTGAGTTCCTCTTTGTTCTGTAGATGGTCACCAACACATTTTTGTATCTTTGTTGCTGATCTGGCCCGTAAGCTGTGCAAGAACATAATATTTTAGGAGAGTGGACGCTCATAAATTTCTCTGCGACCATAAAAGTTAAAGGAAGATAGGGTTGAGAAGAAAGAGCTGTCTGAATGTGCCAGAAATTACATGTTGTATCAAACTTAAGGGGTGTTGGCGACTACATTGGCGCTTGTTGGGAGATGTTAGGTGTAACTCATAAAGTTGACAATTATTATTATTTGTTATTTTTATTACGAATAATTTTCTGATTACAGAGAAACTCGTTTGTGATCCTCCTTGTGGTGAGAACAGAGTGTGTCAGAATTACAGTAGTGTTCCTGAATGCGTATGCGCAGATGGTTATGCTGGAGAGGATATATGTACAGGTACCTAGCTACTAACCATTCAATTTTGAGTCTCAAATGTCTTGCAGTTTTAAGGGACTTCGCACCAAGTTCTAAAAAGTTGGTTAATTGGGAGGTTAAGCACCAACCCGGCAAACGGTTGTACGGTTGCTTCTTGTCGTCGGTAAACATCGAAACTTGTGCGAAAGTTTCGTATTCGACTCTCTCTATAAGCTAAATTTGCGTTTAACTGTTTTTCATCAATTGTTTCATTTACGACATCATCTGTTTCATCTCTACTGTTTGCCGGAAATGTGATGCTTGGTCTCTCTAATTAGTTTCCTTTTTTAGCAGGAACTGAGAAAAACAATTTCAGACTTTAGGTTCAACATTTTCCAGCATAATCTTGTGTATCTGGTCGAAAAGAACAAAGGTCATTCCTTGAATTTTTTTCCATTGCTTTTGCGAAGATGACGACAGTGAAAAGGAACAGGACAAGCAGGGATTGCTGTGTTAAGCATCAACTTTCTTTATAATATGTTGTCTTTGTCTCCCTTAGACGTCGATGAATGTGCGGTTGAAAACGAGTGCGACTCTAACGCCCTGTGTACCAACACCGAAGGATCTTACGTATGTCGCTGTGTGAGAGGATATGAAGGAGATGGCAAATATTGTTTAGGTATAACGCACGTACATCTTAAGCTTTCTCTTGGTTTTGTTTCACGGGATGACATGCTTGTAAATGAACTCAATATCTGTCTAGACCAGTAAAAGCACTTAGTACAACAAGTGCGTGCAAGTAAGGCCACCAACGAAATTAGCGTCCCTAAATCTCGGTCCCTACTTTTGAATAAACTCCCACGAACAATCCCAACGCTTACCGGTCGTTTCGATAATGCAAACTCGTTTCGATAGAAGTGATCACGTCGTCTCGATACAAGTTGATTCAATCGAGGTGTAAAGAGTTTCCACGTTCTTGGCATAAAGATCGAGGAATATTCATCACACGTGATTATATTGTTCACGCGCAAACAACAACTGAAGGGATCGAAATCACTGCCTGAGTTGGTATCGAAACGACCAGTTTCCACCCCTACAAAGTTAAAACCTACACTGACCTAAACAGGCCACCAATTCATCAGAGCAAATGTGAATGGATTCAAATATTTTTTTCTTAGATTCAGATGAATGTGCAAATGAAGAAGAGAACGATTGTCACCCCAACGCCTTGTGTACGAACACTGAAGGATCTTATGTCTGCCGCTGTATAAGGGGTTACGAAGGCGACGGAAGAAACTGTACTGGTGAATACTTATGGCCAACTTTCCTCTCACTGAAATTGCTTTTCACCTAGTCAAATGATTAAACCATATGAAATACTTAATATTTGATAGTTTAAGAAAAGTGACCAAAACTTTTGTACGTGCACTGGCCTCTTAGTTGAATGGTTGGGGTCGGGGGGCGGGGCTAGAGAGGACATCATGGGTTCCCTGTGCTACAACCCCGGACAAAACCTGTTGAGACAAATCGCGAAAATGCCTATTTTTTCCTGTCATCCCGGCAAAAACTGAAACCTCCGCTAAATGAATGCCCGATTTTCCCCCTCCCCTTATCCAAAGTTGTTTAGGATAGCATGGCAATTATACACGTTGGTTTTTAGACCAAGGCAACTTTGAATAGGGAGTGGGGAGGGGGGTTTCCTTTTTGTGATTAGGGGAGACGGGAGTAGGGCGCAAAAGTTAGAAAATAGATGGAATCGTCTCAACAGTTTTGTCCGGGGTTGTCTGTGAAGGCCAGTTGTTCAAATCGCTGTAACTTCGCAATATAAGGTCGGAGGGTATTGATTTTTTGCACAGATGTTGTACTTGTCTAAAGCTTTGTGACTACCAAAGAAGGTGTCATAAAAACAATAAGGACGCATTAATTATGCACTTAGAAATTAAGTCATAAATTAGAAACCTTATACCTAAATGAGAAAGAAATCATACTGTTTACAGAAAAAGTATTGAAGTTAATTGTGGTTGGTGGCCACGGTTAAGGAGTTACTGTGTGTCATAAGTATGATATCTTAATAGGAGCCTTACCTTCGGCCTTTTTACCAACGTTAATTGTGCTTACATGTCGAATAAATTAGATAAGACTGGGTATTTATTACATTTGCGCAGGACAACTGTCCTGTTCAAAATTAATAGTGCGCGGTGTGCAGATCATGCACGAGGACTCAAGAATGCGGCGGAGCAGTTAAAAATACCCCTTAGCTATATAGAGGTAGTGATACTTAGTTGCACTGACAACTTTCTCCATGTAGTTAGAGTAGAACTGGAAAAGTAAGCTTCACCGAGTCAACAATACCCGCGTTTACTGAGTGTGTAATTAGAACAATTTACAACACATATACCAGATTATCTACTTGACAAAATAATAGAATCCATGCCGTTGAAACCGTGAATTTTTCTATGACAACCAAGGCCAAAAGAACAAATATTAATGAAGAACTTCCAAAATGGGTAGAAATAGGATGTGTAGAGAAAGCAATGCCTCTTTGATCACAAATACAGCGAAAACATGTTGTCACGCGATGGCAGTTCTTTTGTGGCAAAAAAACAGCGCATTTCATGACAATTACACCAGTGTCAAAATGTTTTCCCTTAAGTAAAAAGGTCTTTTTAATGTTTGAAAATCAACAAAAAAAGTTCTATATACTACGGAAAATGCTTGAAAGCACCGTAAACGCTTGAAATAAACGATTAACAGGCACGCACATGTTTATTCCAACGGTTAACGACGGTTAACAGCGGTTAACGGAATATATTAAAGGAAACTGATAGTTTAACTGTTGTTTTTCTTCAGAAAAGTTGTTAACCGTTGTTAACCGTCGTTAACCGATGTTTCTTTCCTCTGCTGTACTTTATTCGTTAAGTTAACAGTCTGCGAGAAAAACTACTCCGTTTTTGTTGCATAACAAGCTCATCAAAGCACCTTACACGTCAAGGGATTTCCCGTTATTGTTCCCGCGGGATCTGCGTGGAGTGAGAGAGATCCATCATACCACATTCCCGTTCGCACACAATTCCACATTTGCTGTAACTGAGGCAATGTTGTCCCATTAAGTGTAGGATCTTTGCACTGCACTTGGCGAACAACGTAATCACTGCTAAGGCAAATTACTCGCGGGATGGAAAAATGAGCCAAATTTGCGTGACTGTAAGTGACCAGATCAGCGCACTAACCTTCCTCTCACCTAGTGATTCATGCGATAATTCCGAGCCTCCTGAAAATGACTCGTCACTATTGGAAGTTCTCGAGAGATCCATTTTGTCTGGCGATTACATATAAATGTCATCATTTGAGCAGGCAAAGCGTCTACGGACACGTAAGCCGTTGAAAGTCATGCCCATGGTAACGTCACAGAGTAAATGTCATTTGACAGATCATGTAATCAGAGTGTCATAACTTCAATTTTTACTGTAAAAATTTTATTTGGCATTCAAAAGGGAAAAAAAGTATGCTGAAACAATGGATTTTATCAATTTGACCAAAAAAGAGGACTATAACTTGAGGTAATTGCTATGAAAGTTAAAGAATACCGGAAACAGTCCGCAGACAACCCCGGACAAAACCTGTTGAGACAAATCGCGAAAATGCCTATTTTTTCCTGTCATCCCGGCAAAAACTGAAACCTCCGCTAAATGAACGCCCGATTTCCCCCCTCCCCTTATCCAAAGTTGTTTAGGATAGCATGGCAATTATACACGTTGGTTTTTAGACCAAGGCAACTTTGAATAGGGAGTGGGGAGGGGGGTTTCCTTTTTGTGATTAGGGGAGACGGGAGTAGGGCGCAAAAGTTAGAAAATAGATGGAATCGTCTCAACAGTTTTGTCCGGGGTTGTAGTTAGTGGACAAAGGTACGAAACGCCAGGTGGGTTTATGTAAGATACATGTACTTTGAGTCTGCCTGGCTTGGTGTAAGATAGTGACGTAACGAATGAAAGTGCACCGTACAGAGGTATACTTCTGTTTATAAATTATTATAAATTTTGTAGATGTTGACGAGTGCAGCAGTTCTGAAACAAACAAGTGCGATCCGAATGCTTTGTGTACCAACATGGAAGGATCCTACGTCTGTCGCTGTAAAAAAGGATTTACCGGAAATGGATCGACGTGTACTGGTATGTACATCCACAAACAATCTGTAAATTTTGCAAACCTGTATTTCAGTTTTGAGGTGATTTGCTCTAGGGTCTTCGCATCTAAAGGTCCGGGTTCAGGCCCCGCCCAGATTATTGTGAAGTGTTCTTAGGCAAGAAACATTACTCTCACAGTTCCTTAGTGGCTTTTTAACGTGTGGTAAAAAGCGTGAAATTACTTGCTCTTGCACCATCGGCAACTGATTCACTAACGCGTTGAGTTCAAAATCGAACGAAAGAAATAACTATCAATAAGTGAATGGAACAAACTCTCGAAAGAAACTGTTACCGGTCAATCTCTTTCTATTTTAAAAGTCAACTCCCTTAGGTTATTTTTAGTAGCAGTTTGTATAATTATTCGTAGTTTAGCTGACATTATCATCCTGTGGATGTTGCCGACAAAACCATATTTAGATTTAGATTTAGAATATGATTAGTGATTTGTCCGAAACTCGACAAAACGATTTAAAGAAGTTACTCTAACTTGTTTTCAACTTTTATTCCTTTTCCTTGTCTTATTCATGACGAAAAAAACCGTCATTTTATAAGCACTTGTAGAGTATTTCTCAGCAAAACTGTGGTAAAAGTGTCCCTTAACCTTATAGTGACCAACATCAATTTTCTCCCGACAATCTCGATAGTAGTCATGAGAAAACGTTATGAGAAAGATAAAGTGACCGTCAAAGGGGAAATGCTTTGATCCTTTACCACATTGTCTTAAATTCTGCAACGAAATGTATGGGGATTAGTTAGGAGAATTTGTATCTGTATATTGGAGCTTAGGGGGTTGATTCTATTGAAATTCACAGCTGTCTTGCCTCCATGTTCTCCACCTTGCGGCCTTAATGGATTTTGCCAAGAAAACCAGGGACCCCCTGTTTGTGTTTGTAATCCTGGCTTCCGAGGAGATGGATATACATGCACTGGTATGTTTTAAATTTTTGGTGAGAATAGTTTTCTTTTATCAAGGCTTAACTCTTTTAAAATATCCGTTATAGCTGCCTTTTTCAACTTTGCTGTTCTCTGAGGGGCGGGGTTGGATGACCCCGTAGATCAGTACAGCTTTTAAATAATAAGTATATGAATTTAACATATTGGAACTGCAGAATGAAGAAATTACTGCAAAGAAAATCCTCGCAGTTAAAGAAGCAAGTTTTGCCGTTGCGAAAAGAAAGCCAAAAAAATTCAGGAAATTGGAAACAAAAAAAAGATTCATATAATTAATAATCCCACTTTATCTTTTCCGGGTATATTACGAACCAATTTAATGACCAGCTCCCAGTTAGCTTGCTAACTCCATTGGTTAGAGCGCTGCACTGGTATGGCGGACTAGGTCAGGGTTCATATCCCGGCAAGCCTGAATTTCAGTCAAGCTTTCGTTTCGCAGCTGCATAAGGTGCGTCCTTTACTGCGATGATCTTCTATACGTTTATTAGATACAACTTCGTGAGTCTCTGAGCGTATTTGTTACTCGCAAGCAAAAAAGGTTGAAGATAATGTAGTCCCATTGCCAATGACTACTCATCTTGCTTTTATTTTTTCATAAAGATATTGATGAGTGTAAAGAGGAAACATACGAATGCGACATCAACTCTGTGTGCATCAACACGGAAGGATCCCATGTTTGCCAATGTCCTGAAGGATACAACACCGTGGGAATAACTTGTATAGGTAAGCAAATGGCCATTTTGAGGGATTGGAGAGTAAGACTTGGTCGGTGTTGTGTCTATTTGCACTATAGGGCAGTTTTGGGAACGCTAGCACTACTTTCATTGGATATTCCAAAATTGCTCATTACACGACACTGGGTGAAGATTCGGCCCACATAACGTTCCCATGGTGCAACTCGACACAATTCTGACCCAGTCTTAGCTCAACCTCAAAATGATCGATAAATAACTTCCCTTCCCAATTCTGTGTTTACTTAAATCAGTATACAAGTGTTCTTTTTTCCCCCTCTCTCTTGAGTATTTTACTAGAACTATCAAATGAATTATCATCAAGTAGGTTGGCGTAGATGCAACCAAAACGGAGGACTTCTCAAGCGTGACCCATTTGTTTTGACCCGTTTGTCAGACTGCCATCCGTTTTCCACCCTGCTCATTCTTTACCAGTTACTTCCTTATACTTTAATTGATGTCCTTGAGTTTATTCCTCTTTAGACAAGGACGAGTGCGCTGACGACAGTACAAACGAGTGTGACCCTAACGCCTTGTGTACCAACACTGATGGATCCTATGTCTGCCGCTGCGTGAAAGGATATCAGGGAGACGGGAAAAACTGTACAGGTATTATTTATTTATTTTTGGTGTTACAAAGCCTATTTTTAGTTAATTATAGTGTGTTTAACTTTTGTAAGTTAAAACAAACGCCACTGAAGATTAGTCAACAGTCCCCGGCACCTCGTAACAAACGACTTATCGAAGGCCTTAAGCAATTCTGACGAGGATGGAATGCCTGGACAACCGACATTTTGACTAACAATACACGACTGTTATAACTGTGACAAAAAAAACGATCGAAACGCACCAGTCACATTAACAGTGTTCATAGTCGATATGACAGACAAGCAATAGCATCGCACCTTAACTGTGTGTTTATTTACACTTCATTCTAATTCGTATTCTCTCACCAGCTGTTTTACCCGGTTGTTCGCCACTGTGTGGTCCAAATGCGTCGTGCCAGCAAGATGGAGGGCTTCCTCGGTGTGTTTGTAACAATGGCTTTCAGGGGGATGGATACGACTGTACAGGTTTGAATGCTTGCACTAATACATGCTGATACCGTGTTTTTGGCTTATTTTCACACTATACTGGGTTCCTGTTGCGCCGACCCGAAAAACATACACAAAACGATGATTCTGGTGCCATTTTTTGTGACGGAGCGAACAGGTTTCTGAAACTCTTCGTCGCAGTAAGAACAGGTATTCTGACCGTAGTGGAAGTGAACAAATGGAGCAAGGACTAGAATCCACTGTGACGAAAGTAAATATTCAGGGATGAGGATTGGGATTCAGTGCACCCAGCCCTCTTGGCCAACTGCTTCGGTACAATGTTCGATGTGTGTGAACGACTTGTTCCAGTTTTGTGTCGTTGCCCGCGTTCATACTATACCGGTTTGCTTTTCGCAGCACGAAAAGCTATCCGGCATGGTGTACGCATAACCTATCTTTTCCTGCCAAAATTGATTTTAAATAACATTTTAGATCATAGTAAAAAACATTCCGTTTTTGTAGATGTGGACGAATGTGTGGAGTCTGAAGCCAACGAGTGTGACTCTCAGGCTCTGTGTACCAACACTGAAGGATCTTACGTGTGTCGCTGCTTGAAAGGCTTTGAGGGTGATGGGCGTAACTGTACAGGTATAGACGTACACAATATACATTTCCTTAGTCGAGCTTTGCAGCTAGTTTCCATCCCTTTTTTAAAGATTGTTCTTAGCCTACACGAAAGGCGCTTTATTGGCCAAGCGAGGCGAATGGGGCATTCCACGCGAAGCGAGAAACGAAGGCGGAAGGTAAGATCAGGGGAGGAGAAACAGTATTTTTTTCCCTCCCCTTGTCTAGCACCTGGCGCATAATTTAAGCCCCGTTCTCCTCTCTTGGCTCAAAGTATCTTTTATTGCTGTTAGCGTCAAATTTTAAGGCATACTTCCTTCATAATTCATTTGTCTTTACCTTTTGATTAGATCTTGATGAATGTGCAAGCTCTGAGGCAAACAATTGTGACACTAATGCCTTGTGTACAAACACGGAGGGTTCTTATGTGTGTCGTTGTAAAAGGGGATATTCTGGGGACGGTAAAAACTGCTCAGGTAGGGCACTTGATCACATGTAACCCGCATTATGTGTTAGGTTAACTCTCTGAACGGATGTTAATTAACCTTAATTCCATGCTCAGGGTTATCTAACACAAGTTGCGCACTTATGACCTTATCATGTTAGAAACTCTCCACAAGCGTTTCATTCTTTTGGCAACCTTAGCCGCGGATATAAACAGTAGCCTGCGTAGTTGATAGTACGGGGTAGTGCTGTTGTGTTTGAGAAGTTCCCTTCGTGGCTCCGCCACCATGAAAATTCTGGCGCATAAAAAAAATACCCTGCGCATAACAATCTCGCCAGCTAAGCTATGTAAACTACCGCTTAGAGCTTTCAGCAGCGCAGCTCAAAATCCTTATGGAGTAATTGTTTTGCACTGCCGATGTGGCTTACCTGGAAGTCTGCCATAGATAAACCTGCATCCGTTTTGAGATACCCGGTTTCAGCATCACGAATCGCTAAAGAACATTCATACCCCTCGGACAGAATGCTAGTCCATCACACTGCTACCCCCCCCCCCCCCCCCAGAGTATTTTTTTGGTACTAATTTTAACATCTGGGTGAGGAGAGAACATGTAAAGCAAAGTTTCCTTCTACGGAAACAGCGATATGACGTGACCGAGGCTGGGAGCTGGAGTTGCACTCCCCATTTCAGGCATGCTGACCTAGACGTGCACTCATTTTCTTTAAAAAGGTTTTCTTGAAAGAGATGGTATTCCCCCCTCCTCCACACTCAGCGAGGAGCTTAACTTTTTATATAAAAAGTATCTTCATTGCAACTTATCTGATTTCAAGGATCACCTCTTTGTTTCAATGTGCAGATGTAGATGAGTGTCAAAGTCCAGAAACAAACCAATGTGATCGTAATGCCTTATGTACCAACACTGAAGGTTTTTACGTGTGCCGCTGTTTAAAGGGGTACACTGGAGATGGACAAATCTGTACAGGTAAAAAATGAGGAAAAAACCTTTGTCAGTTAGGCGTAACTCCAGTTGCTAGATAGTCGCTTTCTGGACATACTCTTTATTATTTGCAAATTGATCGCGCTCCCTAATTCATGTTCTGGGCAACATTTTTATTATACAAAGTTAACTTTGTGATGAAGAAAATAAGAACGGATAAGCCTGCTTTTCATGAATCGTTTATTGTCATTTTACTTACGCAAAGAAAACACCCGTTTCTTTAACGCTGATTGCTCTAGAGCTCAGAGGCCCACTACAGTGAAACCCATAGTCGTGTATAATGTTTGCTATGTACCGATACCTAGGGTGGGCTGAATAGGCCATCTCTCTTAATCTTTGATAATTTTAAAAGGGGGAGCGGGGAACGGGAAAATGAATAATGGGAACAAAACCTAACTTGAACCCTGGCCCTTCCAGTATCTTTATTTTCAATCCTCTGTTTGTTTCCTTTTTTGATTTTCCTCCGTTCCCTGTTTCAGTTAGGAACATCTTAATCTCCAATTAAAACGTTTTTTTTGATGATCTGTCAGATGTCGACGAGTGTGCAAGCCCTCTATCAAATGACTGCGACAACAACGCAATTTGTACCAACATTGAAGGTTCTTTTGTATGCCGATGCATCAATGGTTATTCTGGAGATGGCACAAATTGCTCAGGTAAATAACCTTAAAGTTCTTTGCTTCAATTTCATCACTGTATATGTTGTGATTCAGTTTTATCCTCGGTTTAAACAAATAAAGCCATTTATTCCAAACAGTTTTACGATGGCTTTACAAAAAAAAAAACGCGGCAACCTGAATCACAACTTGAATTACGGACAAAAACCTCCGGTGAATCCACAGAGGAGGTCAAATCAAGACGCAGAAATGCGTACAGGTACTTCTGTGGCCTTGACGTATCAAATTAATGATTATAATAATAAAAGAAATATTCCGACGGAACTGCCGTAAACGAGATTCTTACCAAGATTCTCGTAGTAATTCTTACCAAGATTCTTACCAACATTCGCCTAGTAATTCTTGCCAAGATTCTTGGAGAGATTCCTGTAGTAATTCTTACGAAGATTCTTGCCAAGATTCCCATCGTAATTCTTACCAAGATTCTGACCAAGATTCCCGTAGTAATTCTTGCCAAGATTCTTACCAAGATTCCCCTAGTAATTCTTACCAAGGTTCTTTCCAATATTCCCATCGTAATTCTTACCAATATTCTTGCAAAGATTCCCGTAGTAATTTTAACCAAGATTCTTCCCAAGATTCCTATCGGGAATCTTACCAAGAATCTTGCCAAGATTCCCATCGTAATTCTTACCAACATTCTTCCCAAGACTCCCATAGTAATTCTCGCCAAGATTCTTGCCAAGATTCCCATCGTAATTCTTACCAAGATTCTTGCCAAGATTCCCGTACTAATTCTTACCAAGACTTTTTCCAAGGTACCCATCGTAATTCCTACCAAGATTCTTGCCAAGATTCGCGTAGTAATTCTTACCGAGATTCTTGCCAAAATTCCTATCGTAAATCTTACCAAGATTCTTGCCAAGATTCCGGTGGTAATTCTTAAAAGTATTCTTGCCAAGATTCCGGTAGTAATTCTTACCAAGATTCTTGCCAAGATTCCCATCGTAAATCTTACCAAGATTCTTGCCAAAATTACCATCCTACCTCTTACCAAGATTCTTGCCAAGTTATTACTATGGGAATTACTATGGGAATCTTGGAAAAAAATCTTGGTAAGAAGTACTACGGGAATCTTGGCAAGAATCTTGGTAAGAATTACTACGGGACTCTTGGCAAGAATATTTGTCAGAAACTTGGCAAGAATCTTTGTAAGAGTTAGGATGGGAATCTTGGCAAGAATCTTGGTAAGATGTACGATTTGAATCTTGGCAAGAATCTTGGTAAGAATTACTACTTGAGTCTTGGCAAGAATATTTGTAAGAATTACGATAGGAATCTTGGCGAGAATCTTGGTAAGATTTGCGATGGGAATTTTGGCAAAAATCTTGGTAAGATTTATGATGGGAATCTTGGCAAGAAACTTGGTAAGATTTAGGATGGGAATCTTTGCAAGAATCCTTGTAAGAATTACTTCGGGAGTCTTGGCAAGAATATTGCTAAGAATCTTTGCAAGAATCTTGGTGAGAATTAGGATGGGAATCTTGGCAAGAATCTTTTTAAGATTTGCGATTGGAATCTTGGGAAGAGTCTTGGTAAGAATTACTTCGGAGCTCTTTTTCAAGAATATCGGTAAGAATCTTGACAAGAATCTTGGTAAGAATTAGGATGGAAATCTTGCAATGAATCTTGGTGAGAATTACAACGGGAAACTTGGCAAAAATATTGCTAAGAACTGCGATGGGTATCTTGGCAAGAATCTTGGTAAGAATTACTTCGGGAATCTTGGCAATAATCTTGTAGGAATTACGATGGGTAACTTGGCAAGAATCTTGGTTAGAATTACGATGGGAATCTTGGCAAGAATCTTGGTAAGAATTACTATGGGAATCTTGGCAAGAATTTGTTGTTTTGCTAATCTAAACCTATTCCTTTTTTGCCGTTCTCGTTGCCGTTGTCGTCGTCGTTCCTTTAGCTCCTCATTGGCCATTTTTTCCCCAGTCCCTAGAAACAGCTTTAGAAGTCTTTGCGAAAGTTCACTCGCGTCCCTCTCCTTTTCGTTTTTAAAGAGGCAAGTTTCACCTCTGATGATCTTGATTTACACTATTGTTTATGTAGACGTCAACGAGTGCGCCAGTAACGACACAAACAACTGCGACAAGAATGCCCGCTGTACTAATACGGAAGGCTCTTACTCTTGCCGCTGCGTCACTGGTTATGTGGGAGACGGGACAAACTGTACAGGTAAGCTTTTCACCTTAAAATTAAAAAGGAATTTTAAAGTTAAGAACCACGCCCCCTTTTCTGAATGCTTGTTTATCTTCGTTCATTTAAGATCATGTGAGAATTGGCTGGAAATATCTTAGCTGTATATAACCTTCAATTGTACATAAATTCGTGATTTTGGACAAAAAGCAAAAATAACAAACAAATTCGTCATTTCCACATTTCCCATAATACACTTTGTTTGCGTGTTTGTTGGCCCCCAACACGCAAACAGTTTTGCATACGCATTGTTAACATTTCTTTCGGGACGATTGAAAGCCCCAAAATAAGATGAAGACAAAGCGTTTGCAAAACTGTTTGCGTGAGTTGGGGGGCAAGAAACACGCAAACAAAGTGTAGTATGGGAAATGTCTAAATGGCGAATCAGCAATTGTCGATGGAGCGTCAGATAACCTGAATTGGGCAAATATACTGGCCACGTTAGAAATTATAATTACCGGAACAGGATGAACAGCAACGGCAAAGAACTGAAACAAGTCGTTCACACACATCGAACATCGTGCTGGAGCCGTTGGCCGAGAGGACTTGCTGCACTAAATCCCAATCCTCACCCCTGAATATTTACTTCCGTCTCAGTGGATTTCACTGTTCTTTCCTACTTATTCACTTCCGCTACATTTGGAATACCTGTTCACACTACAACAAAGTGTGGCTCAAAACCTATCCAGTATGTGACGCTCCACTTTCGAGGTGGGCGCGGCGAGCTTTGCTTCGTTTCGTTACAGAAATCACGCCGAAATCACCCTTCTTATGTGTGAACTGAAGCCGTGTCGTGTATAGTTTTCGTGGCGGCGCAAAAGCTTTCCAGTACAGTGGAACCCCGCTGTAACGAGGTGCCACGGTACCGAAAAAATTTTTCGTTATATTGGGGTCTTTGTTATAGCGAAGACCCTTTGTAACGAATTATCTAGTTAACAGTAAAAATATTCGTTATATCGAGGTAATTTAATGAATACCAATTACCAAAACTTCAATAACACACGTAAAAAACATTACTTTAATTTATTCGTTAATTTTGATACTGTAACTTGTTAGTGTAAGGCGCTGATAATCAAGACATCAAATTCAAAAACACTTTCAATTAAAGCAAACTGTGATTTCTATTCAAATCTGTCGACCGGACAAAATCTGATTTTCGTTACAGCGTGTAAATTGTACGTTGGGTCCGTCAAAATCTATTCGTTATAGTGGGATTCGTTTCCACATATTTTACTGTAATTCTGCCGGGCTTTCGGATGTTTTTCGTTATAACGGGGTCTTTGTTATAGCGGTGTTCCACAGTATAGTGTGGCATAGCCTAAGTTATAAAGAAGACACAAAACTCCCTAACATTAGTCTGTGTTTGAAAGGCTTGCATCGGTTTTAACCACAAATAAACAACTTTTTGTCTTAGCTATTATCACTGGCTGTTCTCCATCTTGTGGTCCAAATGCTTTTTGTCAGGAAACAGATGGACGACCGATTTGCACCTGTAATCCTGGTTACCAAGGAGACGGATACAACTGCACAGGTCCGTATTAACCATGACTTAGCACGGTTTCTTGTAGTTATTGCGAAAAGAGAACCACCGCTGTTATAACAAACCGGAGTTGATTTGGTGTGAATTTTAGTTAAAATGAAATTCAAGTGCAACGCTACAACGTATGTTTTCACTAAAAAAACTTGTGTTTTATCGAGAACTAACTGAACAGACAGTACAACAGTACAACTCATTTGCCTCTGTTAATGTACTTTACGGCACTTTCCTGCCCGTTTATCCTCCCTTCCACTCCCAGAAGTTGCCAAAGACAAAAATGCTGAAAACCAAATAGTACCGTGAGAACGTACTGTCAACGAGGTTTCATTTGAAAGGTCAGACCACAGGATTTCGCGAGACTCAACAGTTAAGACCACATAATATATAAATAGTACTATGTGAAAGTACTGCTGAAGAGTTTTCGTTTGAATGGTAACATCGTAGGTTCATCCACAGACTCTGAGCTGACTCAAAAGTTAGGACTACATACGATATAAAAAGTGCCATGTAACAGTACTGCTGAATTCATTTGAATGGTCAGACCACAGGATTTCGTCCCGAGACTCAAACTACCATACAATACTTCAATATTCACTCTGGGAGAAGATTTAAAAATAACTTTTTAGCACAGAGCCAGAGTTTCACCTTAACACTTGACAAAGCTTTTCCTTCCTCAAACATTTTTTCGAAGTCTTTTATTTTACCAGTGTAGTAATTAGGGTTGCATGCGTTCTTCGTCTTTTCAGACATCAATGAATGTACAATTTCCGTACTAAACAAGTGTGACCCCAACGCCTTGTGTACCAACACTGAGGGGTCCTATGTCTGTCGCTGTCTGAGAGGATATCAAGGAGATGGGAATATCTGTAGAGGTAAATTTAGGCAATTGGTAGTATCAAGAGAAGCCAAAAATATAAACTTTAATATACATTGAATTTAGATTGTGGCAATAACATTCTTTTGCTTGTATGTTTGTTTTCCCAAAGTAGGTCATGCAATGTTTCTCTAGAGAACTGTTTCTTGCAAAATTCGTCCCATTTAGCTGCATGTGAACAGACAAAAGAAAACCTTCTTTTGATCATAAATAGGAAAACACAACATGTAAGTTAAAGAGTTTTATTGTGACAAAACAGTGATATTCTAACTATTAGTCAAGCAACACTGAACATCTTTATAGCTGCTGATCTGTGATCAGATATGAAAGAGACGAAAGGTTCTATTCTATCACATTGCAACAATTTATCCACAAATGTAAAATTCTAGAACTTTTTTTCCTTTGCAGATGTTGACGAGTGTGCTGACAATGAGACAAGCGAGTGTCACCCCAATGCCGCACTGTGCACCAATAATGAGGGATCATATGATTGCAGTTGTCTCAGCGGTTATATTGGTGATGGTAAAAACTGTTCAGGTATGTTGCCGATCACTCGGTCCTTCAAATAGCGTCGAACAACGGACAAGCTGCTATCCAGTGAATAATCGTTCATCTCATCGCACAAGTCGAACATAGTCCGCATACGATGCCCTGTCCAGTTCTTAGCAACTGAACTGAAACTACTATTTTAATTGAGTGATGCCGGTGGTAGGACTGAGCACCACAAAAAGTTATATGTCTAAATCTCTTCTCTTCCAGTTCAACTGGGAGGATACGCCTATAAGCTTTTGAGAGTGTCCGCCTGAACAAAGAACTCGGTGTATAGTTTGCCTGGGAGGTATTGTTTATTCTCCCTTTTCTAAGAGGTTTATTAGTTTCAATTATGCGAAATTCTGAGCTCGGCAAAGTGATCGTCTCCTCATAGAACTTCTATTTTCTCCTTTAGAGATCGTTGAGCCCGCGTACGAAAGATAAACCGCGGCGATGTATTGTCCACTAGAGTAAGGGGGTGTGTAGCCTACGTGTAGTCGCACCTTTCCCCAGACAAAGGAAAAACAGAGAGAGGGAGGGTGCGGCTACATGTAGGCTAGGGGGTGTGGTGGGTAAATGACAAAACAACGGTTCAATTTCATTGGTATGATAACGCGAAGGTCATAATGATACGGCGATGAAATGGAGGGGAAGTCTGGAGAAGTTCTCTTTTATTCACATTTCGTACTCGCGTGCTCGTTTAATTTCTGGAAAAAAATAAGAGAAAACGTTTTGGGGATAAAGTAGTAAACAAATGCACATTTATATCCTATATACTTTTTCTCCGCTCTTTTTTGTCTGTAAAACTAGATATCGATGAATGTACAAGTTCCGACACCAACGAATGTGACCCTAACGCTCTGTGTACGAACATTGAAGGATCATATGTTTGTCGCTGCCTCAGCGGATTTACTGGCGATGGTAGAAATTGCCCTGGTGAGTGTATGACTTAATAAGATTATCCTGAATGACTCGTATTGGAACAACTTCCCTAAATAATACAGCTAATGCTTACAGCAAAAATAATGATCGCGATGGTTAGATATTATAGTTTGCATGGCTGTTACACTTGAATTTGACATGGCCGAAGGCAATGTAAGTAATACCGATCTCTACGGAAAGCTTCGAAGCAAAATCAGAATGAGGCAAACGAGAATGGTTGGTCACTGTTCAGTGAGATATGATGACTAACCAGTGAGTCATTTAGTCCCCTGAGAACCATGGGAACTCTCGAGGGAGACAAATGTCACTTACGTCGGTCTACTTAAAAGTTATATTGGGCTTTGCACATAGTTATTGTATGGACAAAAACTGAATGTAAAGTAACATAATTATACGACCGAAAAATTCAAACTGATGATGGCAATGATGATGACGATGATGATAAGGATGGTGGTGATGATGATGATGATGATGATGATGGTATGATGACAATGACGGATAACGATGATAATGTTAATGATGATGATGATGATGATAATGATGATGATGATGATGATGATGATGATGATGATGATGATGATGATAGTGGTGGTGGTAGTGTGGTGGCGTCGATGATGACTAACTGGAGGGGTGTCAACAAACTGGCCTTTTCCTCCCCAATGGACATTAACTAGTACACTGGACAAAACTGTTCTGGACTGCTATTATTCATTCATTTGCCGTCTTTTTCCATTTCTAAATCTGCCTATTCAATTCAATACGTTGCAGATGTGGACGAGTGTGAAAGCGTCGAATCCAACGATTGCCACTTAAATGCCTCATGTAACAACACTGAAGGATCCTACACATGTCGTTGTCTTGATGGATACCAGGGAGACGGGAAAAACTGCACAGGTAAATATCATCGGATCAATTGAGGTTTGCTGGGTAACTGACCATCTACCCCTCCCCTAAGTCAACATTCACACTTACTCCTCGCTTAGGGAAAAATTGTGAGTTACGGGAGGTGCTGGTGGTCAGTTACCAAAAACCTTAATTGAATCATGGCCGGAGCTTACTTGTCAATGAATCATTTGTAATGTGTATTGCGTATTGTTTTGTATTATCTTAGCTATTATCACTAGCTGTTCTCCATCTTGTGGTCCACACGCGTTTTGTCAGGATAGTGATGGACGTCCCGTTTGTGCTTGTAATCCCGGTTACCAAGGCGACGGATACAACTGTACAGGTAGGTTGCTTGGCACGTGTCACTCGCGTGGTTTTGGTATCTAGTAAGAAAAAGCGAGCTTAATCAACAATAACGCTGACACACCCAGTTTGAAAGCTTGTCTTTTTAACACTTGCAGTATTGCGTTTCATTTTCATTTTTAGTTTATTTGTTTGTCAGAAAAAAATGTATTCAGTCATTCAATGTTTTGCAAAAATGATAGTTAAAGGTCAAAATTAACGTAAATTACGTAAGTGGAAGAGTTAGAGGTATTTTTCTGGCGAGGAATTTACAAGTGGAGAATCAGATACCGAGTCGGAGCACCCACAGAGAGGAAAGGTCAACTTGTGGTTGTTAATTTTGCCGTCTGGATCGTCGTCGTTCTCGTTGTTTAAGGTCGCTACTAACTTGAAGGACGTGAAAAGGGCACGGGATCGGCACCTCAGTGCCATTCACTTCTTCCTTCTTCATACACTATTGCGATCGGGAGGTGAACATAATTCTTAAAAATGGGGATTGTGCTTTCAAACTGGCATAATCTCATATTCGCAGTCGAAGAGATTCAACCAGTGAGTTTTGAAGCACGTATTTCCGGTCATATCCACCATTAAAATCATTATCATTACTATCATTATCATACTCACAATCATTTACAATCCAGACGTCGATGAGTGCCAAAGTGATGCATTAAACGAATGTGAGCCCAACGCTTTGTGTACCAACACTGAAGGATCCTACATCTGCCGCTGCCTGAGAGGATTTGAAGGAGACGGCAGACAATGCATTGGTAAGGCCGTCTTCAGCTTTCACTTTTCTCATGTCACATGTGCATATAATTAACAATTATTCCACGAGTGCGCGTTGGCTATGAGATGGTAGATAGCCAAGCAGGCGCGTGCTAGTGGAATAACTGTTTTATTAAAAACGCCCACAAAATATCAAGAATTCTTTCCGACTTTGTTTGTTAAACCAACCGATTTTCAGCTTGTTTTTAATTTTGAGCAGATGCGTACAGTTACCATATTTGGAGTGCATGGTTTAATGGCTCATATACCATGATGGCTAAGCCAGTCAGAGCTCTAGAATTGCGTTATCCAATGGTTCAGTTTTTAATAATACCTAATTATACAAACTGAGAACATGCCAAGCAATTAAAACCTAAGGCTATCTTCACACTATACCGCATGTTACCGGATAGCTTTTGCGCCGACACGAAAACCATACCGAATAGGGCTTCTGTTCACACCTTCAGAACATTAATTTTGGCGCGGTTTCTGTAACGGAGCGAGGCTGCGCCGCGCCGATCCCTAAGGTGGAGAGTCACATATCGCCGGGATAGGTTTTCATACTATACCGCAGTGGCGGATCCAGGGGGAGTGTCCGGGGAGTCCGGACCCCCCCTATCCGACCTGACGTTTGTTTGAGACTGAAATTCTTACATCGACAGGATCTTACAAATGTATATCACTTTTTAACAGGCTAATTTTTTTAAATAATTCACGCGTTCAATTTTGCCACTAAACTAAATTCCGGGGATATTCAAAAATGTAATTGTTTTTGGGTACCCTTCTATGATCTGTTCACCTCTGCTAGCAAAGCAGTACTTCCCGCGCCAATGGCGACCGGTGTTCACAGATTGAGCAACACATGGTAGTCTCTGTGAAAAGTAATTTGCCACAAAAAAGTTCAACAGTCCTTTCTGAACCAAAGTTTGGACCCCCCAATCAAATATTCCTGGATCCGCCTCTGTACCGATAGCTTTTCACAGGAATATAAGTCAGAAACTGTTATTCATGTTATTGTAAAAAGCAAATCAAGAACAATTTTCCATGGTCCACTCGTTACTCTTATCCACCATAGAAATGACGGTCATTTTTTTTATTGAGGATAAGAGTTGTTTTCGTTTTATTAAATTTTGATGGTGAGATTGTCGACATTGTCAGTTTTTTTGATGTTATCCGATTTAAAAGGGAAGTTGAATACTTATGAGTTTTAAAAGAAGTGTCTTCTTATGTTGCATTAATTGTCTTTTGTTTTAATTATTTTCTTTCTAGATGTCAATGAGTGCCTAACTGATGAAGCAAATGAATGTGATTCCAACGCCCTTTGCACCAACACTGAAGGATCGTATGTTTGTGGCTGTAAAAGTGGATTTTCCGGGGATGGTGACAACTGCTCTGGTAGGTTTCCTTCTTTCCATAATATGTATGATGCATTTTTGCTACGTATTTGACATGTGCGTAAATGTCATGTCAAAATCTCAAGTAGCGAGTCCTCCTTGAGGTGAAACGTTCCAGACGAAATACTCGATCACTCTCAGCTTACCTTCAAGGTACAGCGAAGGATTGTAATCTTTAACCTTCCATCACTGAAGAATTCAATAACAAGAGAGAGTTTGTCATGCAAACATGTAACACGGCTTCTCTCTTTCGCAAAAAAGGTGATGCCTTTTATTAATGGCATGTTTCATTGCACTGAACTCAATTTGCCTCATCCATTCAGACATTGATGAGTGTTCAATTCCTGAAACAAACACATGTCATCCCAACGCCTTATGTACTAATACGGAAGGATCCTATATCTGTCGATGCCTTAATGGATTTAAGGGCGATGGACCAAACTGCACAGGTAAGCGACCAAATTTGTTGAGGTTTTTTTTTTCTCAGAGAAGTCATTTTAGAATCAATAATCTATTATGTTGACCCTCTCAAACGCATAGGGTGTAATGATCCTTTTTTCAACGAAGCGCTTAATCAGTGAGGAAGGAGAATAATCGTCATGAGTTAACCCTTGGAGTGGCGTGAAGTTTCAACAGTGTTCTGTCAGTTAATTCCAAGTTTAAAACGCGGTTTTTGTTTCTAATTTTAAGCTATGAGCTCATCGAATAAGGTGAATCAACAAAACAATAAAATTAAATTCGCTTCAAATGACACATAGTGTAATATGCAGACGTAGAGCAATACCTGTTTTTGTCTCTGTTTATTAATTGCGGGGAGCCCATCTTCTAGCGCGTTGTCTCCAGCCATAAGTCCATAATTACCTGAATTACGCCTCTTGTCCTGACTTCTTTGTAGATATCAATGAATGTGCAAGTCCCGAAACAAACCAGTGTGACCCCAAAGCTTCATGTAATAACACTGAAGGATCCTACGCGTGTCGTTGCCTTGATGGATACCAAGGAGATGGAAAAAACTGCACAGGTAAGTCACTTGTGTTACTTTGATTAGTTTGGGAGCTAGTGCGTACTTGTTGTACACACTTTAATCTACACAGAAGATTAATTTACCATCATTTTAAACTATACGAACTTCGCAGCAATGAAATACCACTTTCACCCACAAATCTAAGGTCTGATAATAAATTTGTTTCGTTAAGGTTAAGGGTGTTTCTACTGGTATTGGTTTTGGAATGGTTGCGCCATTCATCTGATTAGAGGTACATGCTAGTTGTCAAGTTTATTTAAGAATACAATTATGTATGGCAGTCGTTGTATTGGAATTAGTATTTAGAGGCCGCTCAAGATGTTAAATAGTTGTTGGTATATCAGAACCTGTATGACCAAATTAAGATTTAAAATGTTTCTACGCTTTCTGTTTCTTCAACACAGACGTTGATGAGTGTGAGAGTGAAGCAAACGCTTGTCATGAGAACGCGCTCTGTTCCAACACAGCTGGAAGTTACGTGTGTAGGTGTATCCGGGGCTTTGAGGGCGATGGCAGGAATTGTGTGGGTAAGGACTCAGTAGTAAGAAAAGAAAAGATCAAGTTCAAGTTTATTAAACACTTAGGATACACATAACCATTGATCCTTGCCCGCAAAATCGAGGAGGGAACGAAAAGTAAAAAATTACAATAACAGGGTTGAAACATAACAATGAAGAAAACAGATTCACGAACATCAACGTATTGAATCAACAAAACAGTGAGTACATGTATTTCAAAATAGGTTGATAAAAAAATTTTGGAATGAAATTAAACTGAAAACTTAATATTCACTAAAGTACGCACGCCAATTTAAGTATCTTCCTGTATCAAATATCCAGTAGCCGACTCTGTAGGGTATCCTTAAATTTATATTTAGGTAGATGGTCGATTCACGATCACTGTCGGGAATACTATTCCATATCTTTGCACCAATTCTTGAAAAAGACTTGACGAGAATTAAATTTTATTAGCAATACCTAACTAAATTTGTAAAAATAGACTGCCAAGTAACAAATACTTTGTAGTTACATATCTGTGTCGTTAAAACAAGTCGCTTTCGACTTTTCTTTTGCCAATCTTAACAGTAAACTGGTCGCCTGTCCCAAACGACTGTGGTAAATAGAGAAAGCTCGTTGCATGATGAATTTTGCAATTTCTCAAGTATGAATGTTTTGTCAGTAAAAACTTAATTCTACAGTAAGGTATTTGTCATTAGTCGACTAACCGTAATATCTGCCAATCAACAGATAGCGACGAATGTACGGAGAAAAACGACACTTGTGCTGCTAATGAAAAGTGTGTAAACACGGTTGGATCTTACAATTGCACTTGTGCCCCAGGGTACACCGGAGAGGCTGGAAATTGTCTAGGTAAGTTTTACGTTCACTCTATGGGGGTAGGGGTTGGGGGCATCCCTGGCCGAAAAGTTCTCCGAACATTCAAAGCTTGGTGTGGAGATTCCTTAAGTACAGTAACCTTCTATTAAGGGAACTCGTAAAAAAGAAAGACACAGTCGAACCTCTAGGTGCGACCACCTCTCGTAAGCGACCACCTATTCAAAACACCAAAACTTTCCCAGTCAAAGCCTGTCTGTTAGAACCTTTAGTAATCGACCACCTCCTGTAAGCGAGGACCGCGACCACTTTTTGTGCTTTAAAATTCAATTATTTTCTATTGTTTTTAACCTCTTGTAAGCGACCACTTGACGCATTCTCTGATCTCTATGTTTGCTGTGTGCACTGTGCTGCTTTAAATTTACGAAAAACTTTAGTAACGAAATGGAACTACACATGGCGTAACTTAGAAATAGCATGCAATAAATTATCTTTCATAAAGTAGATGTGCCTGGACCTCCTCTCGGATGAGGCCCCCTGTGGTTCGATTCTTGTAACTGACCACCTTCCGTAAGCGACCACTCAGTCTTTGCATTTTGGATGATGATGATGTTGATGATGATGATGATTCCGTTATTTACCCTCAGCAGTATTTATAGCACTTATGCTAGTGGGGCCGAAACAAATAATCTACATCAAACATAACAGGGTTAAGAATCCCAACCGGCCGGAGGCAAACCAGGTGGCTATTTACAAGCATGGCCGGGATTTGAACTCGAGACTACCGTGAACAAATCCAGCTAACGGTCAGAGCGGGACTTGATCTCGGGGCCTTCGAACTGCAAATCCGGCGCTCTAACAACTCGGCCGCGCTGCGACTCACTGCATATAGAATGACACAGTGTTCCTCTATTAATCTCTATTTTCTAAGTAGTCTCATGGAAAGTAAAGTTAAAATAAAGATTATGTTACTTTATCTAATCAGATATCGATGAATGCGCAAATCTTGGAGCAAACAGTTGCGACCAAAACGCTTTATGTAACAACACTGAAGGGTCTTACACGTGTCGCTGTCTTGATGGATACCAGGGTGATGGTAAAAGCTGTTCAGGTAAATATTTGCATCCATCCCTAATCAGTAACCTTGCAGCTCTTCAGGCCCCGGTTGTTCAAAAGATGGATAGCGCTATCCTCAGGATAAATCATTATCCAGTAGGTAAGTATTAGGAAAACGAATCGCGCTATCCAGTGAATAGAGATTTATCCGAAGGATAGCATTATCCACCTTTTGAACAATTGGGGCCAGAACCTCTAATTCAATTAGACTGCTATGTTTCGCAGCTCTTTTGTTTTCGGGCTACGTTCCATTGTCAAATTTGTTTGTTCATTGTTTTCCCAACCAATCCCGTGAGGTATTCCGAGAGCTGCATGGTCACCATCCCTAATAGTCGACCTTTTTTTTAGTACTGAGGCTACTTTCACATGGTCCTGGTCGACCGGTCGAAAATTCGTGCGGTTAGGCGTTCTGTTCGCACAGAAGCACGCTAACCGTACGAAAATTTGAACGCTAAAATCGAGGTCAAATATTTTATTGGTACGGTCGAAATATTGAACGGCAAGGTGTGAACACCGTGACCGGCTAAATTTCATTTTCTCGACAAATGCGTGGCTGCATAGATACGTTGTTACTCAGCTGGAAAAAGCGAGGAAAAGTGCAAACAGATATTGCGTGCATGGATTTATGAGTTGTGTTATTACTCGCTTTGCTTGGAAATATTACGGTTCGACAGTTCCGTGTGAAAAGCGCAAAAACGGTTCCGTTCAGCCGGTCGAAAATTCGACCGGTACCGTGAGAAAGTGGCCTGAAGCAAATAAATCCTTTGGCCATCGACCAAACGATGCTCCAGCTAAAGTGCTTTTTACTTATTTATGTCCTGGTTGCTCAGCATTAATTTTCTACTATTTATGAAAGCAAATACGGACATTTTATATTTTTGTCCGAAACGTGTAAGGACATGTGAGGCTATTCTGTCCCGCTTTGATCCAACGATTGTCCTCAAATGTTTCAGATATCGACGAGTGTTTAAGCGCTGAAACAAACGAATGCCACACAAATGCTTCCTGCAACAACACCAATGGATCATACTTTTGCAAATGTCTTGAAGGATATCAGGGCGACGGGAAAAACTGCACAGGTATGTCGTATGTATAGTTAGCCCTATAACTGTTTTGTTATTATTATTATTATTATTATTATTATTATTATTATTATTATTATTAAAGTTACTATCATTATTATTATTATTATTATTATTATTATTTTATTATTATTATTATGATCACCATCATCATCGTTGTTAATATTATTATTACTATTATTATTATCATTAGTAGTAGTCGTGGTAGCAACAGTAATGTTCATCATCATTATCGTTGTTGTTATTATTATTATTATTATTATTATTATTATTATTATTATTATTATTATTATTATTATATATTATAGAAATAGAGAAGGGTCAAGCAGGAATTCCCTAAACTCAACAGCTATAGATACTTTATTATTGGGATGTACATAAAAAATTTTCATTTTTTAGTTTATAGACAGTTGTTTACATTTGCTCTGTTGAAATCAACCAGACCACCAAGAAGTCGTTTTTAACTATAGTTATACTAAATTTGTATTTAATTTTCAATTTGAGAAGAGTTTAATAAAGTATGTTTTTTATTATTAAATTATTATTATTATTAATATCATCATCATTGTTAACATTATTATTATTGTTTTTGTTTTAGCTATCATCGCTGGCTGTTCTCCATCTTGTGGTCCAAACGCATTTTGTCAGGACAGTGATGGACGTCCCGTTTGTGCCTGCAATCCTGGTTACCAAGGCAACGGATATAACTGCGAAGGTTTGTTTAAATCACCACATTCACAAAGACCATAGTGCACCTTATTACCCCCAAAATGTTGCATAACCATCGTTTCCAGTTTGTCCGAGGCATAACAGTCGTCCCATGAGAAATCGAAGACGATGATTACGCAAAATGTTTTTTGAGGGGGGTAAACAAGGTTCATCGTGGCCTATGTGAAAATGGTTTAATTCATTTGTGAAGCGCTCATGTCTCGCCACTGTTAACAAATGATTAAAAACGCTTCTAAAAATTCATCGTTCCCTTTGCAGACGTGGACGAATGCGAGGACGGAGAAAACCGTTGCAACGTGAATGCACTTTGTTCAAACACACCGGGAAGTTACGTTTGCAGGTGCATCCGGGGTTTTGAAGGCGACGGCGTGACATGCGTTGGTAGGTCATTGCGTTACGCGAATTTAAAGTTAGCCCCCAAGCGGTCGTCTTTTTACTTTCCTGAGAGCCACGCACGGCGAGCAAAAACGTAATATTATGCAAAGACAGTCTTATACAAATTAATGGTTGAAAGGAAGAGAGATTGGGCGGAGAGAGGAGGAAGGTCGTCGCTCGGGCTTCCGCCCTTGTTCTGCGCGGCCTTGCCGCTCGCCCCTCACGCATGCTCTCTGTCTATGACTCCAAAAAAAAAAGAATTAGAGACTGCTCGCAGTCTAGCTTAAAGTCTTTGGTGACGTGGCATAATTTGTTTTCATTCACCGAACAGATCGAGACGAATGTAAGGAGAGGAGTGACACATGCGCAGATAATGAAACGTGTGTGAACACAGCTGGATCCTACACTTGCAACTGTGGCCCAGGGTATACTGGAGAGTCAGGAAATTGTCAAGGTATCAATTTTCAATGGTTTTTGTTTCTTTTAAGAAGGTGAAATGATGGCTCTCAGCCTATTTTCTTCTCCAGCTTTCACGGCCATCTACATCAAAGTTTAGGTGGACATTATAGACTTAGACCTTTCCTGCATTCCTCTCCAGTGAGCAAGCATAACAAAATGGGGTCGAAGCTCGGGTGGACAATTTGATATAAATGACTCTATTTTGTCCACCCAAGCCTCGAGTTGGTGTCTTTGTTTACAGAAGTTCGGGAAAGGTCTATCAATACAGAAGTTTTCCTTTACGAGAAATTGCAACACAGGTCATACGGTATTTTGTCTCGTAAATGGCCTCGTAAAAGGTTCGAAATCGGCATGGGGACATTTAACAATGTCGTCCGTTATCCACGGTAAATAATAAGCCTCCTTCATCGATCGTGCATGTGACGAACTTCTTCTTTTCTTGTAGATGTTGACGAGTGTTCTACAGGAGAAGCGGATTGTCACACAAACGCTCTATGTTCAAATACAGTTGGGTTGTATGTTTGTCGATGTATACGAGGCTATGAAGGAGATGGCAAGTCCTGTACAGGTTGGCTATATTTCGTGGTTAAATTGTATCTAAATTGTATTATCATCATAGTTGCAACTGTTATCCCGTCAGCTACTGAGGAGTCGATAAAGTTTAAAGGCCAATAGGCCATTTTACAGTTATGGATGGAAGCGAGGCTGGAGTTGACCTTGTTTTGATACAAACCTTCCTGTTTTGTTATGTAAATCAAGTAATTCTTATGCTAACTAGTAGTTTTCAAGGACAATTTCCATAACAAAGCGAAGGAGGTTTGTATCAAAACAAGGTCACCGTCAGCCTCACATTCACTCAAAGGCTAGGGTACTAAGTCCAAGACTGTAAAGTGGTCTATTACGTTGCCGATAACATTTTAAAAAAATGAAAGTAACAATTGTTTGTGTCACCAAGATGACTATTTTCGGAGGGAATATCCCACTTCCTGCGTGGTTGCCACAGCATTTAAGTAAAAACAATTTGTCCTCAAGGAACGTTAAATTGTGGCAAGAAGAGGTAACGTATTTGGACCACATGAATTTGGGCTATGTTGATTGCCGTCATCGCAATAATTAGCATAAAATTTCTCCTTGCCAATGCGTGGTCTGGTAAAAAGATCGTGAGAATTCAAAACTAATAACAAGAGTCAGTTGAATGGTTGACCAGTAAAGCGAACAAACGATACGGGAAATGAGATGCAGGAAATGTTTGCACAGAGGAAGCGGTCAGACGATGTCATTTAGGGGCCATAATCCTGAAAGAAACGGCATAAGCAATCCCTCCAAATAAGCGCCCCCTCATCCTTCGAATAGCTGCTTCTCTCTCGAGTCAGGAAATTAGTACGCGCCCCTACTATGGCTTGCTTTTCCATTAGAATGACTGTGTAATAGGTATCGCCCTGATAAAGAGGTACCTATGAGTAGGTTAACTCGAAAAGCGCCATTCTGTTTGCAATTCTGTTAACATTGTAATTTAATGGCCCACAAGCATCCGTGGTTGTCTTTTATTATTTTTCACCATTCTGTCCATAGACCGTAATGAGTGTAAAGACGGCTCAGCCAGTTGCCCTGCAAACTCAGACTGCTTAAATACCAAAGGATCCTATAGCTGTAGATGCAGTGAAGGTTATACAAAGAATGAACTTGGTTTTTGTACAGGTTTGTTTCTTCCTGTGTGTTACTCCGCCTTATTCTCGTTGCATCAAAAACTAAAGGAATAGTGCTCCAGGCGCACATTAACTGGAAAAAGTCTTTTAAAACGGACTATATTGAAGTTGTGCTTGAAGCAGATCGGTGTTGTGTCAACGAATGTGAAGCTGGCACAGCCGACTGTCATGATAATGCTTACTGTACTAACATTGTCGGCTCATATAACTGCACCTGTCAGCCTGGATATACGGGGAATGGAACAACTTGTACTGGTGTGTTATTCCTTTATCTTGCTCACCAACCATCAAACCCTAAAAACAAACCAAAGTAACTTTACTTAAAGAGGGTGATACGTGAGGGTGACAAAGGCCAAATTTTGTCGCCACGGTAAAATAAATGGCTTGAGAACATAATGATATTTTGTCTTACCGTCGACAAATAGGCGACCGATCGATTGTCAAGCGTACTGGTGATCAAAGCAGACTGCTGGACTCTCACCATAATAGCATTATTTTTTACGTTTTCTTGCGTTTTACTTTCTGTTTCCTGTAACTGCCTTTATTTTAACCCAGACGTTGACGAGTGTGCAGCTGAATCATCTGACTGTGACGTCAATGCCGAATGTGTGAACGTGCCAGGCTCTTTTAACTGTTCTTGTAAAGCCGGTTTCACCGGAAATGGAACAATTTGCCAAGGTTTGTGAAATTAAACAGTAGATCAATGTATCTAACCAACAATATACCTTCTTGCTTATACATCGGCCTTGTCATTGTATAAAATTTTCTTGAAAAATTTGCGATAGAAAATGAGGCAGTTACTTCATTTTAACGCGGGAAGCTATCATTAGGCTAAATTATGTATTTCTCTGATGCTTATTGACGTAGACATTGACGAATGTGCAGCTGATGAATTCGTATGCGATGTTAATGCAAACTGTTCCAACACTGATGGCTCATACAACTGCATCTGCAAACCTGGATTTACTGGAAATGGTACCAGTTGTACAGGTCGGTGTACTATTGGCGACCTTCAGATTTGAGTACGAAATTTAGTTCGTGTATTCTTGAACATATATAACCCCGGATAGCTTCATGGTAGTTTTTGTCTCCAGAAACGTTGGCACAGTTATTTTAATTTATTGAAGGAGTATAAGCCCTCCCCCGAACGCAAGATGATAAAGCTTCTGACCGTCAATACTTGTTCCCGCCACAACGGCTTTCTTGCGTAGTAGAATTCTCCCATTGTATAATGACGACGACTATTCCGTTTTCCCGCCAAAGTGACGCGGGTTCACGCACGCTCAATTCTTAGTATCAGGAAGGTCTTGTCTTCATAGTCGGTCTCGTCTTAGAATCTGAAGGTCTTTATTAAAAAACAAGATCCCCGTCTAAAGACACAGAACAATATTCTCGCTTCTAGTCTGTGTGACTCATCTTATGTTAACAGCGTATCTCCCCTTTTTAAACTAAACTGTGTTGCAGCTTTAAAAAGTATGCAGTCGCTTGAGTCCCACCATTACAGTAAATTGTGCTAGTTAACGTCAAACGTTTGATACCCTTGCTTCTAAAGATAGTTTTGACTAGTCTTAATTTCTGTTTTCCTTCTGCAGACTTTGATGAATGCACCGCTGGTATCACCGACTGTGACAGTAATGCTTATTGCACCAACACTGCAGGCTCATATAACTGCACTTGTCAGCCTGGTTATACAGGAAATGGAACAACTTGCACTGGTGTGTGACCAAATATAAGTTTACACACACGACTCCACTCGAGCAAAAAGTGCTCTTTTGAGATATACGTCAATTTAAACAAGGAAAATACGAAGAAACGGTTTAATCCTTATGCTATTTCCTAAACCTTGACTCTGTCCTCTGCACTCGTCTTGCAGAAAACACAAACCTTACACTGATGATGTTGCACTCAACCCTTTGTTAATTTAACTTGGTTTCATAACTACAATCCGGGGGCTACTCAACGAAGTTCCATAGGGGAAGGCTCCACCCCGAGGTCCCACCCCCTACACTTTTATATACCATTTTTGACAGAAAAGGTACCTTTTTCGTATACCTTCTACTGATAAATGGTACTCCTCTCACATACTTAGTTTAGAACACTGCATCCCTTTTAACTGCTGTAAATGCACCGTCTTTTTAATATGAATAAAGCACTAAACCAAGAGGGGGTCTTGTTTATTTCACATCCGTAAAATGCGTCGTCTGTTAGCCCTTTTTGGTCCTTTTGCAAACCGAAATGACAAATTTCCCTACCCTTTTATATACTTCAAGTAGTGAAATCCCTACCTTTTCATATACCTGAAAAAATACCCCTTTTGGGTGGGACCTCCCCATATGGACCGTTATAGGGAGTACCTCCCGGGACTATAGTGGACTCATTTACTTGCAGCTTTAGGTATTTGTGACAGACCTTGTTCTGAGACTGAGGAATGCCTAGAAGTCGACGGAAAATATCAGTGTACTTGCAAGGCTGGATTTGCACGTCTTGGCGATGTTTGTTTAGGTATTTGAAAATACATTCCTGTAAAATATATCTGGCTCAACTCGTGATAGCCATCCTATTGGCTGACTCATCGACTGATCTTCAGACTGTCTTGTTGACTTATTGACTGGCCATGTCAGCGACTGCCTGAGTGACTAAACGATTGTCTCGCAACGACTGTTTTGGAACGTCCGGCAAAATAAGTTAGGGATTTTCTTACATAAGGGATCTTATTAATCAAACAGTCAACCAAAGCGTATGTTAGGCTCAACGCACTATTGTTAGGGCTTGTGAGGACTGACTGACTGTCGTACTGGCTGACAAGTGGACTCAGCGAAAGAGACGGACTAACCATGGGCTAGCTGAACTGCTACTAAAGTAACATTCAACTCTTTCTACCAGTATAGTATACAATTTGTTTTTTCTTTATCACGCAGATGTTAACGAATGTGAAGCTGGCACAGCCGACTGTCATGATAATGCGGACTGTGCAAACACAGAGGGCTCATATAATTGCAGTTGTAAAACTGGATTTACAGGAAATGGAACCAATTGTACCGGTAAGAAGGGTCACTGAGCATCCCTTGTTTACTGTGTTCAAAAAACACAGGCACGACGGAAAGAGACGGACATTTTTCTGATCAAAATTTACAGATTGTAGAGTGTCAATTTCTGAGTGTTCTCTATTCTTTTAATGTCCATCTATAACTTCTTCGCTGACAATTTTTACAATTTCTTGCCACTTTTAGATGGTCATCGAATGCTGAGTCGAAGGGTGATAAATTCAGACTTGAACCACATAGGAATTGAAATGTTATCTTTTCTCACGTTTTTTGCTCGTTTATTCACTATTTACCCCAGACGTTGACGAGTGTGCAGCTGAATCGTCTAAATGTGACGTCAATGCCGTGTGTGTGAACGTACCGGGCTCTTTTAACTGCGCTTGTAAAGCCGGTTTTACCGGAAATGAAACAATGTGCAAAGGTTTGTAGAATGAAACATTTAGAACGACCAGTATTAAAAACCATCAATTATGTCCCTTTTACTAAAAAAAAAAGCACTTAGTTGAAATTAGTAATAAAAATGCATAAAGAAGTAGCTCCAACATTATATTGGCGTTTCCATTGCATATGACTCAAAATTTCTCACGGGGCAACAGAGACTGAAGTTCAGGCTTGATGCATGGATAAGTAGGGGGTATAAAGACTGACTGAATGTTGGTAGGCTCAGCGACATATGGACTGACCATGGACTGGCTGAAGGAACATTCAACTGTTTCTAACAGTATGGTATACTATTTGTTGTTTTTTATCACGCAGACGTTAACGAATGTGAAGCTGGTACATCCGACTGTGATGACAATGCGGACTGTGTAAACACAGAGGGCTCATATAACTGTAGTTGTAATACTGGATTTACAGGAAATGGAACCAATTGCAGGGGTAAGGAGAAGACTGAAAGCTCATGGGTATTTAAGTAATCAGAGATCCATATTAGCGTTAGCTCTCAAATGTACGAGGTGTGTTTGGGGCGAGGCTGGTTTCTGATTGGTCAGTGAAATTAGAAATGATAAAAAAGGGTTCTTTTTTAACATATGTACGATAGACACTGATATGAATAAAAGTGAACATTATTACCTTCTCTTCTACTGAAAATTACAACGTACAACTTTTTGTCCAGTTACCTTAGTTATGAAGGGACACTAAACTTTAAAATGATAGTAACTAGTTTGACTATCGCTCGCCAGATATTGATGAGTGTTCCGAGGAAACAGGAGCATGTGATGAAAAGGCTGACTGTGCCAACATTGAGGGTTCTTTTACGTGTACCTGTAGACAGGGATTCACTGGGGATGGAATAACTTGTGAAGGTATATCAAGAATAAAACTTAGTAATGAAAGGTTACATCAGCTGAGACCTATTTTATTTTCATTTGTTTACATCAGATATTGATGAGTGTTCTGCAGATTCCAGGCCATGTGATGATAACGCAGATTGTACCAATACTAACGGCTCTTACAGCTGTACCTGTAAACTGGGTTTCACTGGTGATGGAACGACTTGTCAAGGTACATAAAATATCTACAAACAACATTCATGCACTGCATCCTTGAAGAATTTAAGCCACTCGTGAGTGAATTGTATGCTTTTGAATCATCTGACAGATATCGATGAGTGCTCTGGCGATTCCAGTGCTTGTGATAAAAATGCTCGATGCATCAATTCTGAAGGTTCTTTCAGCTGTACTTGTGAACAGGGATACTCTGGAAGTGGCACAGTATGTAAAGGTAAGAAAGTTAAGTGTTCACAGTCACCCCCAAGATAGTAACTTTGGTGGAAAAAACAAAGTTGCCCGAAAGTGATTCATTTTTGCTAATCTGCCAAGACGGAAAAAGCTGGGTTTATTCTAACTGCTTATAAATTTACCATAATTTGTTCAAATTAGATGTTGATGAGTGCTCTCTTAATCCCTCTCCTTGCGATGAGAATTCCAACTGCACCAACAACGACGGTTCCTACAACTGCACTTGTAAAGAGGGATACACGGGAAATGGGTCAACTTGTGAAGGTATTTTCAAGCATAAAACTTTGTATTGGAAGAATAAACTTTCGTCTTCTCTTTCATTTACTAATAATTTCTTTTGCCCTCATAAGATATCAATGAGTGCTTTGAGGAATCCAATCCATGTAATCAAAACGCCGATTGCACCAACAGCAATGGTTCTTACAGCTGTATCTGCAAGCGGGGTTTCACTGGAGATGGACTAACCTGTATTGGTACGCTTATGTTAGATCCTGATGCCAATTGCCTCAATATTATGTAAGTTATGAATATGTTCTTTCTCTTCAGATATAGATGAGTGCTCTGTGGATCCAAGTCCGTGTGATGAAAATGCAAGTTGCACCAACAATAACGGTTCTTACGGCTGCACATGCAAACAAGGGTTCACCGGAGATGGAAAAACGTGCCAAGGTAAACCTTTTGTCAGCAGAAGACTGACGAGGCATGTTTCGGTATTTGCTCTTGTGAGTACACTTCATCGCACGACCATGGAGATAAATATTATCTTTATCTTACACTAGATATCGACGAGTGTTCTGCGGATCCCAATCTTTGCGATAAAAATGCTGCATGTACCAACAGTGACGGTTCTTATAATTGTACTTGTAAACAAGGATTCAGTGGCAATGGAGCGACTTGTAATGGTAAGTGATTAGCTTGGATCCTTTACCAGTTATTTTATTAACACGTAAGTTATGTGGCAACTTACTCTTTGTCTCTGAGTACCAGCTAGTTCTGCATTATTTATTTACCAGCTTTTCTAGACACAGGCCTGCCCAGAGGAATGCGCACGAACGGGACTCAGGTCCCATGCGAGGTGCCATTTCTACCCAATGCCGCAACCCGTAAAGGTTGGCCACACCACCGGGGTCTACGACCCCTACTCTTTTCGAATAGGGATGTGAGTTCTTTTACGTCCCACAAGAACAAATTAGTGAAAGTTCTGTGAGACGGGACCTACGGTTTTTCGTCCTTATCCGAGAAGGCTAGAAAGTCTAACCATTTGCAGATGTAATTACAAGAGAGCACATTCTTCTAAATTATTTAAAGACCCTGAGTGTTGGTCCGGCCGGGGTTTGAACCCACGACCTCCCGCTCGGCAGACCGGCGCTCTCCCACCTGAGCTAACCAGACGGCGGTTCATTTCTTTCCTTACAGACATTGATGAGTGTTCTGCGAATCCCAGTCTTTGTGATGTAAATGCAAATTGCACCAATAGTAACGGTTCTTACAGTTGCACTTGTAAACAGGGATTTACTGGAGATGGATCAACATGTAATGGTAAGGGAATAGTTGAATATTTCCTCCAGTTATATTAACACAGTATTGGTTGTACACACCTCTTTCTCCTCAGACATTGATGAGTGTTCCGCGGATCCCCGTCCCTGCGACGAAAATGCAAATTGCACCAACACTGATGGCTCTTACAGATGTAATTGCAGACAAGGATTTACTGGAGATGGAAAAACCTGTCAAGGTATGTAATGCTGTCAGAGACAGCTTACACTGCAAGTCTTGGTATTGCCCTGTGGGAACATTTCAACTTACAACCATGGTGATAAATATTTTTTTAATCTTTATTTTACATCAGATGTCGACGAGTGTTCTACAGACGACCCCAGTCCCTGTGATGAAAATGCTGACTGTACCAACAGTGACGGTTCTTATAATTGTACTTGTAAACAAGGATTCACTGGCGATGGAGCGACTTGCAATGGTAAGTGATTAGTTTGGATCCCTCTACCAGTTATCTTATTAATACGTAAGTTGTGTGGCAACTTCCCTGTTGTCATATTCCTTCAGTTCTCTGATCACCATCTAAGTTAGGCATTATTTCTATCTGTGTAGATATCGATGAGTGTTCTGCGAATCCCAGTCTCTGTGATGAAGATGCAAATTGTACTAACAGCGACGGTTCGTTTAGTTGCATTTGCAAACAGGGATTCACCGGAGATGGAGCAAAATGTAATGGTAAGTGAATAACTGAATCTTTGCTCCAGTTATCTTAACCTCGTTTTGGTTATACATCACCTCTTTTCTTTCAGACATTAATGAATGTTCGGCGGATCCCAGTCCCTGCGACGAAAATGCAAACTGTACCAACACCGAAGGTTCTTACAGATGTAATTGCAGACAAGGATTTACTGGAGATGGGAACACCTGTCGAGGTATAAAATCCTATACTGCATGTCTTGACTTTGCCCTGAGGGAAGATTTCATCGAACAACCATGGTGATGAATATTTTTAAATCTTTATTTTGCATCAGATATTGATGAGTGTTCTGCTGATCCCAATCCCTGCAGTGAAAACGCTGACTGCACCAACAGTGGCGGTTCTTTTAAATGTACTTGTAAACAGGGATTCACTGGCGATGGAGCAACTTGCAATGGTAGGATATTAGTTTGGATCCCTCTACTAGTTATCTTATTATAACGTAAGTTGGGTGGCAACTAACCCCTTTGTCGCATTCCTTCAGTTCTCTGAACACCATCTAAGTCATGCATGATTTCGTTCTGTACAGACATCAATGAGTGTTCTGCGAATGCCAGTCTCTGTGATGAAAATGCAAATTGTACCAACAGTGACGGTTCATTTAGTTGTACTTGTAAACAAGGATTCACTGGAAATGGCACGATATGTGAAGGTAGGTGTTAAAAAGCATCCTAGTAAAGCATCGGAGGGAAATCTTGACTGTCTCATCTAAAGTTATTTTAAATATATTCGGACAGAATATTAATCCAAGCTTTGATCTTGTCTTTTTGGCTCATATCAGATATCGATGAATGTTCTAAGGAATCCCACCCATGTGATAAAAACGCTAACTGTACCAACCGCGAGGGTTCTTTCATCTGTGTTTGTAAACCAGGATTCACAGGAGATGGATCAACATGTACCGGTATGTTTACGATTGTAAAACGGGTATGCAATTCCAGGATCAATGGTGGTTCTTTGTATCGACTGAATTGGATTTTTTTTCGGTTTGGAAATCAGATATCGATGAGTGTTCTGAGAATACCAGTCTCTGTGATGAAAATGCAAGTTGTAATAATACGGACGGTTCCTACAGCTGTATCTGTAAACAGGGATTCACTGGAGATGGATCAACTTGTAATGGTAAGTGATTAGTTTGGATCCCTCTACCATTTATCTTATTGTTATGTGAATTGTGATGCACCATCTCTTTCGCCTCAGATATCGATGAGTGTTCGGCGGATTCCAGTCTCTGTGATGAAAATGCAAATTGCAATAATACGGATGGTTCCTACAGCTGCACCTGTAGACAGGGATTCACTGGCGATGGAGCTACTTGTAATGGTAAATTTGCAAAAAATACTTGTCAGCACAAGTCAGTGAAGCATGTTTTGCAATTGCTCCCACGAAAACATGCTCTGGTCCATCATGGAGGTAAAATTATAACAACAGTTTTATTTTACATCAGATGTCGATGAGTGCTCTGAAGATGCCAGTGTCTGCGATGAAAACGCCAATTGCACAAATACTGACGGCTCCTATACCTGTACTTGTAGACAAGGGTATAATGGTGATGGACGAACTTGTCAAGGTAAGTATTTTGGTGGCAAAAGAAAGCCCGGTCACGAATTTCCTTTGCCCTGGTACAAACATGAAGTATAGTAAAACCCCGCTTTACGAACACCCGCTTAATATGGACATCTCGTTATTACGGACATTTTGCTTTATCCCTGGGGGAAAAAGCCCAAACATTTTCTCTAAATGCAACCCCGCTTAATACGGACACTTTCCATGGCCCCCTCAGTGTTAGTATTATTAAACAGGGTTTGACTGTAATTCTCATCGTCTCACACTTGACTTACAACAGATATCGACGAGTGCTCTGCTGATTCCAGTCCCTGCAGTGAAAATGCAACTTGTACCAATACTGAAGGTTCTTATGGCTGTACTTGCAGACAAGGGT
The DNA here is from genome assembly GCA_964035705.1 of Porites rus. Taxonomy (NCBI): domain Eukaryota; kingdom Metazoa; phylum Cnidaria; class Anthozoa; order Scleractinia; family Poritidae; genus Porites; species Porites rus. The sequence continues at coordinate 2,405,335 of OZ037995.1, forward strand.
TCACTGGTGATGGAAGAACTTGTCAAGGTAAGTTTAATGTCTGCTAAAGCCAGCCGAAATATGTTTTAACGTACGCGATGGTATGTCCCCGTACAACGTTGAAGATAATTCTGGTCAAATTTCTGTTTTATAACAGATATCGACGAGTGCTCCGCGGATTCCAATCTATGTAGTGAAAATGCTGACTGTGTAAACAGCGTTGGTTCAGTTAGTTGTACTTGTAAACAAGGATTCACTGGAAATGGCACGATATGTGAAGGTAGGTGTTAAAAAGCATCCTAGTAAAGCTTCACAGGGAAATCTTGACTGTCTCATCTAAAGTTATTTTAAATATATTCGGACAGAATATTAATCCAAGCTTTGATCTTGTCTTTTTGGTTCATATCAGATATCGATGAATGTTCTAAGGAATCCCACCCATGTGATAAAAACGCTAACTGTACCAACCGCGAGGGTTCTTTCATCTGTGTTTGTAAACCAGGATTCACAGGAGATGGATCAACATGTACCGTTATGTTTACGATTGTAAAACGGGCGTGCGGTTGCAGGACAATGTTGGTTCTTTGTATCAACTGATTTGCATTTTTGTCTGTTTGGAAATCAGATATCGATGAGTGTTCTGAGAATACCAGTCTCTGTGATGAAAATGCAAGTTGTAATAATACGGATGGTTCCTACAGCTGTATCTGTAAACAGGGATTCACTGAAGATGGATCAACCTGTAATGGTAAGTGATTAGTTTGGATCCCTCTACCATTTGTCTTATTGTTATGTGAATTGTGATGCACCATCTCTTTCGCCTCAGATATCGATGAGTGTTCTGCGGATTCCAGTCTCTGTGATGAAAATGCACATTGCAATAATACGGATGGTTCCTACAGCTGTACCTGTAGACAGGGATTCACTGGCGATGGAGCTACTTGTAACGGTAAATTTGCAAAAACTACCTGCCAGCGCAAGTCAGTGAAGCATGTTTTGCAATTGCTCCCACGAAAACATGCTCTGGTCTATCATGGAGGTAAATTTATGGTTACACTTTTGTTTTACATCAGATGTCGATGAGTGCTCTGCGGTTGCCAGTGTCTGCGATGAAAACTCCAATTGTACAAATACTGACGGCTCCTATACCTGTGCTTGTAGGCAAGGGTATACTGGTGATGGACGAACTTGTCAAGGTAAGTAATTTGGCGGCAAATGAAAGTCTGGAGACGATTTGACACGGCGACGAATTTTTCTTTCCCGAGAGTTCAAGTACAGGAAATTACGCCATGTTTGACATTTTATGCGAGTTGGAATAAACGCGACAAAGTTTGGACAAACGCGATTTTATCTCAATAATGACGTTTTCGCTGTCGTCGTCGAACTCGTTGCTAAGGCCCCCTTGTATTTTGGATCCCTCTGGTTGTTGTCTAATCACATTTTAAAGTCACACTATCTATTATTCGCCAGACATTGACGAGTGTGCTGCAGATTCCGACCCATGCGATGGAAACGCAGACTGCACCAACAGCGACGGTTCCTACAGTTGTACCTGTAAACAAGGATTCACCGGAGATGGTGCAACTTGTACAGGTTTGAATCTGGCCAACTTCAAGAGTTGATCGAAGTAAACTGGCCCACAAACACGTTGAATGATGTAGTCTTGTTTATCGATTTCAGGGCCCAAAAAAAAACTTGAATTCTAGATTGTAGCTAGAAAGTAGCTCTTACATTTTCCTCGCTCGGGGCCACTTCTTGTTCGTCTTGGTTAATGATTTTGTTACATGTAGAGGATGACTTGCCTGGACCCTTGCTCATTTGGCAAGTGAGCTTCGGACGCGGCTTTTGTTCGAGCTTCGTTGTTATGTATTACGTAAAATTGTCAGACCAACCGTGTTTTTTTTTTGCATCAGATATCGATGAATGTTCTACCGAAACCAGTCTGTGCGACAAAAATGCTGACTGGGTGTGTTGGCTTGATTTTATTTCAACCTGTTTGTCATTTCCCTATTCACCTAGATATCGATGAGTGTTTTGCAGAGATTAGCCCATGTGATTCAAATGCTAACTGCACAAACAGTGGAGGCTCTTACAGCTGTACTTGTAAACAGGGGTTTACTGGAGACGGAAGAGCTTGTGAAGGTAATGTTTTGTCTTCCAAAGATGCGCAATCCCACTAAAATCCATTTTTCCATTTGTATGTGTGAAATGACTTGTCATTCGTTTTTTATCAGACATCGATGAGTGTTCTGCAGGACCTAGTCTTTGCGATGAAAATGCTGACTGCACCAACAGTGAAGGTTCTTTCAGCTGTACTTGCAAACAGGGATTCACCGGAGATGGGGCAACATGCAGAGGTATGTGAAGAACTGGTCAATGAACCTAAGAAGTATTTCGTGTGTAAGTTCCGAGTTCAAAAAAACCCTCACTTTCAAAACGAGGCAAATTGCAAAACCTTTCTTGTGAAAATGAGTTTCAATTGCATGAGGATAAAAAATCATTTTCATATCAATGGCTGTGCACGTAGCCTCGAAAAATAAGCATGGGGCAACTCGGAAATGGCCTATTGGCCATTTACAATTGGGCATTAGATATTTGGGCGTACGCGACTCACTACACTGATTTGCTTGAATACCCAAAGCAACCTTTATTAAATCAGATATTTAACAGTTATTGAATGAGGCTGACTAGCATCTGAAGAATCATAGAGATCGAGGAGTACTCGGCGGATAGCACCCTCAGAGATCCCCATCATTCCTCGGATGATACTCAGCCTCATTTAATAATTGTTAATAAAGGTTGTTTCAATAAAGATTCAATAAAGGTTGCTTTGGGCACTCAAGCAAATCAGTGCAGTGAGTCCAGTACGTCCAAATATGTTATGCCCAATTGTCAATGACCAATAGGCCATTTCCGAGTTATTATTCATTCAAAATAATTCCTCGTTTGAAGACAAGCTAAAACGTGCTTACCTCCAACGATGTTAAGATCTTCTTCGACAGTGCATGTTTATCCGCAAGTTTAGTAGATAAAGCAGATGTCGTAGGTCGAGTTGTCTTCTTGTGGTTCTTGCTATGTTTTTAGCCAATAGTTTGCCTATTTCTTTCTCGTGAAACGAGTGAAGTGTTCCGCCATTTTGTAGTCACCACCAAAACAACTCAACCTCGTCCCCAGGTCTTCTCGGTTAACGGTTTAATAATCTGGCAATTTTGCTGCACAAAATATTTTCACATATTGCAAAGTTCTTCCAAATTTGGTCGACGATAGCTGGTCATGATGAGTTATGCGTGGATTTTAGCCAATCAGAAAAGGAGAAATATTTTGAATGAATAATAAATATTACCTTTGCTGATTAAACACTAGATGTCTTATATTGGACTGTTGTTTTGTGGTCATGAGAGATGGAGCTTTAATTTCTTTAGATATTGATAAGTGTTTTGCTGAAACCAGCCTGTGTAACGAAAATGCAAACTGCACCAATAGTGATGGCTCCTTTAGCTGTGCTTGTAGACAGGGATTTACTGGAGATGGCACAACCTGCCAAGGCATGTTTTAATATTTCTAATACAAAAAATCTTTAATTACCTCAGCCAAACGCTCTTTTTACATGAACTGTCTGTCATTCCCCTCTTTTTATAGATATCGATGAATGTTCTGTAGAGACAAGTCCATGTGATTTAAACGCCGAATGCAACAACAGTAATGGCTCCTTTAGCTGTACGTGCAAAACGGGATTTACAGGGGACGGTAAAACTTGTAGAGGTATGAGTGTTTAGAATTCTTCTCCTTATACTTTAAGGGTAGAACAGAGCCTACAGACGTGAGCTTACAGAAGTAATAACCGGGGGGGTACTCCTGAGAATTGTTGGTGGGGGTGTGCTGCCCGGTTCTCCAAATCCTGACCCTAATTCAGACCAGAGAATGTCATTTTCCACACTCGTTTTCAGACCTGGCCTCTAAAACCCATTCCGGTTTTCAGACCTGGAACCATACCCTTTAGGGCGGCGCAAACTTGCGTGCCTTATATAAGAGAGAATCCCCTCTGGAGTAAATCGACCCACACAAGGGTAGACTCCAGTAGTTTCTTTTGTTGTCGTAATTAGATTATAGGACTTCTTTGATGGTTTCTTTTAATGTCATTAGATATCAATGAGTGTTCTACCAAACCCGGTCCGTGCGACGAAAATGCTGACTGCACCAACATTGACGGTTCCTACAGCTGTACTTGTAAAGGGGGCTTTACAGGAGACGGGACAACTTGTGAAGGTTTGTTCTTCTTCTTAAGATCTCTACTTTGTTGATTAAAATCATTTTTGCAGTACGTGTGATTCAATCGTTCGTCGTTTCTTTCCTATATTCAGATATCGACGAGTGCTCTGCAGATTCCAGTTCTTGTGACGAGAATGCTGATTGCACCAACACAGACGGTTCTTTTAGCTGTACATGTAAACAGGGATTCACTGGAGACGGCGCAAATTGTCAAGGCATGGATTATTATTGGGAAATGTGTAAAATCCTGATGATGCCGTTGATTGGCGAAAGCTCTGATTTTAACTTTTAACTGTTATTTTTTGATCGCAGCAGTCAAAGGCCTTGCTCGGACAGTAGTAGTTTACTTTAAACATTTTGCTGAAGGACAATATTCACAGATTATCCCGGTTACACTGACTGCGCCTTTCCTTTTACTCTAACTATCTTGCGTTTCTCTTTTCTTTATTCAGATATCGACGAGTGTTCTGCGGATCCAAGTCCATGTGATTCAAACGCTAATTGTACCAACACTAACGGTTCTTTCAGCTGCACCTGCAAGCAAGGATTCACTGGAGATGGTTCAACATGCAGAGGTTAGTTTTGAACGCTTCAATGAGTCTATAAGGTACCGTATTTCCGTCTGTACTATGGCCAAAGCTCAGTCTTGTTAGCAACCATCTCGTGAATTCATAAAAGTGGTCGCAACCAGCCCCTCGACTGTAATTCCTTTACAGTCGTAAAAAGCACCAGATATAGTATCAATTGAAGTAGATTCTTCCGTTTTCTTGTTTTCGTTGTAAGCAGGACTGTGGTCAAACTGAGGTAGAATGGTTTCCTTTGTTATCACACCAGATATTGACGAGTGTTCTAATGAAACCAGTCCGTGCGACGAAAATGCTGACTGTACCAACACTGAAGGATCTTACAGCTGTACTTGTAAAAAAGGATTCACTGGAGATGGAGCAGCTTGTCAAGGTATGTTTGTAAACACTTGGTAACATTCAGTTTAATGTCATTCTTCTTTAACTTTCTGTCATTTTCCTCTTTGTTCAGATATCGATGAATGTTCTGAAGAGTCCAGTCCGTGTGATTTAAACGCTTATTGCAACAACAGTGACGGGTCTTACAGTTGTGTCTGTAACAAGGGATTTACAGGGAATGGTACCACATGCAGAGGTATGTTTCGAAATAGTCAGCTCATTGACTATATTCACATAGACCATAATCACCTTGTTTACCCCCCAAAATTTTGCGTAACCTATTTTTTCCAATGTCTCCTGGGTGTTATGGTCATCCCAAGAGAAGACAATGGTTATGTAAAATTTAGGGGGGTAAACAAGGTGCGTCATGATCTATGTGAAAATGGTGAATACCATGGAGCATTTCTGACAACCCTTTACCGTACCGTAACTGCCACACAGAAACATGGATTCAAGTAGATCTATACTTGTTTTATTGTTTATTGTTAGCAGAGTTATTTTTATTTTTATCATTATCGTTATTGTTATCGCTATTATTGTTAGTGTTATTATTGTTGTTATTATGTATATACTCTCGTTGTTCAACTGGTAACTAGCTCCCGGTACAAGTCACATCCTGCAACCTTAGCAGTCAAGAACTCTTTAGAGGATTCGTGCTGTTCCTAATTGGGCAGTCTTTTGAATCTGAGCCACATCAAGATTTACCCCTATGCTTTCAAGATGGCCAACACATCCTTTTGGGGTTGTCCAAAAGTGCCCCGACAACAATGACCCAACTCTTATTTAGACCTTCCACAATTATTAATATTACTGTTATTATTATTATTGTTATTATTATTTACGACAGATATCGATGAGTGTTCTACTGAAACCAGTCCATGCGACGAAAATGCTACCTGCACAAACAGTGACGGTTCGTACAGCTGTACTTGTAAACTTGGATTTACTGGAGATGATACAACTTGTAAAGGTACTTAAAACTTTTGAACTTTGAAAAGTTCTTTTGGAAAGTTCCTTTACGCCAGCTTCTCCAAATAAGCCTTGAGTCAAGTATACTTTGCATCTGTTACAGTCGGCTTTAAAAGACTGTAAAGCAGCTGTAACGATTTTAATTTTGACATCAGATATTGATGAGTGTTCTGCCGAAACCAGTTTGTGCGACGAAAACGCTGACTGCGCAAACAGTGACGGTTCTTACAGCTGTACTTGTAAACAAGGATTTACTGGAGATGGAATAGCTTGCGAAGGTATTGTTACAGTATTCGAAAATTTGTAAACCCAGCGTGGTTGCGGTGGTTGTGTTAGCTTAATTTTTCTTTTAACCTGTTTTTCATTTCTCTGTTCATCTAGATATCGATGAGTGTTCTGCAAAGACTAGCCCATGTGATTCAAATGCTAACTGCACAAACAATGGAGGCTCTTACAGCTGTACCTGTAATCAGGGATTTACTGGAGATGGAGCGACATGTCAAGGTATCAGTCTAGAGCTCCGTAAAGAGAGACTGAACATAAAGAGTATTTTCGTCAAAACCTTTAGACTCGACTTGCCAAGCGTGCCTAGGTAGTGTTGGCTCTTTAATTTTAAAACGACTTTATGGACAACGCCCTAAACAGCATTAGCTGCTTCTGTTTGTCATCTTTCGACCATGGAGTAACTGTAATATAGTGTATATCTTTTAACTTAAGATATCGACTAGTGTTCTGCCGAGACCAGTCCATGTGATTCAGACGCTGTTTGCACCAACACTAACGGTTCTTTCCGTTGTATCTGCAAGTAGGGTTTCACTGGAGATAGTACAATGACTTATGCTTCACTTTTATTTCAACTAGCTCTTGTTCCCCTTTTCAGACATCGATGAGTGTTCTGCGGATCTCAATCCATGTGATTCAAACGCTGATTGTATCAACACTGATGGTTCTTATAGCTGTACATGCCAGCAGGGCTTCACCGGAGATGGAATAAAGTGTAAAGGTAAAAGAAGTTAAGCTTAAAAAGCTGCAAAGCATTACATATTACCCTTTAAAATGAAAAGCTAAAAGTCAGATTCGCTTGCTTTATAACCTCACCTACTGTAGGAAAAAATTGGGTTAAAAGTCGTTTGTATTAGTATTGTTGGTTATGAAAAGTAATACATTGGCTTTTCGGTGGATAGTACTGTATACCGTGACCAAACCGATTAAACTAAACATATTTTCTTAGTGTGCTCGGTGTGCCTCCGGCGCTCCGTTTGTCGAATGGAACAGGCCCAACGTTAAGATACGTTTACTACGAATGTGGCTATTGATAAAAATGTCAGACAAACCAGACGCTGAAGTGGCAGGCAGTTAACAGAGTACAATTCGACGAAGGCGGTAATAGAAAGATTTTGTGTTTATCTCTGTTTTTTACTGTCAAGGTTAGTCCTTATGAATTCTCTGTACTTTCGCGCCAGATATTGATGAGTGTTCAGCCGAAACCAGTCCGTGTGATGTCAACGCTGACTGCACAAACAGTGAAGGTTCTTACAGCTGTACTTGTAAACAGGGTTTTACTGGAGATGGGACAACATGTGAAGGTAAATCAGGATAATCAGCTGATTCGAAATCTTTTCTTTTCTTTTCTTTTATCAACTTAAGAGAGAAAACCCTCCTAGCTAAATTCTTTAAATATTCAAATCTGATGATAAAATTCTACAGAAAGATTCGTTTTCCCTCAAAAGTTGATCAGAAAACTGATTTAGAGGAATTGGACTCGCCTAAAATGAACTCAGCCGTTTCGATCCTTGATTAACTAGTTTTTTTCCTCAACAGATGTTGACGAGTGTTCAGCCGAATCCAATCCGTGCGATACAGACGCTGATTGCTCCAATAGTGACGGCACTTTCAGCTGTACTTGTAAACAGGGATTCACTGGTGATGGAAGAGTTTGTGAAGGTATAAAATAAACATAATATTAATTACTTCAATGCTCCGGACATGAGAAAAAGCTATGATCGCAAACAATCAATTGCAATTGCATTTTGTCTCGGCAGATATCGATGAGTGTTCCGCTGATTCCAATCCGTGTGATGTTAACGCCCAGTGCATCAACACCGACGGTTCCTACAGCTGTGTCTGTGAACAAGGGTTCACTGGAAATGGCACCGTTTGCAATGGTACACACGTAATTTCAATATCACCGTATATCTTTAAATAAGCCCCCTCCCCCGCTCTAATAAGCGCCCACCCCCTAGGCCAAAATATCAAGCAAGCTTCCCCCTCCCCTCCCCCATCACTTTCCTAAATACTGTAGTGAGGATACAAAGAAAACCTGTTTCCTTTGCCTTCTCATTTATAACTTTTAAGGCTTTAACCGTGCAACATTAACACCAATATCAGGGCTCGAAAAAACTCCCTTCCTGTCGTCTATGACAAGTATGCTTTCTTGCTGGGCAAGTAACTTTCAAAATTTACTCGCCCAATGGGCTAGGGTCTAACAAGTCATCTTCTAACTAAATCGTTAACTAAGATGGGCAAGAAGTGGCCTCGGGCAAACAAAATGTGAGAGCTGCTTGCCCAAAGGAAAAGCTGGAATTCAAGTTTTTTTTTCGAGCCCTTGATAGATATGAGTGTAAGGTTTATAATGAGACTAGATATTCTTGGAAATACGGTATGCCATTATAAGGCATCAAATTATGTACTTATGTTTAGTTTAAATTCCATTTTAGACACTGATGAGTGCACCGCAGATTCTAGCCCATGCGATGAAAATGCTAACTGCACCAACACTGTTGGTTCTTATAACTGTATTTGTAAACAGGGATTCTCTGGAAATGGGACAATTTGTCAAGGTACGTGAGTGATTTGCGAAAATTAACGTTAGTAAACCTTCTTCCAGCAAGCAAGTACCTGAGGTACTATTTGAATATTTTATTCTCCAGATATCGACGAGTGCTCTGCAGATTCCAACCCGTGTGGCGAAAAAGCTGATTGTACAAACACCGACGGATCTTTCAGGTGCACGTGTAAAAGCGGTTTTGATGGAGATGGACAGAAATGCGAAGGTACACAATGTTTTGAAAATTTATATCTGTGTTACTACTTAATTAGCAGAGACCTTTAGATTCTATTAAAAAGACGAAGACGACTGCGAGGATGAGATTTTCTCAATACTAAGTAAGGCGCGTGCGTGAACCAGCGCCATTTTGGCGGGAAAACCTGATAGCCGTCGTCTTTCAACTACTGGTTTTAGTGAGAAGTGAAAGAAACAAGTTATCAAATGTTGGGAGTTTTATCATTCTTCGATAGGAAGAGGAATTAACCTCCTTCAATAATAGTAGTCATGCTATCTTTTCTGGTGAAGAAAAGTACAATTGAGCTTTCCGGAGTGACTTTTTTGAAAATACGCGAAAAAACCTTAAATCTCGTCTTCGTCCTCGAACCTGTAATAGACCTCTATTTAGTGATGTTTTCCATTCTTTTATGTTCTATCAGATTTTGACGAATGCTCTCTAGAACCAAACCCTTGTGGGGATTATACTGACTGCACGAATACGGAAGGTTCTTATAGTTGCTCATGTAAAAAGGGATTTACCGGAAATGTTTTGGCTTGTAAAGGTATGTGCAGTCTTACTGTTTTTAAACAGTTAGGGTTGGGGTTAGGGTTAAACTAGTGAGTGGCAATCCATGCCATTTATCCATACTCACTACCTTTTTACAAAGTCGCCAAAACTTTTGGCGACCCTACAAAATGGACGCCAGCAGAAAAAGGGACAATTTGTGCAATATTAATTGGAGGCTTCTCAACCATCGCCACTGAATTCTGCGACATCTCTACACACGACATCTCAAGGCTTTACAACCGGACAACCATTGTGAAAGAGACGAATTGTAAAGAAAATGTATAAATAAATAGTCTTTCATGCCAGTGTTCATCTCATTTTAGCTTTAGGAAGACCACAAACACGACTAATAACACACCACGGTTTGGCACATGATCGCTTAACACAGGTCGCCAAATTGGCGACTTGCACTACAGTTTTAGTCGCCAAACGCCATGCGTACCAAAATGGTCCAAGACTGCTGTACTCTTTTTAATAAAACGTTATAAATCATTGAACTTGTTTGCCATTTAAAGTGAAAAGGGAAACCAAGTAATCATCATCTAATGATTCTTTATGGCAAAGCCATTACACTAGATAGACAAGATGAGCATGAGACATTCATTTCACAGTTGACACAAGCGGCCACAGGTTAACCCTTATCTATGGAATAAAGCACCCACAGTTTTGCAGGATATTTGCCACACCACCCTGGATGGTATTCTGTCTCGCCGAAGGGTTCTCTCATTCAATAAAAGCGATAACTTTCCATTGCAGGCGACTGATATAGATGCGCACTCTTCTGCGTGTTTGTTAAAAGGTCTTTTCTTTCCTTCCTCGTCTCAGATATCAATGAATGCTCTACGCAACCAAGCCCATGTGATTCCAATGCTGATTGCACCAACACCAATGGCTCTTACAGCTGTACATGTCAAAAAGGGTTCACTGGAAGTGGCGAGCTTTGCGAAGGTGCGATCCGTACGTTATTCTAAGTTCACATTGAATCTTAAGAAAGTGACTTTTCACTCTCTTGGCAATGGTGTGCACTTTCTCATACAACTATCCAATTTAGACAAAACAATGTATAGACCAAAACTCAGTACAAAACATTAGATACGACAAATCTGGGCGAGCCAATTGCTTGTCTTGTATCCGCCATTTATTGAACCCCAGTAAGAAGGAAAAAAGTAGCCGTGAAACGACAATTTTAGTGATCTGTAGCCTCAACGTAGTACTCGCGGTTTTGTAGGCCTGGGTGCCAGAATAGTATTACCGAACTTGCAATTATACCAGAGGTGTTTCAAAGACAAATCGTATGACACACATAACTCGAGTTCACGTATTTTTTTATCTCTTTTTGTTACTAGATATTAACGAATGTGACTCCAGTCCGTGCCATGAAAACGCTGTTTGTTCCAATACAAAAGGATCTTTTAGCTGTACTTGTAAACCGGGATTTGATGGAGATGGAGTCGTTTGCAAAGGTAAGAAATTGAACTTCTCTTTTCTTGGCGTTCCAACTACAACTTGAGGGGTTCGAGGGGGGAGAAGGGGCGGCGTTTTATGGCTGTTGATGTATTTGGAACTTCACCATCAAAAGAAAAGAATACAAGAAAATATCAATGAGGGTAAATGAATTTGCCCATCTACTTTACATTTTTCATGACGTTTTGCACTATCCCTTTTGTAATCTTTGACCACTGGCAATTTTGGAACTCACCCATTCAATGGGAAGTCCTCACCTATTTTCAATGCATCCCACTTTGGTTGACGGGCCGGGAGGCTGGTTTTCAAAAAAAAATGCTATTAATACTGTAAGGCGATTCCTTTCTATGCATCAGATTTCGATGAATGTTCTTTGGAACTTAAACCTTGCGATGAAAATGCTGACTGCGGGAACACTAACGGATCTTACACTTGTACTTGTAAAGAGGGGTACAGTGGAGACGGCACCATATGCGAAGGTAATGGAATGAGGTTAAAGAGGCTGTCACCTTGAGCTGTGGCACGAAATTTATCAAAATTGAACCGGTGGAAACCGCCACCAAACTGAGTGTAACATGAAAATACATGTAACTGCTCACAGAACATGAAAAGACTGTATAAATAAAACAGCAAATACAAAGCGATGAACGGATGGACAAACTTGAAGAAGATTGAATCGTATTGCAATTGTGGTTTTTGAAAACTTGTTAGTCTAATAGTTTTTCGAAGTTCATTTTTGATGTTTGTAACGTTTGATATAATGCTTTGGAGACATGTTTGATTAGCAGGAAGCTGTAATTCAAGCTGCCATTTACAATAGGCCTTATCATGGTTTTGGAAGCCATCTTGACGAGTAGGCAACCGCGTGAGAAAGAACAGTGTTTGTTTTTTTTAAAACGGCTTTTCGGAAAAAAACATATGAATTGTGAACTAAAGCTACACAGCAAAGGATTTTACTGACAAATTTTTGGGGCCTTTATTGTGCTTAAATTTTTCCAGACGCTTGCTTTAGATTTTCCATATATTTGTCTGCAATTTTTCCCGGGAAATTTTAGTCGGCAGGAAGAGAAATTCTTACAGACAGAAGTATAGAAACTTTTAAAAAGTGGTTCTAGCGCATGTAGCTGCATGTAACGAGCTTAAATTTTTTCAGTAGAATCATTAGCAGTGAAGCTTTACTTTACAGTTCATTTTTTTTTCACAACAGCCGTTTTACGGAAATTATAGGACATTAGATTCTCATACAAACACTGTAATTTCTCACGCGGTTGCCTACTCGTCAAGATGGCTTCCAACGCCATTATAAGGCCAATTGATTTCTCAAGTTGCATAAAGAAAAAGGTTGCGTAATTGTGACAATATTAACGAAATGAATTAGACAACTGTGACGCAGCCCCTTAAAATATTACTTATCTTCAAAGACGCACTCCTACAAGGATATTCTCTTGACCCCAGTTAGAACCATTCAAACAATAGGCGTAGAAATTTTACATGTCTGATGGCACCAGCGTCATGAGCAAGGGAAATTGTTCAACTTTCTGTTATAACTAACACTTTAGATGTCGATGAATATTCTACACTCTATGTGATAAAAACGCTGACTACACAAACAGTGACGGTTCTTACAGCTGTACTTGTAAAGATGGATTCACCGGAGATTGTGCAACAGAATTTGTCGAATTAAACCTGTCTTTTACTCACACCCACCACAGAACTAAGCATATTCACCTTTGCATTACAGATATATGATTGGTTTCGTTTTTAGTCTTCTTAATCTTTTAGACTGATTTCGATAGGATTGTTGGACTGTTTGAAGTATTAGTATGACTGAGTTTGATTGCGGTAACCGATGATGGTTTCATTTTTTGACGTCAGATATTGATGAATGTTCTGCTGATCCCAGCCCATGTGATTCAAACGCTGACTGCACTAACACTGACGGGTCCTACAGCTGTACTTGTACACCAGGGTACACTGGAGATGGAACAACTTGTCAAGGTAGATTGATATCTATATAAAAATCAATAATACTTGAAAAAATGTGGAAGATACGCTCAGTATTAGATTATTTTCGTGTCAAATGTTGTTTTTTAATTCTTTCTCCAGATATTGATGAATGTTCTGCAGAGGCTAGTCCATGTGATTTAAATGCTGATTGCATCAACACTGACGGTTCGTATAGCTGTACGTGCCAGCAGGGATTCACCGGAGATGGAGTAACATGTAGAGGTATGTTTAAGACGAGGTGGATAAACAAGTAAAATAGATGAACGTTTTCATTACAGATGATAACGTTTATTTTTTGACTTCTCTGGGCGTCTGATATCAATAAGGGTGGCTTCTAAACATTGTACTAGGAAGAACATTGGCAGATTATGATATGATTCTTTTTTTAGAACGATCGATTTGAACATACATGTTAAAAGAAAAATCAACGATAAAAGAGTAACACGATGTTTCGATGACTCCATGTCATCATTATCAAATGCGAAGAAAATTAGCATGAATTGGTGATATATACAGTGGCGGATCCAGACTCTTAGATAAGGGAGGGGCGGTGTCCAAAAACATTTTTTTCGGCCCTTCGGCCCTCAGATTGGTCTAGAAATAAGGGGGGAGGGCCCGGGCCCCCGAGCCCCTCCCCTAGACCCGCCACTGATATATACAGAAAAAGAAAGTGTCAGGAATCTGTATGATTTTTTTTTACCACAGATATTGATGAATGTTCTGCCGAAACCAATCCGTGTGACGAAAATGCTGACTGCGCAAACATTGACGGTTCTTTTAGCTGTACATGCAAGGAGGGATTTACTGGAGACGGCAAAACGTGTCAAGGTGTCTTTCTTTAATTTTTTAGTTTTCGACCTTTATTCAAAAAAGCTGAGGTACTGGAAAGACAATCATTACCCAAGACAAAATATATTATATTAATTAATTAAGATGTCCTGCAATTCATAGATTCAATTAAAGTATTCTAGTTTGTGTAGGGCTCAAAACTTCCTAGAAGAGGTTTTTCTTTGTCCCAGACACGTGGTATGCATGACATCCTGGGGGAGGGGGGAGGGAACTCCCATATGATAAGGGCTCGGATGCTCGTCGTCTCGCTTAGGGGTGAAAATTCCGGATTTTGGTCTCACTTAGGGTCTTCTGGGCAAAACGCCGTTATATTTAACGGTTAAAGTCTCGTTTACGGTTTTAGGGATTATTACCTTATTAGAATATCTTTTTATAAATAAATGCACCTACAACCGGCTTTTTATGACATTAAATCCCCTCAACCCGACCTTTGTGTTTGGTAACAGTATCCTGTTGTTTCGTTTGTTTGGATTTTTTCCGTCTAGAAATAACGGCTACCCCAAAGATTGATCTAGGAGTAATCATTGGCTCGTACTCGGACACAACATTCAAGAAAATGAAAGACACGATGAACGTGCTCGTCGACAATTACGGAACGAAAGATGCTCGCTACTCTTTGATTACCAGTGGTACTGAGGCAACTACCATCATCGACTTCGCTGACGATTATAAGAACACCAAAGGCTTTAAAAACGCTCTAGCTATAGTGCAGAGACCCGAAGGCACGCCAGACTTAAAGAAAGCTCTCGATCTAGCACAAGTGGCTTTCGAAAAGGCTCCACCACGGTTTGGAGCTAAAAAGATCCTGGTAGTCTTCATTGATCAGAGGTCGGTAAACTACCCTCAAGTGTTGACCACAAGTGGGGAACGCTTACATAATGCTGGCGTTGTAGTTGTGCCGGTTGCTGTAGGCTCTCTTGCTGACGTGGGTGAACTCACTCGATTGGCACCAAGCAAAGGCGTTGTTATTGAGGTAAAGAGTGAAGAAGGCGCGGATGCTATTGCCCAGAAAATAATGAGCGGTGCAGTGCAAGGTGAATGTTCTTACTATTCTTTATCATTATTTTAAAATTAAATACTATACTGTTCACAGTCCCCTTTTTTCCCGTGAGATCGTCGAGATCGAGCGCTCTGCGTTACGGGCGGCCATCTATGTTTTAAATGCATTTAGTCGAGCCTGGGGATGAGTGTCAATTGCACTTAGGGGCGGGGGAGGGTTTGGGAGGAGGCGAGAAAATGACGCCCCCTCTCGTCCACCGCTATAAACCCCGACGCCGGCCTCCTCGGTACATATCAAACTAAGATGACTGCCCGTAACGCGAAGGGCCCGATCTCGACTGTCCTACGGAAAAATAGGGGTCGTCAAACGGTGATGACGGAACACTTCTGTCCAACACAGACAAGGTTGAACGGTTTGTTTTTACTTCTGTAGTATAACGCTATTGATTTAGACCACTGAAACAGACTAAAGATCAGCTTGAGATTTTTTGACATCTGGCCATCAACGGTCTCATTGCTTAAGCTCGCTATTATCGCCATCATCTTGTTCATCACCAACTGAAGATCATAGTCACCATCACGATCATCATCATCGTCATCACATCATTGTCGTCGTCATCATTATTATCATCCCATTGATCATAATCATCATCTTCATCGCTTCATCATCGTCGTCGTCTTTGTGGCTGTTATCACAAGCTATATCATCATCATCACCATTTTTGTCATCATCTTCCGCATCGCTCGTCAATAACTTGATGCGCCAAACCTGATGAGCTGCCCCACGCTACCTCATTCAATACTATGCCATTTTAATTTCTGTTCCAGCTGATAGCCCAGTCTATTTCTTTAAAGGCTACAATAACAAATCTAGACGTTGCTTTATTTATTTACTGTCAGGTACCAATGCATGTTCTCAGTGTGACCTTAACGCAGTTTGTCTAAAAAGTAATGGAAGCTACACTTGTTCCTGCAAGCTTGGGTATGCAGGCAGCGGCCAAATTTGTGAAGGTAGGATTAAAACCTATGCTATTCCTGCTTCATTTTATCTATTAAGTGTTACCCTCGAACGTTTAATTAGACCTATTTATATGTCAGAGAGTAACAGAAAAGTTCGTCAAAACTTCGCTTTTGGAAATGAAGACATGCTAGACTGCTGTAGCCTGTGGAAACAGTCCACATCTCCCGACACCACCTCTGATTTCCTTGAAATGACGTCCAAGGAACGAGCGCAGAAATTCCATACCGATGACCTGTCACTACCCACATCTGAGAAGTATTTTTGATTGGTTAAAGCAAGTTTCCCTCCCGACTTGACCAATCAGAAGCACTATCCAGATCTGGGTAATGCACGTCATTAATATGGAATTTCTGCGTGCGTTCCTTTGACGTCATTTCCCGGGAAAACATGTCGACTGTTTTCTCATGCTAAAACTACTGTCGCTGCTATCAGGGTATTGTCTTGCCAATCTGTTTGCAAGTTGCTTTATTTCATTTTTGCCGGACTGAAGTAAGCTATTTATATACTTTGAAGTGAATTTACAAATTTTTATTTTCAGATGTAGATGAGTGTGAGCTAGGCACCGATCTTTGCAACGGGAACGCATTTTGTACCAATAATATCGGTTTGTACGACTGTTCTTGCATGGAGGGCTATGAAGGAAACGGCTTTGATTGTAGAGGTAAGAAGGACTATCGCACCTATCGATAATCATGTACAAACCTGTATTTCGCGCACACCCTAGGAAACGGGCAGCTGTTCGTTTAACTCTTGTGACCCTTAGTATTAAAATTTAGATTCCAATATGTTGTCCCTATGCAGCATTTTCGCATAGACCATAATGCAACTAGTTCACTCCCCAAAATTTTGCTTAAGTATTTTTTCCAATTTCGCCTGGGTATTACAGTCGTCCCAATAGAAATCAAAGACAATTATGCATTTTATTGAAGGGGGGTTGGGGGGAGGGGGGGGAGGGATTAGACCGAAGGTGCATTACGGTCTGTGCGAAAATGGTGAATTCATTTCCTATAGAAGTAGTGAGGAGAAGTTGTAAAATATCAATCCGGTGTGATCATGTCCTAAGTTCTCCTGCTGACCACTCTGTGTAGTTATAGAACATTGATAGTATAGGTATCCTTTTCTTATACTTGTGCGTGTGTTGCGTTGTTTCCTGATGCTTATGCTTACGTCAACCTGTAAACCAGCCTTGAAAATAACTCAAAGTATAACTTAGAGCCATGGAGAAGTATCCATAACCAGAGGAGTTAAAGTCAAAGGGTTCTTTCTCCCCTTTTGCCAAAACAAAAGAACAACATATCGTACATGTATCAGAACAATGTTGTGAGAATTCGTGAAAAAGTGACCTTTCCATGGAAATGAAAACAGAAACAAATACCGTCCCTCCATGTGTAAGCCCCTCCAAATATAAGCCCCCTAAACCGGTAACGCAAAAAACCCTCAGTTAAATCCCCCCTCCAAATATAAGCCCCCGGGGGGCTTGTACTTGGAAAATTGCCCTCAAATACAAAGTAAAACAAAGCAAGAACGGCAAATCTATTTCCAACCATAAGGCTAGCCCAATCGATTTTGAAACGCAAATTTCCCTCCATAGATAAGCCGCCCCGAATATAAATCCCTCCAAAACTAAGCCCCTCAAAAGGGCCTTTGAAAAATATAAGCCCCTGGGCTTGTTTTCGGAATTTTACGGTAGCTCATTGGAAGGAAACGGTAACCCCTACTTGTCTACTGAAATCAGTTAACAGTAATCAAGGAAAGGATGGCCGTGAATTGGCCAAGATAGCGCTCGTTATAGTTTCACTGCCTAATGCAAATCTGACTTTTTAAGCCACCCGTTTTTGCTCTGTGCCTCTAAATGTCATTTTCTGATCATGATAATTTGATGCCTTACTCTTGTCAGAATCTCAAGCAGCTATTGGAGCAGGGGAAGGCTTTAAAGGTTGGTTTTTATGCATTTTCTTCAGGTATATCTAGGGAGAACTTGTGCGCTCAGTTATTTACGGGCCCCTCTAAGGGGACTAAACTTATGGTTAAGTCCGTCTTCTAGAACCCTTGCCTGTATTCAACGATTTGTTTAGGCGCCATGATTGGCTTGTTAAAAAAGTTGATGTCAATTTGCCAATCAGGTTGAAGGGAAATTCCAAAACTATTTCCGGTCATTCGTTGAGCCGTTAGGGGCCCAGAACAACGATATTGGCGCTATTTTGCTGACGTTACTAACCGGGTTAGATAACGTCTGCGTTACAGGCTACTTATTATAAGCGCGTCTGTAACGAGAGTTTCAACTTTCACAGTTTCACAGTCCTTACTATTTATCCTTTACTATTTATTGCATCTTTTTTTTCTTTTTCAAGTCATCAATGAAAATTTAGCGATATCATGCGGAAAGATGTTGATCCGGGTGGTTCTACACAAGAGGTTCTTCATGGGAATGATGGGAAGAACGGATCTACGACTTAATGACCCAAGTTGCCTTCCTAAAGATAACGGAACTCATTTCTTATTTGAAACCAATCTAACGTCTTGTGGCACAAAGATGATGGCCACCGAGAACGCTTTTGTGTACATGAATACAATCCAGGAAAGGCCGACAGAGGGTATCATAACGAGGCTGGCCGAAGTAGATATCCCGTTCAGGTAATTTGTGCTTGATATCGGCGTTGCAAAGCAAATCAAAAAATTGTCTATGTTTCGGGAAATTCAAAAGGGGAAAATTTAACTTAATACTAGAGGAGGTGTGTATGGCCGAGCGGTTAACACCTCGAACTCCGGATCTGGAGGTCCGGGGTTGAAGCCTTGCCCGTCGTGTTGTTTCCTTAGACAAGGCACTTTACTCCACTTTGTCTGTCTTGACCGAGTAAATGGTTGCAAGCGATATACTTCTGGGCCCGGTTGCTCGAAGACCGATTAGCGCTTAACCCTGGTTAAATTTAACCCGGGTGTCTTTCTTTTGGTTTAAAGCATTTTCTCCGATAATTTTTTTGTGTTATTTTTAAGAGCATCCAATCATCAACTTGTCGACCAAAAGGATTAAACTGAATCATATCTGAATTCAAATTTCGCACTAACCCTGGGTTATCTTAACCCAGCTTTGAACAACTCGACCCTGGGGGAAACCTTGCGATGGACCAGCATCCCGTCCAAAGGGGAGTAGCAATACTCCTAGGCATGCTTCATGCTTAGGAAAGGGGGATAAGCTCCGGCCGTTTGGGCCTTTAGCTCGTATGCACCTTTACCTTTTTTTACTTCATCATTTTAGGTGCATGTATCTCAAAATGAGCCAAACAAGCGCCATTCAGTTAGAGACTAGAAGAAAACGTATCAGAGCCAACGCCTCGGACTCAGGAATGTTCGATATAAACCTGGGAGTCTTTAAGGATGCCGCATACACTCGTCCATATGGAGATCAGAGCTTTCCTATAGGCGTCATGGTTAACGAGCGAGTCTATTTACAGCTTAGTGTCGATTCCAAAGACCCTCGTTTGGCTGTTATTGCGCAGCGTTGTCACGCAACACCTGATCCAAATCCCAACAGTACGTTACAGTATGATTTGATTCGAAACGGGTGAGTACCATGTCAAAATCCGGGAGGTGGCACCCCCTTGTTTGGTCTGAACAGGTATGTGCCGCTTAACAGGGTTTGGTTTTTCAGGGTCTTGAGTCTTAAACAGGATACAATTGTTTACAATTTCACCATTTAGCGTTTTGAACGGAGTGTCTTGTTAAAACCGGAGGCCTTTAAAAGAGCGTCAAAGCTGGCGATGAGAGATAACGCCAAAAATTATTTACGAATATACTAATTCCATGAAGTTAATGTGAAAAATTACTTAATTCTAACTTTTGTCATGATGAATACAGTATATGAAAATGGTCACCCCTACATTTTTAGCGGCCGAAGACTGCTTGTTTATGTCGGTATTGCCGTGGCAGCCATCTTAGAGTTCATTGAGTATTTAAGATTGGAGAGAGTAGAAAATGCCAACCCTAGGGGTGAGTCTAAGGTCGAAAGAAGGAGGCAGGGAGGGGAAGGGGAATCTCGAGTATGATCATAAAATGCTAATAAGTATTTCTTTCGCATATTACGGTGTCCATCATAACAATTTACAAAATTATTACAAAATTTATTTAATTATTTAACCCGAATTTGGAAAGGAAACAGATAATCCTTTTTTTCTTTCTTGGCAGTTGTCCTCAAGACTTGACAGTGCAGTACCACCCTACCAACGTTAAAGGTCTTCATCGTTTCAGTCTTCAAGCTTTCCATTTTGTAGATCAACCAGATCCGTTTGTCTATATCCACTGCAAGGTAAAAACGCATTCGCTTTCTGGCGATTTTCTGTCCCTCTCGACTTGGCCCCGTGGGAGATGTACTCTCTCATATACAGACTGTAGGCTACAAATCTTTTCTGGTCCTAAACTGTGCACAAATTGTAAAGGCTTGGTCTTAAATGAATATGGCAAGGTTTTTTAAGGCTCCTGACACCTTTGGCTTTTTTTAGTTTCGAAAAACGAGATGGCTGACAGGCATCGAAACCGTCAACTATGATATTAAACTATTTCTGGCTATGTTTTAAGACCCCTTCAAAATTTATTTGACAGCACAATTCTAGCCAAATGATTGTCTTCACGAAGTCACTACCTCTTTTCCCATTCGTTGTAGGCTATCGTTTGTAATTCGACGAACCCAGAAGCCGAGTGTTTTAAAGACTGTAACGTTCTTCCAAGATACCGGCAGCGCAGAACACTACCGTACGTAGAACCCCTTCACGCAGAGTTCCTTAGTCACGGTCCTATCTGGTTAAAGAACGTCAAGAAGTCTCAAGAAGGTAAAGTTTGCTCTACTGATTACTCTTTTTACGCTGTGATGGTACTAAAGTAGACCTTTCATCATTCTCTGTTAAAAAGCCCTAACAGCTATGTCGGGCTAAGAAAGCCGATCAACCTACAAGCCACACCAGTAGTCAAGAAATGCTTGTGTTTAAATGCAGCTCTTTTATCGCTCATTTTATTTTAATTGACTATAGATGTGGACAGTCCGCTCAACTTTCTCCGCGGAAACCAATCGAACAAGAGAGCTCTTTTAGCTCGAGCTACAAACAACTGGAAGACTAGGCAATACCCGTATTTCTCTGCAAAACCAAACATTATGTTAAGGCATTATGTTATTTATGTCGATTCAATATCTCTTTGTTGTCCACATGGTTGGTCGTCCGACTCGCGTCAATCTAACATCTCTTTCAAGAGTCAATCATTTCTATCGCCCTAGGGGAGTGTTCGTATAAAGGAGCATGCATTCCCGCGTTCGCTCCCTCTTGCTCTTATCATTACCGCGATTATTCCACCTTTGCCGAAAATAACATAATTATAGTATTTAGTATTATCGTTGTTAACTAATGCGTCTGTGTGATAATCAATTAAACTGCCCCTCAGACAAGGGGCCAAATAATGCCAACACTTGAGTGGTTCTCTGTTGTATCGTATCAGAACCATAGCGTGACTTCAATGAGAGCACTCTAAGTTACTTTTAGGGTATTGACATAGATACTAATTTCGTGTAGGACATTCTTTCACTTTTCAATTTCCAATTCTTTAAAGTTGCAAAGTTGCCATTTTTAAAAACGAAACAAAACAAACAAACAAACAAAACAAGGCAACATAGTCAGACGATTTTCCATGGAACACGTTGTATGCATAAAGGGTACAACGGCGCTAATTTTTGCCTATTTTCCAAAAAAAACAGATAGCATCTAGCACGTATACCCTCCTGCAAGAACCTGTTATGGTTATTCCAAGAGAGTATCAAGGTTATTAGTACAATTCGTGTTTATTTTACAGATTCCCCTGGCCAGGATCCCATGGTTGGAGTTTCTGTAGTCTTAGGAATGTTGGCAGTCCTATGTATGGTAGTCTTTGCAGTTCTTTACCGGAGAATGATGGCCTTAAGGAAAAATGAAACAACGGACGTTTGACAAGCGAAGGGAAAAATTGAAATGTGTTATTAACATAAATTATCTTCTGGAGTAACGTGACGATGTTACGTCAGCGACGAAGCAATGTATGGTTTTCGCTAAGTTATGGGATTTAACGTGTCTTGCAAATAAGCGGATAAATAAGCAAGATGTCTGAAGAATATGATGACAAATATCCCTTGCCTCTAGAGCATTTCTCTATTCCGAGACGTTAAAAACGTAATAGAGCGATGCCGTAACATTTTAGTCACGTAACGAGAATTATAGTGACAGATGCGTTGTTTAGTTTTTTCGTTAGGGTTTGTTGTTTTACTCGGCCCAAGCAGGCTTCGAACCCATTCTGACAGAGGCTACGATTCTGTTAACAAGTTTAGGGCGTGTTCCTAAACAAGAATATAACAGCATAATAGAATAAGATTCTATTTCCGGCTGCATTTTACGACTAATTTGCTTTTTTTTTTACCAATTTCAAATTTCCAGCGTGTTTAAGCCTTAGCTAGCGCGTCGATCGACGCAATCTTTTTTTAGATATCATGAAACTACGTATGACTCGTCTTGCTTTCACTAGGATACAGTGGAGACTCTGAGACATTCTTTATAATTATATTTACTGCGTATTTAATATAAAGGCGAGAAAGAGATAAAATATAAGAATAAAAAGGCGTGGCTGATACAAATGTTGTTGTTTCGTCAATACAACTGTTCATTTAACGCTCTTACGAAAAGAGGTGGATGCTACCCCCTCACGGTTTTTCTCGCATTTCTGCCAAGCGCTTTTTTTCAATAACGGCATTTCAAACTTTTGAGAAACAACCTAGGCTAACAATGAATCTACGCCTATTTTCCCTTAAATGGAAATTTTAATAGTCTAGAGCGGTACATTTTGTGTCCGGAACATCGCTGAACAATTTTCCTCGAACAATTTTCCCACAAAAAAAAAATAAGAAATTTCATATTTTCGTTAAAAACCATGGATTAACCCCTTTGGAAAAAAACAAACTTTGCGACTTTTTTGAATCCATGTTTTTATTGTCTTGGTCTTTATCTTCGGTCTAACGTCTTTTGTCGCTCGTTTGTTAAGTACAACTTCGATTTATTTTATTGAATAAGACAATATGTTGTTGAATTTTTGATTGCGCTCTATTTTATGAATGGCATGCGTTTTCACTTCAAAACTACAAGTAAAATTGTCGTCACAATTTTATTCTTGATCTAGCATAACCAGAGAAGAAACGTTCCGTAAATTCTATCGAAATATCCCTTATCTAAACCCATTTCGCTTGTTAACCTCTCTAAATTCGGAGCCTTGGACGTGACAGAGAACATGGAGAAAGTCACGCGTTAAAAACAATAGAATTTTGACAGTTGAAAGTAATTTGCATAACCTCAGAGCGCACATGGAGAATGTCACGCGTTAAAAACAATAGAATTTTGACAGTTAAAAGTAATTTGCATAACCTCAGAGCGCATGCTCTCCAGCTGACATGGCCCCTTTAAATGGGTTTTTTAATGGTTAAGAAAGGCTAGTTTTCTGTCTAGAAAGCCACCAAACCATGTTTATACGCCAAATTTGCTTTAAAAAAATAAAGTAATATGGAATTTTTGACCAAAACCATGGACTAACCCCTTTGGAAATATGCAACTTTTACTTCTCTTTTAAGTCAATGTTTTTATGGTCAAAAAAGGCTAGTTTTCTATATAGAACGTCACCAAACACTTTTTCTAGGAGAAATGTACCTAAAAAGAAAAAGAAAAGAAATTTCAAAATTTTTGACGAAAACCATGGACTAACCACTTTTAAAAAATACAAATTTTGCGACCTCTTTAAATGGGTGTTTTAATGGTTCAGAAAGGCTACTTTTCTATATATAGAAAGCAACCAAACAATGTGCATAGGCCAAATTTGTCTAAAAAAAAAACAACTGGAAATTTTTGACCAAAACCATAGACTAACCCCTTTAGAAAAATGAGAATTTTGCGACGTTTTTCAATACATGTTTTCATAGTCAAAAAAGGCTAGTTTTTTATATAGAACGTCACCAAACACTTTTTGTAAGAGAAATGTGCCTCAAAGGAAAGAAAAAGAAATTTCAAAATTTTTGACGAAAACCATGGACTAACCACTTTTAAAAAAATTGAAATTTTGCGAGCTCTTTAACACGCTATTTTAATGGTTAAGAAAGGCTAGCTTTCTATCTAGAAAGCAACCAAACAATGTGTATGGGCCAAATTTGCTAGCAAAGAAAAAATAAACCAATTTGAAATTTTTGATCAGAACCAAGCACTAACCCCTTTGAAAAATGCAAATTTTGCGACTTTTTTTAAATCGATGTTTTTATGGTCAGAAAAGGCTAGTTTTCTATATAAAACGTCACCTGACACTTTTTTCCAGGATAAATGTACCTAAAAGGAAAGAGAAAAGAAATTTCAAACATTTTGACGAAAACCTCTTTAAAACGGTGGTAGAATGGTTAAGAAGGTTAGTTTTCTATCTAGAAAGCTGCCAAACAATGTTCATAAGCCATATTTGCCTAAAAAGAAATAATAAACCAAGTTCAAATTTTTGACCAAAATCTTGGACTAACCCTTTTGGAAAAATGGAAATTTTGCGACTTTTTTAAATCGATGTTTTTATGGTCAAAATAAGCTTGTTTTCTATATAAAACGTCACCAAACACTTTTTCTAGCAGAAATGCACGTAAAAAGATGGAGCAAAGACATTTCAAAATTTTTGACCAAAACCATGGACTAACCCTTTGGGAAAAATGCAAATTTTGCGACCTTTTTAAATCCATGTTTTTATGGTCAAAACAGGCTAGCTGTCTGTAGTAAAAGTCATCAAACACTTTTTCTAGGAAAAAAAAGCGTAAACGGAAACATTGACGAAATTTTAAAATTTTTGACCAAAACCATGGACTAACCACTTTTAAAAAATGCAAATTTTGCAACTTTTTTAATAGATGTTTTTATGGTCAAAAAAGGCTACTTATCTATATAGAACGTCACCAAACACTTTTTCTAGGAGAAATGTACCTAAAAGGAAAGAATGAAGAAATTTCAAATTTTTGACGAAAACCATGGACTAACCACTTTTAAAAAATGCAAATTTTGCGACCTCATTAAATCCGTATTTTAATGATTAAGAAAGGTTACTTTTCTAACTAGAAAACCGCCAAACAGTGTTTATAAGAAAAACTTGCTTAAAAAGAAAAAATAAACCAATTTGAAATTTTTGACCAAAACCATAGACTAACCACTTTTAAAGAAAGGCAAATTTTGCGACCTCTCTAAATAGGTATTTTGACGGTGAAGAAAGGCTAGTTTTCTATCTAGAAAGCCACCAAACAATGTGTAGAGGCCAAATTTGCTTACAAAGGAAAAACAAACTAATTTAAAATTTTTGACCAAAACCATGTACTAACCCTTTTGGAAAAATGCAAATTTTGCGACTTTTTTAAATCGATCTTTTTATGGTCAAACAAGCCTAGTTTTCTATATAGAACGTAACCAAACACTTTTTCTAGGATAAATGTACCTAAAAGGAAACACCAAAGAAATTGCAAAATTCTGACCAAAACCATGGACTAACCACTTTTAAAAGATGCAAATTTTGCGACCTTTTTAAATCGGTATTTTAATGGTTAAGAAAGGCTAGTTTTTTATCTAGAAAGCCACCAAACAATGTTTATAGGTCAAATTTTCTTACAAAAAAAAATGAAACCAATTTGAAATTTTTGACCAAAAACCATGGACTAACCCCTTTTGGAAAAATGCAAATTTTGCGACTTTTTTGAATGGATGTTTTTATGGTCAAAATGGGCTTGTTTTCTATATAAAACGTCACCAAACACTTTTTCGAGAAAAAATGTACGCAAAAAGATGGAGAAAAGAAATTTCAAAATTTTTGACCAAAACCATGGACTAACCGCTTTGAAAAAATGCAAATTTTGCAACTTTTTTAAGTCGATGTTTTTATGGTCCAAAAACGTTAGATTTTTATAGAGAAAGTCACCAAACACTATTTCTAGGATATTTGTACCAAAAAGGAAACACCGAAGAAATGTCAAATTTTTGACTAAAACAATGGACTAACCACTTATAAAAAATGCAAAATTTTGCGACCTCATTAAATCCGTATTTTAATGATTAAGAAAGGTTACTTTTCTAACTAGAAAACCGCCAAACAGTGTTTATAAGAAAAACTTGCTTAAAAAGAAAAAATAAACCAATTTGAAATTTTTGACAAAAACTATGGACTAACCCCTTTGGAAAAATGCACATTTTTTGTGACATTTTTAAATCGATGTTTTTATGGTCAAATAAGGCTAGTTTTCTATATAGAACGTAACCAAACACTTTTTCTAGGATAAATGTACCTAAAAGGAAACACCAAAGAAATTGCAAAATTCTGACCAAAACCATGAACTAACCACTTTTAAAAAATGCAAATTTTGCGACCTTTTTAAATCGGTATTTTAATGGTTAAGAAAGGCTAGTTTTTTATCTAGAAAGTTACCAAACAATGTTTATAGGCCAAATTTGCTTGCAAAAAAAAAATGAAACCAATTTGAAATTTTTGACCAAAACCATGGACTAACCACTTTAAAAAGAGGCAAATTTTGCGACCTCTTTAAATGGGTGTTTTCATGGCTAAGAAAGGCTAGTTTTCTATCTAGAAAGCCGCCAAAAATGTTTATACGCGAAATTTGCCTAACAAGAAAGAATAAACCAATTTGAAATTTTTGACCAAAACCATGGACTAACCACTTTGGAAAAATGCAAATTTTGCGACTTTTTTAAATCGATGTTTTTATGGTCAAAAAAGGCTAGTTTTCTATGTAGAACGTCACCAAACACTTTTTCTTGAAGAAATGTACCTTAAAGGAACGAGAAAAGAAATTTCAAAATTTTTACCCAAAACCATGGAAAAAATGAAAAAATGCAAATTTTGCGACCTCTTTAAATGGGTTTTTTAATGCTTAAGAAAGGCTAGTTTTCTGTCTAGAAAGCCACCAAATCATGTTTATACGCCAAATTTGCTTACAAAAAAATAAAGCAATATGAAATTATTGACCAAAACCATGGACTAACTCCTTTGGAAATATGCAACTTTTACTTCTCTTTTAAGTCAATGTTTTTATGCTCAAAAAAGGCTAGTTCTCTATATAGAACGTCACCAAACACTTTTTCTAGGATAAATGTACCTAAAAGGAAACACCAAAGAAATTTCAAAATTCTGACCAAAACCATGGACTAACCACTTTTAAAAAAAGAAAATTATGCGACCTTTTTAAATCGGTGTTTTAATTGTTAAGAAAGGCTACTTTTCTATCTGGAAAGCCACCAAACGATGTTTATAGCCCTAATTTGCCTAAAACGAAAAAATAAACCAATTTGAAATTTTTGACCAAAACCATGGACGAACCCCTTTCGAAAAATGCAAATTTTTCGACGTTTTAAGATGAATGTTTTTATGGTCAAAAAAGGCTAGTTTTCTATATAGAACGTCACCGAACACTTTTTCTAGAATAAATGTACGTAAAAGGAAACACCGAAGAAATTTCAAATTTTTGACCAAAACCATGGACTAACCACTTTTAAAAAATACAAATTTTGCGCTCTCTTTAAATTGGTGTTTTAATGGTTAATAAAGGTAAGTTTTCTATCTAGAAAGCCACCAAACAATGTGTAGAGGCCAAATTTGCTTACAAAGAAAAAAAAAAAACTAGTTTGAAATTTTTGACCAAAACCATGTACTAACCTTATTGGAAAAACGCAAATTTTGAAACTTTTTTAAATCAATGTTTTTATGGTCAAACAAGGCTAGTTTTCTATATAGAACTTCACAAAACACTTTTTCTGAAAAAATGCAAATTTTGCGACTTTTTTAAGTCGATGTTTTTATGGTCAAAAAAGGCTAGTTTTCTATATAGAACGTCCCCAAACACTTTTTCTAGGATAAATGTACCTAAAAGGAAACACCAAAGAAATTTCAAAGTTTTGACTAAAACCATGGACTAACCACTTTTAAAAAATGCAAATTTTGCGACCTCTTTAAATTGGTATTTTATGGTTAATAAGGGCAAGTTTTCTATCTCAAAGGCCACCAAACAATGTCTAGAGGCCAAATTTGCTTACAAAGAAAAAACAAACTAATTTGAAATTTTTGAGCAAAACCATGGACTAACCCTTTAGGAAAAATGCCAATTTTGCGCCTTTTTTAAATCGATATTTTTATGGTCAAACAAGGCTAGTTTTCTATATAGAACGTCACCAAACACTTTTTCTAGGATAAATGTACCTAAAAGAAACACTAAAGAAATTTCAAATTTTCGACCAAAACTATGGACCAAGCACTTTTAAAAATTGGAAATTTTGCGACCTCTTTAAGTCGCTGTTTAAATGGTTAAGAAAGGCTAGTTTTCTATCTAGAAAGCCACCAAACAATGTTTATAGGAAACATTTGCTTACAAAGAAAAAATAAACCAATTTGAATTTTTGGACCAAAACCATGGACTAACCCCTTTGGAAAAATGCAAATTTTGCGACTTTTTTAAATTGATGTTTTTATGGTCAAAAAAGGCTAGTTTTCTATATAAGACGTCACCAAACACTTTTTCTAGGAGAAATGTACCTAAAAGGAAACACTGAAAAAATTTCAAAATTTTTGACCAAAACCATGGACTAAACACTTTGAAAAAATGCAAATTTTGCGACCTCTTTAAATCGGTATTTTAATGGTTAAGAAAGGTTAGTTTTCTATCTAGAAACCCACCAAACAGTGTTTATAAGCCAAACTTGCTTAAAGAGAAAAAATAAACCAATATGAAATTTTTCACCAAACCCATGGACTAACCCCTTTGGAAAAATGCAAATTTTGCGACTTTTTTAAATTGATGTTTTTATGGTGAAAAAAGGCTAGTTTCCTATATAAAACGTCCCGAAACACATTTTCTAGGAAAAATGTACCTAACAAAGCCACCAAACAATGTTTATGGGCCAAATTTGCCTAAAAAGAAAAAATAAACCAATTTGAAATTTTTGACAAAAAACCATGGACTAACCCCTTTGGAAAAATGTAAATCTTGCGACTTTTTTAAATCGATTTTTTAATGGTCAAAAAAGGCTTGTTTTCTATGTAGAACGTCACCAAACACTTTTTCTAGGAGAAATGTACCTAAAAGGAAACACTGAAGAAATTTCAAAAGTTTTGACCAAAACCATGGTCTAACCACTCTTAAAAAATGTAAATTTTGCGACCTTTTTAATTCGGTATTTTAATGGTAAGAAAGGTTAGTTTTCCATCTAGAAACCCGCCAAACAGTGTTTATTAGCCAAACTTGCTTAAAGAGAAAAAATAAAACAATTTGAAATTTTTGACCAGAACCATGGACTAACCACTTTGAAAAAATGTCAATTTTGCGACTTTTTTAAATCGATGTTTTTATGGTCGGAAAAGGCAAGTTTTCTATATATAACGTCAGCAAACACTTTTTCTAGAAGAAATGTACCTAAAAGGAAACACTGAAGAAATTTCAAATTTTTGAGAAAAACTTAGGACTAACCACTTTTAAAAATTGCAAATTTTGCGACCTCTTTAAATCGGTATTTTTATGGTTAAGAAAGGCTAGTTTTCTATCTAGAAAGCCGCCAAACATTGTTCATAGGCCAAATTTGCCAGAAAAGAAAAAATAAACCAATATGAAATTTTTGACTAAACCCATGGACTAGCCCCTTTGGAAAAATGCAAATTTTGCGACTTTTTTAAGTCGATGTCTTTATGGTCAAAAAAGGCTAGTTTTCTATATAGAACGTCCCCAAACACTTTTTCTAGGATTCTTGGGTTGCACGTGACGTCACCAAAAATCAAATTAAGAAACTATCGATTCTTCTGAGTTTCTACTTTCACGAGGTATTACAGTACCTAAACATCTTTACATAAACAAATCTTTGGTTCGAAAGGGTTCTTCGTTTTGCGAGAGAGGACGCTTGAATTTCCAGGCTTTTGCGTGACGCGGCATTTTGCTGGCGGCCGGGAAAGCTCTTATGTGGGTTAAAAACATTACCGATTTTGGGAGATTTTGCAATCTAAACATTCCTTGTCTCAGAATAAATATTACTGTAACCTTTATGAGTTCCTTAAGCGAAGAATTCACTCATTGGTAGGAAAACTAGCAAACAGATGTTTCTGTTGGTATCCGGCGGCCATATTGGTGTTCCTGAAAGGGACACCAACATGGCGTTTCCATACAAACCTTTATAAATTTAGGTTAACCGTTTTCCCAATATCTCGCAATTGAAATATTTCACAGACCTGATTCTTGGCAAGGGTTTTTGTATATTTATCTTTTTTCGTTTCCCAGATTCTAGTCCTTCTGTATTCAATGGTTTGCATTTTTATTTTTCATTGCGTGACAGTGCAAGCCGAGAATAAATGTACCTAAAAGGAAACAACCAAGAAATTTCAAATTTTTGACTAAAACCATGGACTAACCACTTTTAAAAAATGCAAATTTTGCGACCTCTTTAAATTGGTATTTTATGGTTAATAAGGGCAAGTTTTCTATCTCAAAGGCCACCAAACAATGTCTAGAGGCCAAATTTGCTTACAAAGAAAAAACAAACTAGTTTAAAATTTTTGAGCAAAACCATGGACTAACCCTTTAGGAAAAATGCAAATTTTGCGCCTTTTTTAAATCGATATTTTTATGGTCAAACAAGGCTAGTTTTCTATATAGAACGTCACCAAACACTTTTTCTAGGATAAATGTACCTAAAAGAAACACTAAAGAAATTTCAAATTTTCGACCAAAACTATGGGCAAGCACTTTTAAAAATTGGAAATTTTGCGACCTCTTTAACTCGCTGTTTTAATGGTTAAGAAAGGCTAGTTTTCTATCTAGAGAGCCACCAAACAATGTTTATAGGAAAAATTTGCTTACAAAGAAAAAATAAAACAATTTGAAATTTTTGACTAGAACCATGGACTAACCACTTTGGAAAAATGCAAATTTTGCGACTTTTTTAAGTCGATGTTTTTATGGTCAAAAAAGGCTAGTTTTCTATATAGAACGTCCCCAAACACTTTTTCTAGGATAAATGTACCTAAAAGGAAACACCAAAGAAATTTCAAATTTTTGACTAAAACCATGGACTAACCACTTTTAAAAAATGCAAATTTTGCGACCTCCTTAAATTGGTATTTCATGGTTAATAAGGGCAAGTTTTCTATCTCAAAGGCCACCAAACAATGTCTAGAGGCCAAATTTGCTTACAAAGAAAAAACAAACTAATTTGAAATTTTTGAGCAAAACCATGGACTAACCCTTTAGGAAAAATGCAAATTTTGCGACTTTTTTAAATTGATGTTTTTATGGTCAAAAAAGGCTAGTTTTCTATATAGGACGTCACCAAACACTTTTTCTAGTAGACATGTACCTAAAAGGAAACAATGAAGAAATTTCCAATTTTTGACCAAAACTATGGACTAACCACTTTAAAAAAATGCAAATTTTGGGACCTCTTTAAATCGGTATTTTAATGGTTAGGAAAGGTTAGTTTTCTATCTAGAAAGCCACCAAGCAATGTTTATAGGCCAAATTTGCCAGAAAAGAAAAAGTAAACCAATATGAAATTTTCGACTAAACCCATGGACTAGCCCCTTTGGAAAAATGCAAATTTTGCGACTTTTTTAAGTCGATGTTTTTATGGTCAAAAAAGGCTAGTTTTCTATATAGAACATCACCAAACACATTTTCTAGGAGAAATAAACCTAAACAGAAACATCGACGAAGTTTCGATTTTTTGACCAAAACCATGGACTAACCACCTGTAAAAACTGCAAATTTTGCGACTTGTTTAAATCGATGTTTTTATGGTCAAAAAAGGCTAGTTTTTGTTATAGATCGTCACCAAACACTTTTTCTCGGAGAAATGCACCTAAAAGAAAAGAAAAAAAATTCAAATTTTTTTACCAAAACCATTGACTAACCACTTTTGAAAAATGCAAATTTTGCGACATCCTTAAATTTGTATTTTAATGGTTAAGAAAGGCTAGTTTTTTTTATCTAGAAAGGTACCAAACAATGTTTATAGGCCAAATTTGCCTAAAAAGAAAAAAATAAAGCAATATGAAATTTTTGACCAAAACCATGGACAAACCCCTTTGGAAAGACGCAAATTTTGCGACTTTTTTTAATCCATGTTTTTATGGTTAAAAAAGGCTAGTTTTCTATATAGAACGTGACCAAACACTTTTTCTAGGAGAAAGAAACCTAAAAAGAAACATTGACGAAATTTCAAATTTTTGACCAAAACCTTGGACTAACCACTTGTAAAAAAAGCAAAATTTGCGACTTTTTTAAATCGATGTTTTTATGGTAAAAAAAAAAAAAAAAAAGTTTTCTATATAGAACGTCACCAAACACTTTTTCTAGTAGACATGTAGCTAAAAGGAAACAATGAAGAAATTTCCAATTTTGACCAAAACTATGGACTAACCACTTTAAAAAAATGCAAATTTTGGGACCTCTTTAAATCGGTATTTTAATGGTTAAGAAAGGTTAGTTTTCTATCTAGAAAGCCACCAAGCAATGTTTATAGGCCAAATTTGCCTAAAAAGAAAAAATAAACCAATTTGAAATTTTTGACCAAAACGATGGACTAACCTCTTTGCAAAAATGCAAATTTTCCGGCTTTTTTAAATCGGTGTTTTTATGGTCAAGAACGGCTTGTTTCCTATCTAGAAAGTCACCAAACACTTTTAATTTCTTCACTGTTTCTTTCCAAGCACATTTGGCGTAGAAACAATGTTTTGTGCGTTCTATAAAGAAAACTAGCCTGTTTGACCATAAAAACATCAATCAGTAAAAACGTCGCATGGTTTTGGTCAAAAATTTAAATTGGTTTATCGCTTTTTTTTAAGGCACATTTGGCCTGTAAAAATTGTTTGGTGGCTTTCTAGATAGAAAACCAGCCTTAAAAAGTTTACATTTTTTTAAAAGGGGTTAGTCCATGGTCTTGGTGAAAAATTTGAACTTTCTTCAGTGTTTCTTTTTAGGCACATTTGGCTTAGAAAAAGTGTTTGTTGACGTTTAAGATAGAAAACTAGCCTTTCTAGCCGTTCTACAAAGAAAGAATGGAGTAATTTCAATGTTTTTCATTAAAATGTTGGACTTGATTCGTTGGAAAATTTTAAATTTTTAACGTATCTTAAATCGATGTTTATATAGTCTAAAAAGGCTTGGTGGCTATCTTTAACATCACCAAATACTATTTTTTGCCTTTATTATATTTGCCCCGAAAGAAGGAATGAACAACGTTTAAAATTGTTAACAAACATTACAGGTAAACCCCTTTTGAAAACTATATACAATGGAATAGGCGACTGTCTTAACGCGATACCTAACAGTGTAGAAAGTCTTGTGTTTTATCCATAACATCATTCATTACAATTGGCAAGTTTTGAGAAAAATCGTGGGCTAACCCTTTGGCAAAATGCAAGTTTGTTGAACTTCTAAAACCGATATTTCTGTAGTCTAGAAATGGTTCTTTTCGTCTCATATTATGGGTTAACCTCTTTGGAAAATATAAATTTGTGACTATCTTAAATCGATATTTTCAAAGTCTTAAAAAAGAAGGAATTTCATATTTTGTCTTAACATCGTAAGCCATAATCGTTTTGGAGGCAATCCACCTAAACAAAAGAGATGAATTTGTATTGAATTTGTAATATTTTGTAAAATATGTATTATCATTTTTTATTGCAAACGTTTCTTTAAAGGTAAAAATTTTCAATAAAAACTATATCGACATCACAACAATTATCAGTTAATTGAGGTGAATCCAAATAATTAGGAACATTATGAGCTCTAGCTTCTATTTCGGGCATCGTCAGCAGGATAAGTAAGGCTTGACGATAAAATTACGATTACTTCAAAAGGAATCCTGGCTCTGGGGATAAATTTGACGGCTGAGAACTTTTTTTCAAGCTGACAGCCAATGAAACTTATATAATTGCACATTTTAAAATTAAAAGATAACTACCAAATGACGGATTCCCCTAAAAATAATCATCTAGTTTTTCATTTTCTACGAAGTTTTCTCGTTTCGTCTACTAAATACATCACAAATCACATTGAAGATGACAGAACAAGATGTAAAATACATTTTTAAAAACCGAGATATCAGTAATCGAGGGTCCTATTGTCCTATGATGCCTAATAGTAGTTGCACTATTCCAGTCAAAA
Organism: Porites rus; assembly: GCA_964035705.1. NCBI lineage: Eukaryota > Metazoa > Cnidaria > Anthozoa > Scleractinia > Poritidae > Porites > Porites rus. Next base: position 2,439,679 of record OZ037995.1, read on the forward strand.
CAATTACTGCGAAAAAAAAAACGTTTGAAAAACCAGCAATTTTTCGCATAACGTGTATTATGGTTTTATGTAATAGATCAAATTTACAAATGCGGTCTCCGACTATATACTACGAAACGTCTACTTCTTATCATAGACACTGTTCAAACAGGGCTCTTTGGAGTACAGCTGTAATTTAGAGTTACACGTGACTCTAAATTGACGTGATTAGCCTGCGAATACAGCCGTTTCTCTTCCCTCCTCGCTGCTACAGACGTTTCGCGGAAGAGGTCTGATGACGTGAATCAATGTTTATGTAATCATAAAATTGATGGCCATGGGTTCCAGATGTAAATTTGTTAGAACTTCTGTTTCACCTGCTCCGTTATAGTTCTTCTAAGAAGAGCGGCAGCAAAACTCATATACCTCTTGTAAAGAAGAGAAAAAATTACACGAATAATGACTTTTTTAGTAGATCCAAGGCGTTTGTATAATCGATCTTTGTGACTTTTTGTCTTCTGTCTGTCATTCGTAAACAACAGCTATACATGTATAGCTAAAAGAATAAAAATTACAAAGTCGACCAATCAGCTCAGCGCTCATTTATCAGATTCTGGAAAAATCTAAGTCGTCAGTAGTCGAATCGCAGACATCTCTCCCGCGAAACGTCCTAGCGGCGGGGAGAGAGGAGAGACAGCTGTATTCGCAGGCTAGGACGTCACAGAACTTAAACAATGCGTTCGTCGCTCACTTCGACTCTTTTATCAAATCCACTCCTCATTCTCTAAAGCTTCAGTTTCAGTGGACTCGGTAACATCTTGAGGACCACTCTGAGGAGAAATGACGTGTCCTAACTTCGAGATTTGTTGATCATCATCAGTTGTATTATTGTCACTCTCGGTTAACTCTTGAGTGCTTTCTGTGCCTGCAAAAAGCCCAAGTTTCCCATCAAAATCATCAACTGCATCGCTTTTCTGAACAGTTACCGCATCAGTAAACTCTTCCACAGCAATTGCAAGTTGTCCAAGAGAATTATCTCTGGTCTCTGGTGCACTTTGCGATATACATGTAGAATCTTCCAAGGAATTAACACAATGCTGCTCAACATCTTCACGTGTTTTTACAACAACATCAATTTGGTCCACAGATGTATCACCAGCATCATCCATTTTGATTTTGTGAAACTGTTTGGTGGAGCCAGCGGCCTCAAGCTCACTTAAATACAAAGAATCATCACAAGAATTTACACTCGCTTTATCCACAGATTTAGGCTCAGACTTCCCTAAAGGCACACCATCATTAGTCACGACTTCATTTTGTTCTGTTTCTTTTCTCTTCACGCCTTCACCACTACACTCTCCTGCAGCATTCTCATCCTCTTCACAGCCATAAACCTCGCGCTTGAAAGACCCTGAAGCAAAGTCCGGATCAGAGCTTTCAGCCCCCGAGATTTGTCTGTCTACTATATTTATGGATCCAGAATCAACGCTCATATTCTTCAGCCGTAAAGCAACATCATCACCACACACTGAAAATGCAATCAGACAAACAGGAATTTATACACTGTACTGTAAATGAAACACTATCATCAACACAACTTATACAAACAAAAATGTACATGAACGCCCTCTTTTGGTAAACTAACTGAAATGAACTGTATACATGTATCTCGCAAAACAATTGTGACAGCAAGACGTTCTAACAAGCATAAAGCCTATTATGCATTAACACATTAAATCAACATTTCCCCAGTTGCAGACTAAAATAGGTTGTCAAAAAGTCAGAAATCCTGTAGACTATTAGTCTCCTATGTAGCCCTATCGTCACGTAATGTCGTCGTCATTTTTGTCGTCACGCAACTCTCCTGCCGTTGTGTGATGACACAAAGAACGGCTGCGCATGACAGTAGCAGACTACGACCATTGCAACATACAGCAGCTACAGTGTTTCATAGCTGTTTCACACTTTCGTACATCGCGCCAGTTTATTCAGAATTTTTGTGAAGAGAGAGCCTCCCACGCAGACGTTCCTTGGGCTTCGTGAGGCGTTCCTTCCCCTTTGAACGTTCTTTTGCAAGGAACTCGTGACGAAGCCCTAAGAACGTCAGCGTGAGAGGCAAGTAAACAGAAGATTTTTTTTGCATTCTGATTTTTCACACTATATCCAAACTGTGAAAGGAATAACAGTTAACACTGTTTTCACACTACATACCATAGTACATATACTGAAAGTAATAACAACTAACACTGTGCACAACATCAAAATTAGTGGATTAGTTACATTCATGAACTTGTACCTGACGACGTCTCTGTTCCGGACGGCACTGTCGTGTCCCCGCCTCCCAAAATATGGGGCACTTCAGGGAGGTCGCCTGGCAAAATGCCTTGCACCTCACTAAGGCTTGCGTTACAGTCCAGATCAAGATCAAGCTGGCTTTGATCAAGAGACATCTCATCTTCAGAGTCTGCCCCAACACCAGCTTCTCTTTCTTGTAGATTAGCAATCATGGCCGACATTTTCTTGTCCTTTCTTTTCTGGTGAATATCATCACTGATTGTTTCAAGCGATCTCAAGCAGTTAGAGTAGATAAGTTTTGCTTCACTAAGACCTCTCTGGATTGAATCCACTCTCAGCTTTAATTGCTGTAGGGTGTGCAAAATGCGGAAAAAGAGAAAATTTGTGAGTTTGCAAATTCATTCCCAAAGAAATTCCGCAAAGTCACTTGTTAATAAAAAAAACAAACAATCAAACGAAATAAAACTTATGAAACTACATAAGGTCCTACATGTATCGTATTCGAAATAGATATGCCTAACGTACTATGATACTGGTCAAACTTACCCAAAGGTGGCGATCAAATCCAACCTTCTCAACAAAGTATGGTCTACAAAGCACAATGCAGATCATAACAAAATATTAGTAATGTTGTACACTGTATAACCCTTGTGAATACAAAATGCTGGCATGCAAGTCTCAATTTATGAAAGCTGATTGCTTTAAAAACATACACGTAGAACAAATCAGTAATCTTCTTAGCGAAGGGGCGAAGCTTACTTGCCTGCACCAATTTAAACTCAATACTTGTACTGCACGCGAGGCAATTTTAACCGCTGACTTGTTAAATTTAATGGAATTGTAATGTATGAATGTTAGACATTCCACTGATGAACGGTTGCAACATTTGTCGGAGCAACAATCGTCTGAAGACTGTTCCTTCAACTGGGTGGCCTCCAGTACTTAGGTCAGCGTAGCAAGGTAGGTGTGTTGCCCAAGGTCACTAAAAAAATACTAAAAACTCACTTAGCTTTCTCCACAAACTTCTTCAGTTTGCTTTGCATCTCCTTTGCCTTTTTCTCAGTTTCTTGGTAGGACTTGTACATTTTCTGATGAGCTAACCAACTCTCCTTTTTCTGATTTTCTGCCTCGTTAACCTACAGTGTACATGGAATTCTAACATTATTAATATGACCACTGTTGGTGCAGAGAAGGGTGCATCTTTTCCTGGATTTTATACGAGGGCAGGGGAGGAGTACTTGTCTTAATTTTTGCTGGGTATGTTCCGCTGGTCTCACAGAACCCCTACACTATCATAGTCTATTCTGTGGCCAATTATAGACCTCATCTAACTCGCTTCTGGGAAAATGTAATTTTCACGATCCCAACTAAGTCTCTTTCTGTTTAAGCATCTACCTTCTAAGGCCTTTTAAATAGGTCATCCTATAATGAATTGGCACTTTTGTTAAACTTACGTAATAGTAAAAATCTCCCCAAATTTCTACCTACCTAAATTTTCAGACCCCCAAAATCACGAATGTGCGACTCCATTCTAGTACATTGTAACTCTCTCATTGAAAATGCAACCACATTATAGTCAATCCAGTCGTGATAATATTATCCCATCAAGCAGCACATCCCTTTTAGCCTACCCCCTTGGTCTCCATACACAAAGAGATTTGGAATTTTTCTCTCTTCTGGGCCTGGCTGTTCAAAGCAGGTTTAAGATAACCCAGCCAGGGTTTTACATGTATATAGTGCCAAATTTGAATTCAAATAAGAAAGCATAAAAGGCAGGTTCGGCTTAATTATTTTTGTCTACAATTCGTTGATTGGATGCTCTAAAAAGTATGTTTCCCGACAGCGAGGGCCCCCAATAGGATACTTCAATCCCGTAATCCCAAGCCCCAATTTCGTGCAATCCCGTAATCCTGATGTATTTTTTTAGGCATCCCACCTTCCGCGATACTTTCAATCCCGAATCTCGCCCAGATTTTTCTTTAAAATCCCAAATCCCGAGAGTCAAATTATGAAAATACCGCATCCCAAAAAACCTAATGGAGACCCTCATCATCTGGCCTGAGAAAACAGCTGACATTTCAAGATGCCACCACTGGTTTCCCCGCAAAATGACATCTGAGAATAGAACGCAGAAATTCCATACTGATGAAGTATCACTTCCCAGATCTGAGTAGTGCTTCTGATTGGTCGTTTGCTTCAACTGATCAGAGGCACTGCCCTGATCTGGGTAATGATAGACCATCCATAGGGAATTTCTAGGCTTGTTTCTCAGACATCATTTCGCAGGGAAGTCAGTGGTGGCGTCGCAAAATGTCAGCTGTTTTCTCAGGCTGAGTATTATCCAGGGGATAGACATTTATCTGGTGGAAAGCACTACCCAGTCCTTTTGAACAATGAGGGACTGGGAGGAGAGAGTGACTGACTGAGAGTATATTTTCTTGTCCAAGAACAAATCATAATGACTCGAGTAAGGGCTAAAACTCAGACCTCTCGATCTGGCCCTAGTTGTTGTTCACAAAGGTAGATAACGCTAATCCACAGGATAAATCTCTATCAATCAGATAGTGTTTACAACTGGTTTCCCCAATATTTTTCTGCTGGATTGTGATTTATCCAGTGGATAGTGCTATCCAACTTTTGAACAACCGGGGCCTGGAGTTCAGCACACCAACCAACCCAAGCCCATCTGACCAGCAGCTCAATATTGCACAAGAACAAAATGAAAGAAACCTTGCTCATTATTATTTTTGCATATCCTTAACCTTTAAAAAAATGTGACAAGATGGTCACATCATTCAGGAAAAAGTGCCTTCGCTGACTCAAGGGGTAAGAGGATTACATGGAGGCCTTCCCCCCCCCCCCTCCCCACTCTAATGATCCCAATTTCTTCCTTTACATTACAAGCAGTTTATCAGAAAACTTTTAAGGGATTTTTTCAGGTACAATGTACCCCTTCAATTTTGATGTTGACTTAAGTAAGCAACTTGAAAAAAATAAAAAAATTAAAATTATTATTCTCATGATATTTCATTGCATAGCTACAAATCAAAATTCTTAGAATTTACCTCAATTGTTGCCTGATTAAGCATTTCCTGAAGTGCTGTATCAAATGTTTTCTTCTCCCCGCTTGAAAACACTCTATTTTCTGCTTCTTGTACTCGTTGCCTAGCATATATGTGTCTGCTATTTGCTTTTTCATACTGAAGGGTTGCCTGTTGTAACTTAAAATGAGCCTGCCAATGACAAGGGACATTACAGAGTGTATTAATATGAATTATCAAATTTTCAACCTCGGATAATGCATTTCTAGCATTCTGATTGGTTCACTCAATCTCAGTTATCAGCTCATATACCTTAGTTTGACCTTATATGGAAAACAACAAAATTTCTCTCGGACAAAGCCGTGGAACAAAGTAGATTTCACAAGCTTTCTACCGATGAAACAACAGAAAAAACAACAAAATGCCATGCAGGCAGCGCCAAAAAAGCCGCAAACTTTGGTTCGAAATTACTTAACAGTACTTTGAAGTTTCCTTACAGATTTAAAGAAATTATAAGCTTAATTGAAACTGAAGAGCAATCAGGTCGACCTATCCAGTGTCAAATTCCACAGTCACAGCAAAGGAAAGCGAAAACAGTACCTGTCGGGAATAATTTCAGCACAGCGTCCTTCCCTTTCGATTTTTCATTCAACTAAGTTTGCAAATGGCGCACATGTCATGTGATTTTCCCTTCGTTCACTGGAAGTCATATTAATATCCAGTTGTTTTGTAATATTTAAAATGAAATTTCGAAAATTCAGTTGTAATAACCAGATGTTTTCAAGAGTCTAAAAAAATTTACAAAACAATTATTTCATTCGTGCTTGTTGGATATGAGAAAGTTATAGCCAACTCATATCCAACGTGTGCAAATGGAATAATTATTAAATGTTGCAGTGCTGAGTTGAAAGATTACAATGTACAATACAAACATTGTATGTGCCAAAGACAGAAATGTTCAGCTTAAAATCCCTCCTCAGAAGGATATCTGCAACAATTAAACTATTTTTGTTTTAAATCAAGACTTCAGACAGACACGCTCTTTGTTGTTTTTGCTAAAGAAAAGACAGGAATCTTTTAACCAGCTTTTCTGGGTGCTTTTTGGAAATAACATACAACATTTCTTGATTGTAGTTGATCTGATACAAGCCTTTAATGTTTTCTTTTTTTAATTGAATGTTAAGGTCTCTCTAGGGAAAAAAGAGATATCTTGTAAACTGCTTGTCCTTCTGGGTTCAATTTTCTATTTCGGCCAGTTGAGTCTGACCTTCCTTATACAATCATGTAATAAACTCTGACCTCCCTACCTTACGCAGCTCTCTCAAAACATCATAAAAAGGTCGAGCTTTTTCAATGTTCTTATTGCCAAGCTTTTTTGTCTGAGCATTTAAATGATAAGTGGCAGCTGTCATGGTTTGCCTGAAGACCGCTCTGGCCTCCTACAAAACATTGAATAAGAAGAAAATCAATATTAAGAATTTACTTAAAAGAAAGGAAGCAAAGAAAAGAAAGAGAAAGGCTGGTTGACCGGGATGTAGCTACCTGTAAGAGCCAGCTGCTAGGTACATTTCTGGACTGAGGATATTTTGTGGATTTTCTAGACCTTACAGTCCCTATAGGTACATTGTTCTTATCTGAGTATTCATAGGAGCTGACTTTTTAAATTTCTTCCAAACAGATTTTAATGAACAAAACAAAAGAAAAAACTTATTTTCCCGTTTTTGTTCGATTGAAAAGTCCAAAAACTAGATTTTCAAATCCATATCAATATTCCTCAACCAAAAGTATTGTATATATTGGATGCTGGTAACATTATCATTGGTTTAAAAATTAATAATATTGTTGCCAATATAATAAGCACACAGTCCTTTGTGCTCATTAAATTGAGAGGTTTTTTAAAGTCTGATTATGTTCAACCACAAACTCACTTAACGCCAATGAGTCTCAGGGAACACTGAGACAGCTGAGAGAAAGACAGGCAGACAGACAGGGGGAGGTGGGGGTGTAGGGGCTAGTGATATGCCAAAAAACTGAAAAGAAGTTAGCCAATACACTCTAAAATGTTTGACATCTTTTTCAATACAACCAACAACGAAAGAAGGATAGTAACGATAGTATACCATAATCATTGCCAAAAATATTGCTGAATTAATAAGATACCAGAAGTGTTGTATACTCACTCCAGCACAGACCTCTGTATACTGTATACCTAAAAACCTAGCCGACCCTGGAGTTTGTTCATTCCCTTAGAAAATTCGTCATTCTCCAAGAAATGATTCACCCATAAAGTGCAGGGTTAGCCATAATTATTTTAAACATTTAGAAAATGAAGGGGTCGCTGATAAAATATTGTCGACCGTTATGAAAACACAAAATAATATTCTGAACCATTCTATGGGGGGTATAGTTTAACCTTACCATATTTATTTGATTAACCGCCCTGGGTGCTTACTAAATTTTTCGACCTTGAGAGTGGGTGTTTATTCAAGATGGGTGCTTATTCGAGGCTGGGCACTTATTAAATTTTCACCATTTTCAGCAAGTGTAGTATGTTTATTTTGCAACAAAACAATAAATGGTAATAACAAAACGCAAAGATGTAACAAAGCAAGGTTTCTGTAAAATACTCAGAAGAAAACGTTGTCTTTGGAGAGTCTTTTATTGGTACTTATTCAGTTTTTTTTTGGGGGGGGGGGAGGGAGAAGGAGGTTAGGGTGGGCACAGGCACTTGCTCTTATTTTAGTTTGAGTGGGAGGGCGAGGGGGTTGGGTGGGGGTGGGTGCTTATTCGAGGCTGGGCGCTTATTAACTTTTTCTCCGTTAGGATGGGCGCTTACTCGAGATTGGGCGCTTATTCGAAAAAAATTAATACGGTAAATCAAATACATTGTTGATTGAAAATCAACACTAATCGGTCTGAGCTAAGCTACACTGTAATATGCAAGGATTCAGGGATTCAAAAATAGTACACTTTTGTAAACTAATTTGGCCTTTTCTCTATTTCTAGAGCTAATCAAACTCTCTGATCTAATGGGGAAGATATAAATGACAAAGATGAGCTTGGGAGCGTTGCGTGACGACAAAAAGATCGGTACAAACGAAGCAGACATTCCATACTCACATCAAGTTCAGCTTCTAAATGGTTGACAGATTCCGCAGCGACGTTGAGTTTTTCGAGTTCGTCCTGGGTTAAAAAAAGTGAAGCTGAAATTTATCAAGCTTGTCACTGAGTCAGTGAAGATTAAGCTTAAAATAGCTTACAATACTCCCGTAAATCTTTCAGTTTATATTTCACCTGAACACGAGGATCCAGTTCTTCTCCCTCTTCATCCTCCTCAGAATATTCATCTCCACTATATGAATTTCCATCTGCCATATCAAGAACGGATGCAAAACAAACCAATTCCACAAAAAGTGCCGTTCAAATCAGTGACATGTACGAGTCTTCGACAATGTTCGACAGATTGTCGGAATTTCTAGACGATACGAAGGGGTAGGTACTTCATATATGATTCCTATGGTTTAAAAACCGCTGTACAAAATATCTGCTTACACTTTTGATTGTTTTGGTTTTTCGGTTCTTTGCAATTTGTCTACGAAAATGGGTAAAGTTGGCGTTTGGAAGGCATCTTATTATTGTAATAGGACCAAAACATGGATCTATGGCCGTTTGGTAATCTACACTCGTTGTATTCGCTTTGTGGAAGAAAAAGAGGGAAGAAATTGCGTCGATTTTCGAATATACTATGAGGATTTCTTCGAGCTAAAAAAAGAAACTACATCCATATTTTACGCGGCCATATCAGTCCGTGTTAACACTGATAAATATTGGTTCTCGTCGTTTTCTGATCGTGGATATGTTTTTAATACAATCGAACATTTTTGGAAGGAAAGGTTATTTGCGAGGTGCGTAGAAATATTCCAACCTCTACATGTACATGACACAAAATACGAATCAATTTCATGACGTAATCAATACTTTTGTATGGGAGTCCTTTATTTACTTTTACCAAAAAATGCTCTTTCTTTTAATTTTTCAGCTCTGATGGTGAGGAACCACCTAACTCAAAACTCCTCAATATCCTATACGATGCACAGAGTACACTAACTTCAGCTGGGAAGACTGTACACAAACAGGGGCAGCAAATTGATGCAGCTTGTTCCAACATAAACAAGATTCACAATGACCTGAGCGTGGCAGAGACTTTAATTTACAATCTAGATTCCTGGTTAAACAAATGGAACGTTGAAACTCCACATGTGCACATTGATGTTCCAGAAAACAAAGCAATTGTAAAGAAGTCTGAATTTCCCATTGTTTATGCCAGGACACAGAAAGAAAAGCACTTACCCGGTAGTTTAGTTCTATCAAATGAATCAGTGGATATTTTAACTGCGGAAAGAAATTTTGATATCAGTTTTACTCTGAAGGAAATCACTGAAGTCAGTGTTCACACACCATGGGAGATGACCATATTGCAGCTAAGGATTGGTCAGACTGGACAGTCTGTGCATTTGATAGCAGCACGCTTAGTGCACATTCTTCAAACACTTGAGGCTCTGTTGCCTGGGAAGGTAAACTATGAGGATCCACCAGGTGAATTTGAAGAAGATGCTGAGGAGAAGTTAGATGGACTTGATTTGCAAGGTGGGTAAAATTTCCCGAAGGGTACCCCTAGAATGGCCGATATGGGGAAGCTCCACCCAAAAGGAGTACCTTTTTCAAACTTCAGGTGTATGAAAGGGAAGAGATCCCACTAGCTGAAGTATATAAATGGGTGGGGACATCTGTCATTTTGGTCCTTTAAAAAAGGCCCAAAAGGGCTAAAAGATGGATTTTATTGGTTAGAAAAGTTGAGGAAAATGTTTTGTTTTTGTTTTTTATTCATATTTTAAAGATAGTGCAAGTTTAGCAATTAAAATGGATGCAAAGTTCTAAACTAGATATGTGGGAGGGGTACCACTGGTCAATAGAAGGTATTCGACCTTAAAGCTATTAGACCTCAGGGCAGAGCCTCCCAGTATAAAACTTTCATTGTCAAATAGCCCCTCCTACCCCCCCCCCCCCCCCTTGACAGGGTAGAATTGGAGTACTATTGTTTCACTCATTAGCAAATTAAGTAATAATATGTTTTTTTTTTGCAATAACCTGATTATCAGGTGTTTCTGGGGGAAAGGAGAAAAGGAAAGCAAAAGGGGGAGACAGACTCAATTTTTGCTGCTTTCTGGAGTCCGGTATCGCTCCTCTCCGAGAGGAGGAGAAGTAGCTCAGGTTCATTTCCCAAACCAGTGGCTGGTAATCAAACCTTTTTTACGTCAGTCCTTCCTTTATCTCTTCTCCTCCCCGCTTTCCACCAAAATCTCCTCTGGGCTATTTTGGCAAAAACTGCTCAACAAAATAAAGCCTATCAAATGCCCAGGGGAAGAAGGGAAGAAGTGAAACTGTTTTGTCTTTTTTCCGTGCCAGAGCTTTGAAATCTTCCCAGCATTGTACTGGTAATCAACATTTTGGGTAGTGGAAAAAAATACGGTTCAACTAACTTTTACTAGAACTTTGCTTCATGTTAACTCCTTCCCCACCGATGTGTTCAGGTAGCTGAGAAAGGAGGCTTGGACATCCCTCCCCCCCCCCTCTCCCCGTCCCCTAACCAGGTGACCTTGTAACAAACTAATATTCAATCCAGAAGGAAATGGAATAGCATTAGTAATTATTGTACTTTTATTCTCACAGCACAGACAAGGTCCAGCTCTTTTGGCTTGAATAGCACTTTAACCAAAAGTAATTCTGTCGTTCATTACAGATAATAACGATGATTCAAGCGCTGCTAGAGGAGACTTTCAATTTAGCAGCAGTACAGCAAAGAATTCCAAGTCAGTAACAGATGCTGAAGCAGCTGAGATGGGGCAGGTTCTGCAGCATATGAGAAGTCTCGCACTGGGAATACAGGATGAACAGAACAGGCAGCTTCGACAATTGGATCTGCTATCAGATTCTGTTGATAAAGCCAACGAGAGAGTACGAACTGATTCTCGCAAGATTTCAAAACTCACGTGAGTTGAACACCTACTCAATAACTTGTAGTTTTCGTTGAATGCTAGGAGTATCATGATGATTTACGTTATTAACCTTTGTCAATCAGGTCTGGTTACAAAAATGAATGTCAATGCTAGTGTAGGCAAAAAGTGGAAAACTCGGGGCGAGGGTAACAAAGGCCAGGCAAAAAAGGCGAAAACCAAACAGTGCTTTGTTGAAGGTTTTCTGCTTTCGATGCTCCTTTCCTTTCAGAAAAACTACTTCAGGGTTTTATACTTGATTCAAAAGGCAAACAGCATATTATTCTGAAAAGCGGCATATCCATACTAAGACCCCAGTAGGAAGTTACAATTGCCTAGTGACAAGAATAACTGGATTAATCGAGTGCAATGCGTAAGCGTATTAGCCGATACATGGAACTGTAGACTTTCTGGTAGTAGTCTGCCTGTGTCTGGGTCACTTTGCCACCGAAACATAACAAATTTCTCACTCGCCCTTTGCGCTCGAGAAAACTTTTGAGCTCGACTGGTGGGCAAGTCTAATGGAACAGGAAATGTTAGGTAGTTAGTGGTCAGCTTCGAATTAATATTGGCCGCATATCTCGAAGCAATATGGGCCGCATATCTCAACTGAAGGTAAGCGCTGCGAGAAGATGCTTAACGGAAGTTACGCTACACTTCCACCCCACCCTCACCAAAGCAGTAACCTCGGGCTTTTACCGTATTGTTGATTAGGACTCTGACTCCAGACACGAAAGCATTAAAAAACGGAAAATATGGTGAAAAAAGTTTAATTTATTGACTTTGCATTGAGCTGGCGTTTACACTTATAAGCAATGAATGCAAGAACCTTAATCCATCAAATGTATCTTTAGTGTCCCTCAGCTTAAGTTGAACCCTTTGTTGACAGCCGGCGAGTAGCGAAAAACCATATTTTTCACCAGTTCCTCTTCTTTAGGCTAGTTTTCGGATAATTAGCATAAGAATGGCTAACACGAGTCTTGCAAGAAAAAAGGCATATTTACCTCCTAATCTGACGTAATTAAACACCTCTTGTGTTTTCACGCATGGACAAGAGCCAGAATTTTTTTGTTTTGTTATGATTTTTTTTGGCGAATCTATTTCGATCTTTCTCTCTCGCTTTCTTTTGTCCTTTCTTTTCCTTCTTTATTGGCGGTTTTGTTGCCCACTTTATCGTCTTTCTTTTGCATGAAATTGTGGCTGGCTAAGTTTTTAGGAAAGGGACAAAGTTAATTTTCAAACAGTAGTATGTAAAAAGCGAAATTTGCAGTTCATTTTTCCCAAAAATGTTACCTTTTTTGTGAGTGTAACTCTGTCAGGGTTGGTCAGAATATCCAAAACGAGTTATCGCTGGAAAGATATATCTTTGCAGCTGACGTTGTTGGTTACCAATTTGTTAACTTCACCTGAAAGCTAAATGGGTCTAGGGAGGAATTTATACCTCGTTCCATATGGTCGTATACAACACTAGCCGTCAGAAAAGGGTTAAGCATCATTACAAGCAAGCTATACTGTATGCGGAATCAGATGCGTTTTGATGGCCGACGTTTATGTAAAGCGAGCATAAACATCGCAACACGATTTTCCTGCAATTCCTGCTCTGGTACCTTCCAAGTACGTCAAACAGAGCTTCTGTCCTCCAGCCACCTGTTGAGGATTGGAGCCAAAAGACAGCACCAGCTCTCGAGAAAGCGGGTTATAACCAGGAATCCAGGAATCCATATTCTGCCTTTTCTTAGTGTGGAACGTTGCTAAAATTTCAGTCTCCCTTTTTATTTCAAAGTTTACATCTTTGTTGTTTCCGCCGCAACCCCAAAAGGTCCGATGGGTGTGATTGCATTCCACATGACCATACGCGTGGACCAATTTTACTGCTGCCAGTGTGCCACTAGATCGGGCATTAAAACAGCTGCTCAATTGGTTTTCTATCGAACCAAAGCAAATTGAAGAATTGTTCATTTTGATCCAAGGGTCTGAAACATAAAATTTCTACAAGTCAGTAACTAGAATAGACCATATTCACGATACCCCCATGCACACGTTTTAAGGACTGATGGGATAAAAGCGATGACACGTGGTTTCCCCGGGGGAAAACTATCCGCGAGGGTACCTGGGTTAATTTTTGCTAGGTATGTGCCGCTGGCCTCTCAGAGCCCCTATAGACCCAATCCTAGTCACGTTTTAGCAAATATGTAATTTTCACGAACCCAACTTAGTCACTTTCTATTTATGTATCTACCCTGTATTGAATGAAAAACACTTTACTTTTCACCTACAATACAAACATTCTGGTACGTTTGCTAACCGTAAATATGAAGAACTGCCCTACCCCGAAAATCAGAAAGTGTGCGACCCCATTCTGGAAACTCTATTGAAAATGCGACCCCATTGTAGTCAATCCAGTCGTAAAAATGCGACCCCATCCAGCAGCACATCCCCATTAGCCTCTTATAAGGAAGAAGCCCCCCCCCCCCCGGGGGGGGGGGGAGGAACTAGTCCACCAATATAACAAATCGCAGCCGAGTTGGTTTATTCTGGGCGACAAAAAATGACTGAAGAAATTTTTATCTCAAGCACGAAATTATGGGTGGAAGTGATCATTATTACTTTTTCTATTAGCAGTAGTGACAGTACGTGTGCTCACAGCAAGCAATAATGACATAAAACTTGTTGAAACTCGAACTGTGCATTTCACAAGACTAAAATTGTCATTTTGTTTTGAGGGAATAAACAAACTACCGAATTTTATCACTTGTTTGCCCCCTGAAATACCACGTGACATTGCTTTTATCCCATGAATTATAAAGCATGTGCAAAGATGGCGGGAATCGTGAAAAAAGGTCTATTAGCGAAATAACCGTTTGACCGAAAAAGAGTGATGAACGTGCAAAATGGTTGTTTTGCCAATTTATACCTATTGCTTTTCTGCCGTTCTCGTTTCCGTCGCCGTCATCGTTGCTTAAGGCTTCCTAATTTTTGGTCAAGCACACCTCTATACTTTCCAACATGCATTGGTGTACGTGTGTCCTTGGTCCAACACTGTAAATGCAGACGGGCTAGCTGGTCAACGGTGTAGGTTCATTTGTACGCAGCTGTTTGCTTGGCGTGTGTCAAAAAAGAGTGCCACAATAGCAAATTATTTAAGACGTTTGTTAGTGCGAGTTTACCCAAAGTTAAACCTCGGTAGAATTCTCGCCGTACTTTCCTTTTCGGGTGAAATTTAACAAAGACGCCTTGATTTTTTCAAGCAAATCGGTCATATAAAGAGGACAAAGAGTGACACTCGCTCACTCCTTCATAAGCTTTCACAGCAATTCATAACGATGATCTTGTACTGAACTTTCAGTTAATTGTTAATTGTAAATTGTTAATGGCTATTGCTTGAGATTGATAAAAATTTGGTGTTTTCGAAAAGGGGTAAGCAGTTTGGTTACAATTTTTACTCTTTTCGCTTTTAAAATGAACTTTACCTCTACCTTTATCAATTTCTTTTACTCTTGAAAACAAGTCTTTTGAACTTCGAGCTCAGATGATTAATTTCATTAACAAGCAATTGGCGTTCTTTAGTTTGGTTTTCTATGGAAGCCTTTGTTTCTTGTTTTAACTCCAGGGTATGATTTTTTATCGCTTGTTCAAACTGTTTAGTTTGGTTACCTTTTGAATCGTTTAACATCCGGATCAACGTTTCTACTTTCGTTTCAAGCAATCTCAGGCGCTCTTCAGTTTGATTTGATGATACTTTGTCTATGATCTTCGCGACCGTGTCATAGCTGTGTCATTAAGATTTTCAAGCACCTTGTTCAGCTGTTGTTGCGTGTCATTAAGAATACGACCCTCTTGACAACCTGCGTATTAATAAATGACAAATTATAGAGCCTTAATTTGATTTTAATCATTTAACTGAACTGGACTTTTCAAATTCCAATTCGATAAGAGACATCTAAAGATATAAAATGAATAATTTCAGGCATTTGCTCGGCCCCACTGGCGTTAATGCTGTAAATACTGCCGAAGGTATACAAAGGATATTATTATTATTATTATTATTATTATTATTATTAACTATTATTATTATTATTATTATTATTATTATTATTATTATTATTATTATTATTATTATTATTATGAAAACAGACTGCGGCTACCAATATTAAACGGGATGGCCGTGGCTTAATCAGCAGATATTCTTCAGAAAGCATTTGTCATCAGTAGATTTGTATTTTGCTGTTTTTTAGTATGTCAGGCAGTAGTTCGGCTTTTTCTTTGAAATAATCCTTTGTCACGCGGCGGCCATTTGTCTCAGGGGATTAAAAAGCCTGTTTATGCACGGCTAGTCTCGTAGATAGAACTAGGCTAGCCGTGCATAAACAAACCTTTTAAAATCTCCCGAGATCAAATGGCCGCCGCGGGACAAAGGTCTATAGAGTGGTTATTTTTTAACCTTCACATTTACGTCAAACGGCAAACGCTACAGTTTGTACCACGTGACTAAGTTTCCCCTTTACTTGTCGTTTACTGCCCATTATTTCTACAAATAAATTAGTAGTTTCAGGCAATTTTTTATCCATAGGAATTGTTTTGAGCTTTCTTTATCTACTCATTTTCTATTTTGAGAAATTCTCAACTTGAATCTGACGCCGTTTGCCGTATACGTGAATCTGCCATTTTCAACAGCGCTACCCAAACAGCTGAGCTAACACAGCCTCGCCCCAAGGCTTTTAGGTTACCCTGCCTTTTTTCCGGCGGTGAACTGCGTTATTGACGTCATTTTATATGCCTATGCCCAAAATAGATTGGCAATATCGTGGAAGTATTGGGATGAATATTCTTTGATACTGAAACAGTACTAGCACAAAGTCCCAAACGGACTATTCAAAACCGTAGAAAGGCAACGTGGTTCTTGAAACAACTCCAAAGTTGGTAAGACGTGACTTGATAAGTGCTCAGCCCCAGTCACTGTTCTTTCAGCGTGTGATAGCCACAAAGGTAATGATAGGCGGGGTCAAATATCACCCAACTCGCAGGGAACTCCCCTATATGGTCTATACAGGGATGTCCCGCTGGTCAGGGTATGGTTTTTGACCTCTCCGTTCTAAACAGGGTATATACTTTTGTGTAAGTCTGTCTGAAGGGTATTACCTGCAGGAATGACTTGATTTAACTCCGAGGTCTGATCTTCTATCTTCGTTTCAAGCAATCTACGCCCTTCAGTTTGATTTGATGATACTTGGCGTATGATCTTCGCGACCATATCATTGGCAAGATGTTTGTCAACTAAAAGAGAAACTGTTTCTCCATATCTTTCAGCTTTCGTTCCATGTCATCAAGATCGCGACCAACTGCGTAATTGATAAATGACAGATTATAAATCCTTAATTTGATTTTAATTATTTAATTGAACTAAACTTTTCAAATTCCAATTCGATAAGAGACATATAATGAATAACAAGAATCGTCAAAAAGCGATTTCAACTGGGCTGCAAATTGCTATGTTTACACTTTACCGCTGATACCGCAAAGCTTTTGCGCCGACACGAAAACTATTGCGGACAGGGCTTCTGTTCACACATAAGAACGGTGATTTCGACGAAATTTTTGTAACGGAGCGAAACATGGCTGTGCCGTGCCGATCTCTAAAGTGGAGAGTCACATATCAGGTAGGTGTTCACATTATAGCGGATAGCTTTTCATG
Organism: Porites rus; assembly: GCA_964035705.1. Taxonomy (NCBI): domain Eukaryota; kingdom Metazoa; phylum Cnidaria; class Anthozoa; order Scleractinia; family Poritidae; genus Porites; species Porites rus. The sequence goes on from OZ037995.1 coordinate 2,456,739, forward strand.
TCAGTGTCATGTCAGCACAAAAAGCTATCCGGTACAGTGTGAACTTGGCCAGTGAATTTCAGCCGCCTCTTCCCCTCTTTCAGGAAGGTGCGACTCACGCTTTTCACATGTACATCGAAAGAAACTGCCACATCTCAGTTTACGTACTTTTCTGAATGAATGAAACGCATACAACAAGACTCTCGGTATGCTGAAAAAATAAATTTAAACAACGCAAAGCTGTACCGCCCAAGTTATTTTTGAGTATTTGGTGCCGAGAAAAACGGCCTCGGGGCCGGGCGCTTGTTAGACTGTTCACAGTCCCCTATTTTTCCATAAGGCCGTCGAGATCGAGCGCTTTGCCTTGGTGGAGAGCGGGCGTCGGGGTTTATAGGGGGTAGCGGGAGGAAGGTTACCCTGCGAGCAGTCTCTTTCGATCTTCCTAGAAAATATTGGTAAGATGAAGGAGTCTCCTTCCTCTGTCATATGTCATACTGTCATATCTTCACTGCAACTCGCGTTTCAGGAAGGGCGTCCTTCCAGCAACGCAAGCATCCGATTGGTCATAAGACAATAGATGATAATTTGTGCTGACAACGGGTTTAGTTTTAAGTTCCCGACAAGTCTTTGACAAGTCGTTGTTTCTGTAATAAAATAATAAAACGCTTTTATGATAGCCGTTCGCCTAACTTTAACTTTCGTATTATTTTGGATCTTTATCATTTTGAGTTGATGAAACTGGGGAAGGAATTTATTTCCGATTGGCGTGAAGAAGTGCAGACTCTTCTGGACATTTCATAGAGGAGGGATGACATAAAACCGTTTGCTGGCAAGTATTGTTTTGAAAACCCGATGCTTTTGCGAATTCGCAAGGCACGAGCCCTTGCGCAAACACACGAAGGGTTTCTGGGCGGTATATACTTTGAAGATCAATTATTTTTGGTGTAGCCTCGGCCGGGGGAATATTACCTGTATTAATTTCAGAAGTGCGGGAAGTTTTGAATGAAATTACACGGTTTCTGCCACAAAGACGCAGAAAGACGACCGTGTCAGACATTTCTGGCTATTTATCTGGAGGTTTAACCGTTTTAATCGGTGTTGAAGAGAGCATGCTTGCCGCTTAGATTGGGAAAATGTTTCAGCTGTGCATGTTGGCAGATTATACTGGGAAAATGCCCTTTTAACTGTATTATCATGTTGTTTAAAGTCGCTACCGATATTAATCAAACAGGATTGCCGTGGTTAAGCAGATGTTTCTTCAGAAAGCAGTTTTCATGAGTAGACTGGTATTTTGCTGTTTTTTTGCAATGTTTTTAGGAAGTAGTTCAGCTTTTTCTTTTTCGCAAAACGTGATAAATTTTCCGCCATTTTCAACAGCGCTTCCAGAACAGCTGAGCTAACACAATTTTTGGTTACCTTGCTTTTTTCTAGCAAAGGACTGCGTTATTGACGTCATTTTATATGCCTATGCCCAATATAGTTTGGCAATATCGTGAACGTATTGCGATGAATATTCTTTGATACTGGAACAGTACTGGCACAACGCCCCATACGGACCATATAAGTACCGTAGAAACGTAACGTTGTTCTTGAAACAACTCCAAAGTTAATAAGACGCGACCTGATAAGTACTCATAACTACAATAGATGGCAGGTCCGATCAGCGTTGTTTCAGCGTCACAGAGATAATGATGGGAGGGGTCAAATATCACCCAACTCATAAATGATACCCAGGGGGTACTCCTTTATATGGCCTGTACAGGGTATGCCGCTGGTCAGGGTATGGTTTTTGATCTCTCTGCCCTAAACAGGGTATACAATTTCGTGTGAGTCTGTCTGAAGGGTATTACCTACATGATTGATTTGATTGATGAAAGAATTTTGTTTGTACTCCAAGTAAACCAAAGTAATGACTATAACGTCAATTTCTTCTACTCCGAGGGGGCACTCCCTTATATAAGCCAAATAAGTATGTATGGCCCCATCGGGTAGGGTTTTTGCGCTGTTTTGGTCTGAACTACGGGAATGTATGAAAAATTAATCGTTTCCATTTCAAATGAGTAAGAAAGAAAGAGAAAAATATGAGAATTCGAAATGAATTTGAAGAATTTTTTTGTTTGCGCTCTAATGTAAGTAATGATAACAAAATTTCTGCCTAAAGTCCAGGTCTGAAAACGGGTATGGATTTTAGAGGTCTGGTCTGAAAACTGGTGTGGAAAATTACATTTTTTGATCTGAAGTAGGGTCGGGATTTGAGGAAACAGACCGCACACCCCAACCAAGAATTCCCGGGAGGACCCCCCGGGAAATGATAATAATATATCATTGTATGTGACAATGACCTTCCCCCACAATTCAGTTATTGCCGCAAGTGGGTGAAATAAACAGAATATCTATCTATCTATCTATTCTAGAAAGAACCAGATATCACTATGTTAATTAACAAATGAGTAAATGAATGAGTGAATTGATTGATTAAACGTGCGGAATTTTGTTCTTGAAAAGGAACGATGGCCAATACTCTTCTCTGTGTGCAATAAAAGAAAGTGTAAGATGATCGGATCAATCTATAGAACAACGGTTTTAAACTATATATTATTTTAATATAAGAATCAACCTTAATTAATGTCTTGAAAACACTGTTAATCAACAAAAGATCTGTTTCAGCCCCAAAGTACCAATTCACCCACGCAGGCCCAAGTCTGCCGATTCAGCCTCTCCTGGAACCATTTGAGCACAATTTAAACCAAAAAGAGCCCATCAAATACCTTTTTCAACCCACGCTAAGTCTCGTTTCAGACTATGTGTTTAAATCAGCCCTAGATATAATTGAACTAATTATAGACCGAAAAACATAGTTCCGTATTTTACTGACTTTACTAGCTTTTACTCACCGAAACGATCTTTTTATTAAAGGCTAAGACTATTAATTTCTTCAATTTTAAGAGAACTCTTTCATTCACCAATGGCGGCCCCTCAAGAACTCCTCAAAATCTTTCAAAGTAAAGAGAATTCGCACCTAAAAATGTCAATACAGTATTTGGGACACCATTTCAAGAGTATATAATATCAAAAATTAGCCAAAAAGAGATTCCGATTTCGAACGGCTTTAGGCCTTCTACGGTTACTGAAAATCATTCCATATCTATCTAAGACATTACCGTTTGTTCCACTTGACTTTACGAGTTCCCACTTCAATGCAATCAATGAAGCAAGCATGGCCAGGGAGGCTAAGGCCAAAACCGCTATCATAGCAGATAACACACGCCGAAGCATCGTCTTACTATTTCCTGTTGGTTGTAGCCCTCTTCTGTCATCTTGGGAGGTTTGGTTTGCTGCTTGGCTTTCGGTGGCGGGTGAAGACGGCTTATTGATTGACTGTATGTTATATAAGTAAAGGTTTTCATTGTTGGGTTCTGTTTTTCCTGTTGGTTGTTGCCCTCTTCTGTCATCTTGGGAGGTCTGGTTTGCTGCTTGGCTTTCGGTGGCAGGTGAAGACGGTTCATTGATTGACTGTATGTTACAGTAAAGGTGTTCATTGTTGGGTTCTGTTCTGTAATCACTGAACATACGCCGACCTTTCCCGATATTTCCTGTCGGTTGTCGCTCTCTGCAATCTTGGTAATCGTTTGCTGCTGGAGCTTCGATTGATGAAGACGGCATATTGAACAACTCTAAGTGATTATAAAGATCTTCATCTCTGGTTTCTGTTCTGAAAGCACTATTGGTTGCTGCCATCGTTCTTAAACTAGGATCAACCTCAATTCAGACCCTCCAACTACTCGACCGTCTCAAGCCGAACTACTTGCCTTAAATTCTCTTGGCCGCTTTTACATCTTGCACAGAATTAGTATGGACTAGTCCAATATACAAATGAAATCTGATTCATCATATTGCTTAAACTAATCATATGTGTATAAACGACTTAAATCCTTTGATTGAAAAACAGGACGTACACTCTTGAACACAATACAGCTTTTCGAGAGCTTTATAGAATGCCTTTCTACACAACACGTCCTAAGTATTGATATTGTCACTGAATAAAATGCAACACAGTGATTTAACCGACACGAAAATACAATTCCGCGGCCTTTTTAGAGATTTTTTTAAAAAAGCGTTGGTTGTCGCAGATCATGATATTTTAGTGTATAAGCTGGAGCACTATGATGATACCAGAACTTTGAAAGCTGTAATTTTACATCAGAACAAAAACAGCATTGTGCTGGTAATCAACATTTTGGGTAGTTTTGACAACAAAATGGTTCAAAATGATAGAAATTTGCTTCATGTTAACTCTTTCCCCACCCATGCGTTTAAGTAAGAACTACCAATTTACCACTCTTAGACAAGCATCTCATCAGGAGGGGCATAGTTTACTGTAGTTATCCTAGTTATTTCATGCAAACCAGGGGGGGGGGGGGAGAACAGGGGAGGGACAAGCTGGGACAGAAGGGGAAAGGATTGGTACGGAAGGCGGGAGAGAAAGGGGAATGAAGGTGGGTGTACTAAAAGAGTGGGAACTGGGAGAAGTAGTAGGGAAGGGAACTATGCAACAATGCTCAATATTTTGCAATCTAAAAAGGGCTAAAGGAAGGAAGCCAAGAAAAAAGAGATGGAAGCTGGGACTGCAAGGTAGGGGAGACGGGATGTGTGGACCTCCCTGTCCCCCCTCCCCGCAACCAGCTCAGGTCCCTTGTAACGGACTAATATCCAATCCAGGAGGAAGTGGAATAACAATAATACTACACTTTCGGCTTGAATAGCATTTAAACTAATAATGAGTCTGTCATTCATTAAGGTAAAGACGATGATGCAAGCGCTGCTGGGGGAGACTTTCAATTTAGAAAGCAAAGAATTCCAAGTCAGTAACAGATGCTGAAACAGCAGAGATGGGGCAGGTTCTGCAGGATATGAGAAGACTGGCACTGGGAATGCAGGATGAAAAGAACAGACGACAGGCTCGAAAACTAGACCTGTTTTCAGATTCTGTTGATAAAGCCAATGAGAGAATACGAAGTGATGCTAGCAAGACTTCAAAACTCACGTGACTTTAATATCAACTCAATTAGCTTGTAGTTTTGATTGAATGATTTATACCATAATGACAAAGTTATTAACTCTTTTCAATCGGGTCTGGTTCTGATACTGGAATCAAACGTTAGTTCGATTTGTTGGATTGTACTCAGTTATTGAGATCAAATAATGGTGATCTCCTTGTCAGTCGGAGATGCTTTATGCCGGTTGGTTCTCTCAAAATCTTCATTCAATCATTTACATCTTGTAATTTTACCAAAGTTCTGGAAATCATTCTGTGAGGATATTTATTATAAGTAAATAAAACCATTTTTTTTTATAACAAAACTGCCACCCTTGAAATAACAATCATTTTATTGTTTATTCAGTGACCTGTTAATGTAATATTTATGATGGATGGAATGGGGCCATGCATATGGTTGGGGTGAAAACTTGTTTAAGAAAAAAATTTGCTTGCTTAATTAAGACAATGTAACCCCGGTGTAAAAGAAAAACAAGACACTCTTAAAGTGTTAACTCGAGGTTGTTGGGAGATAAGATAAGAAATGAGGAGGAGATAAATTCTTAAGGAGCCAGTGTGCAGGCATACTTAGGTTACACAGTAATTACTGACTGCCTTATGGTACAAAGAATAGTCAGACTTAACTTAAACTGGAAAAAGATTATAGTTCAATCGTTACAGTTTGTAAATCTAAAGTGAAAATTTCCAATGATGTCTAGGCAATAATGCTGCAATTTCAAGCAATCTTCCACTATCACTGGTAAAATCGAGACCTTGCAAATCTACGTACGACATCAAGGAAACATCAATAAAGACGTCAGTATGAAAAATATTACACATTTCCCATACTAGAGAACTTCGAAAATAAATAGACTAGTTCAATTTTTAGACGAGCAATTTCCATTGGTCGATGAAGTGCTGCAAGTAGAGTGCGAGACAGTAAAGTACAAAGCTACCCTTATAAACACATCCCCGATGACACATACGAAAAGTCAGACGAGTAGGTGAAGTTGCTTCTAGTAGTTGAAGGTTAAAAATCATTGATATCTCAAGTATTTATAAAGTGCAACGCGACTTAACATCTTAACAACTGCGAAAATCTATCAATTAAATACATACAACAAAGTGTATGCAATATCGAATCTATTTAACCGCAGGGTTCTAGTGATTGCGTCAATATTTTGAGAATGCAAAAATATCTACGGTACGCTTTTTAGCAGATGATTTGTGTTCTGCACGTTCTAATATGGTTAATTACGTGTATTATCTTGTCTGTTCGCGTTTCGCCTTTCACAAGTGAGCGCGAGTCTGACGCGGCGCCCAATCCAACTTGTAGGAGAATAGTTGGTGATTTGTCGGATATCCACGCCGGTTGGACTGCGCGAGTACACTAAGCCGGCATAGGCATTTTCGGCATGGTCTTAACGAGCTCTCCGTATCTAGGTCACTTTCAGTCCAGGTGTATTTCATAAAGATATAGATATATTTCAGTATATTTTCCAGAATTTGCGTGTAATTGTTAGAGCTTAGTCTTATCTAAGTCACTTTCAGTCCAGGTGTATACAAGTTTTAGACAGTATATTTTCCAGTATACACGTGTAATGGTTTTATTAGAAGTTCTTGCTTTTGTCTGTTGCAGTTCTGAGTAATTTGTTTAGAGTCCTGACGGGGGACGTAAGTTGCGCATGGTCCGCTCCAGATTTCCTGTACTTTTTTACCTACCGGGTTTTTGGTACAGGTTTTTTCTGGCCACCCTGGCACGCTTACATGTAGCTTCTAGTTTTATTTCATTTGCTGTAGTGTTTTATTTTTTGGGTATAATTAAAGTGGGTTATGGCGTTACACCCAGGCCATATCCAATATTGTCCATGATTTGTTGCCTATATTGTTTCTTGTTTATCTATTTATATTAACTTCTAGAAAGTGCAGAAACGTAATGCCTCAATACAGCAGGAAACAGGATTTCCTGCGCTATAATATTTTCACACGAGACACCTTTTTGTGACGTCAGTCCTTGAGAAAGTCTTCAAGAATCGAAATACAAGCTTACTAAGCTTGTAAATTTCAAACAAGCAATCCAATGAATGAACCGAAGCTGACCATCGATCAAAAGTATCAATGGTTAAAATTATAATCTGTTGGACGTTTGTCTAGCCCACTACACTGTTGACCATCAATCGAAATCTTAATCGGTCAGTTGAAAGTGTATTCGCAATAACCTTCGCGGTCTGGAAAGGTGTACGCCCACCGTTTTTGGATACAGCTGGCTTTATTTGTAACATGCCGGCTCAACCTTCGACGACGCCAAATATCATGTTTGAAAGGCATCTCAATCACTTAGCTATGAGACATTTATGACATCTTTGATAGAATAAACGTTTTGTGTGAAAATATTCTGAGTTCTAGAACAATTGTGGCTAAAATCGACAAGAGACGTGGATCACGGAGATCCGTCAAGCTCGACGGTTTCGTTGTAACTGAGCTCCTTGATAATTCACCCATGATCCTTTGCGAACTGCTATCCAACCTCCTCTGGAGAAGATACAGACAGCTTTGTTTCACCCTATTGGGACTTATCGTCGCCACAAAAATATAAATGAAACTGAGTCAAATATCACCCATCTCACTAGATTTATTCTTAAAAGAGTTACAGATCATATGATTTCCGCTCATCCAAGTACTTGTGTCCTAAAAATAATATATGATCTGAAACCCTGAAACCTACTGAATGCCCAGGTGAAAAAGAACGAGATGGCCATCACTGCCATGCTCTGCGTACAGTGAAATAAAGTGCAAGATGGCTGGATCAATCTTGATCAACCGGTTTAAAAACTCATTCATAAAATAGCTATAGAGATCATATGATTTCTGATATGTACTTCAGTTATATAAGCCAAAAATTGAATAAACTAACCGTGTGTGTGTTAGCGACTTAGCGTAGTAAGCAAGAAATACACTGTCAAACTCAATACAGCTTTCGAGAGCTTTCAAGAGTGTTTTTCTACACCGCACGTCCTTATTCCTTGTATTACAATTTACTGACAATATCAATAAAGAGGGGATATTGCCAAAAAATTGCAACACAATATGAACTGACAAGAAACTACATTTCTGGGGCTTTTTCTTCTCTTGGTTTAAATAAGCTCTTTTAGACCTTAATAAGTATAAACCTGTATAAATAAATAAATAAATAAATTTATTTTTATATTAAGGCATGTGTTTTACCAAAACAAGGCCATCACTTTGTGCGAGCTCTTGCAGCTTCGGTTACGATACTTTCCGATAGGAACAGATTAATAAAGAAACCATCAACTGTGTTGGATGAATCTGGCCACGGTTGTGGCAGGCTTAATGAAATCAAAGCTAACAGGAACACAGCGATATAATTAAACTGGCTAACCTACTGAATAAAAATGGGGCGACAAAAATCCGCCTCAAGGCACACAATTGTCACTGAATTGTGGCTGAAGTCCCACAAAAGAAGTAAAGCTCGCGTTAAGGCTGGAAAGCGAGAAATAGTTGGGCAAATAATTGGGCAACTATGAAGAAGAAAACATCGATGAACCTCTCAAGGGGTTTAAGGCCTGGGTCAAAGGTGTGTTCTGAAGAGATATGAATAATCAGCAATATCTTTCGCTAGAAGACCTAGAACAGTTGCCTGGGAAGGTAAACCATGAGAGTCCACCAGGTGAATTTGAAGAAGATTCTGAGGAGAAGTTAGATGGACTTGATTTGCAAGGTCGGGAGCCTGCGTCGCAGATGTAATTTAACCTCTGTTACGTCTGCGAAGCAGTGCCAAGATTGTTGTTCTAGGCCCCCAACGCACTGAACGAATTACCGGAAGAGCGTTTCGAATGTCCCTTCATCTTGATTGGCAAATCGACAATGGCATTTTAAACAGGCCAATCACAGCGCCTACTCAAATCCTGGTACACAGGGGGGAGGGAGGGGGGGGGGGGGGTAGAACAAGGATTTTGGCCTGTGGAAATTCCGAGAGTGTACCCCATATAATAGGGACCTTACGATCCGACAAAATCCACGCCAATGAAAAGGTCACTAAAAAATTGACGTTGCATCCATTTAAACTTTTTCGTCCTCACAACAAGTCGCCCAGTGACTTAAAAGTACGGAAATTAGGTTGGAACTGAAGACAAGCGACTGCATCCGAGTTCAGAGCGAGATAGTAAAATTTATCGCCTTGTCGTTCCCAATCTCGAGTCAACTCAAACTTTGACCATTTCTCATCGTAGATGTACAGGGACAGCAAAAAAATGTACAAAAAGTGTGATGCACGTGCAGAGTTGTTGTTTTGCTCATAAACCCTATTGTGTTTTAGACGTTCCCTTTGCCATGGCCATTGTAGTTTCGTAAGGTCCCTAATGGCCTATACGGAGAGGCTCTGTTTAAAAGACTGGTTCACGATATTGCGCATGTGTGAGTTCTGACAATAGCTGATTGTTTTTAAACCATTCGGAAAGTGTTAGATGCACGCAAGTAAATTCACACAATTCAAATTCATTGTTCGCGACGCGAGAATATTTCCGGGCATTTGCTTTGATTTTATATATCCCCAAAATTCAAGTTTATTCTTTGCTACTCCTCAGATATATGTTGCAGCCGATAAGAATAAGATTTACAGCCCTGTCCTGCTTTGAAACAAACATTTACCAACGAGTATTTTTACGAGGTCATACCCACGCTAACAAAGCAGTCACCGATCGGCAAACAAAATTTGTAAACAAACATTTTATTACTGTTCTCTCAGCTCGCCTTATATAAACCCAGAAATACCTACAAATGGCGCCTGACCGGTGACAAAAACGCACAACGTATGAGTATAAAGATTATCCTTAATTGAGCATAAATTTCAATTGCTTATCAGCAAATGAACAAATTCATTCGCGTTGCATTGAGTCAGTGTTCCGCAAAACAAACACTGAACAAAATTAATGTTATCGAGTGGAACACATAAAGAAACTAAATTATAAACAGAATATTCAGGCAATAATTTATTTCAAAAACATCAATTCTTAAACATATACGATCGTAAAGCAAAGATACAAGGAACATTTCAAGTGTACCAGATCGGTAAAGATCGCGCGGCCAGTTGCGGTATAACTACTGGTAGGAGTCAAAAATCAAATCAAAGTTGAACGAACTCATGCCTTTAACCACTTTCCACGTGTCATATATTCTTTTCGTAAGCCACACAGTACTCCTTGAACCATACCAGATCGATCGGCTAAGCTTCTCCATCTCCAAAGACACCTGAGAACGTCCTGTTGCCGGACAGCCACGATGCTCTTCTGAACCTCCATGATCAAAACATTATTTTTTGAGTCTTCTTAAAACGTAACCGGTCAAACAACACTGAACCACACGTTAATCACCTCTACCAAAGTATAACTAGGCCAGCCAAAGCGACGGATGTCGGAATAAAACGAAGGATTACCAATGATTGTACCAGTAATGGCGATTTCGAATTTAGTGTTTACCCAACAAATTTAATCTGAAGAGACGAACGGCGCGCATGCGCATAACCGTGATCGCTTCCCTTTAATTAAAACCCTTCTCTGCATGACTTGTTTGATGCCAAAAATTGACGTCTACAAATCATCCTATTTGGTGTATGGTAGCGCTGGGAACATCGACATGCTGTCAACTGAAGCATTTTTTATTTTCAAAAAGGAAAGGTCAATTACAGCACACAGTTGATATTGAAGTGTCCGCATTAGCGATGTTGGCTTTCAATAAGAATTCGTTGATTGGGCGAGAAATAAGTGTTCGTTGTCCGCATTAACGGATGTCCTTATTAAACGAATTGAATTTAGAGAAAATGTACTAAGGACTTTCCCCAGGGATAAAGAAAACTGTCCGTAAAGTGGGGTTCAGGGGCACTCAACGACTGTTTTCTGTAAAATATCTGTTCAGAGAAGCAAATATTACCTAGCATCTAAAAATATCTAGATGATCGTTCCATTCACGTGCAATTTTCGAAGCTATGTCTTATAATTTTCCTACGATTTTCTGCAGTTTAATTTTTCACATTTCACTCACCAGGTTAGGTTATTTTTCGTCGAAAAAAGGAAAACTAAAATTTTTCGATTCAAAAATGTGATGGACAGGGGAATCGAAAATTCTTTTTTTCGTTATCACCCGCTACATAAGAAATTTCTGCAATTTGATTAGATAAGAGAAGTGGTATTTCATACACTGTGTAATACTTACATGTGAAAATTACAAAACCTTTGCGAGTAGTAGTATAAACAAATAATATCATGATTTGTACGAGATATTTGGCATAAATACCACTCAAATCATGCTATTACCTATCACGCTCTAACGTTAAATTGCATCGAAATTTTTCGGGAAAATGATACTGAAGCCCTTGTAATTTCGAAAAGTCTCAAGTTGCCGTAGGATGACTGAACAGATACAAATTTTATAGAGCTGCCTAGAATGCATTTTAAAAGATCTAATAGTACTCTGGATAGCCTAAAAAACTGTTTTCAATGTAATTAAGAGGGAAACTTCGTTGGCTGCCCGGAGGGTTCGACTCAGCACAGAATTTAATTGTCGGGGAATTTCTGTAATTGTCTATACATGTACCCTACGTACGAGTAGAGCCTATATTTTCGCGGTGTGAGCTGCATGCGAAAAGTACTGCGACGCACTTCACGTACTCACACTGCAAAAATGTAGGCTCTGTTCGCAGGGATTTGCCAGACATGATCGAGTTTATCATTCACCAAGCTTTGATTACAATGGTCAATATATAACATTCGATCATGGCTGTCCTTGAAAACTGTCTGTGCCATTTGGGAGCAGCCACAAAGTATGAGAGAAACTTTTCTTGATCATTCGAACGTCGGTACTCGGCAATTACCCTAGGCTAAATAGTCGTAACAAAGGAGTCAGAAGTTTGCTATATAGCTTATGAGATATAAAAATTATGAGCATTTTGCTTGATATAGTTTCCGTCAAATCAGTGTATCGTTTATAAGAATACCGCGTGGTCTAAGATTTCCGGTCACAAATCTTTTTGTCCGGAGTTGTTGCTGTCTGCTTTCTCTAATCCTCCAAACGTAACTCGAGGACATGAGCTTCGTTTGTGGTGCGGCGAAGATTTAACGTATTCTCGGTTTTCACTCTTGTGAGAAAGCAGAAATAAAAATGGAAACCTTTTAATACAGAAATTCTAGAATCTGGGAATGAAAGAAGATAAATATACAAAAAGCCTTGCCAAGAATCAGGTCTATGTAATAGTTCATGTGCGAGATATTCGGACAAACGTTTTACCCAAATTTATAAAGCTTTGTATGGAAACGCCATCCTTGTGTCCTTTTCAGGGGCACAAATTTGGCCGCCGGAAACCAACAGAAACATCTGTTTTGAGTTTTCCTACTTATGCGTGAATTCTTCGCTTGAGGAAGTCATAAACATTAAAGCAATATTTATTCTAAAACAAGGAATTTTTAGATAGCAAAATCTCCAAAAATCCGTCATGTTTTCAACCCGCTTAAGAGCTTTCCCGACCGCCAGCCAAATGGCGCGTCACGCAAAAGCCTGAAAATTCAAGCGTCCTGTATCGCAAAACTAAGAAGCCTTTTGAACCGGAAATTTGTTTGTATAAAGGTTTTAAGGTGCTCTAATATCACATGAAAGTAGAAACTCAGAAGAAGCGATAGTTTCTTGGTTTGAATTTTGGTGACGTCATGTGAAAACCAAGAACGGATGAAGCCGACAATAAAGGAATATCGTGCCGCAAGTAAATAAGAGACAGTCTCCCTAAAAGCGTTCCACTCGATTTCGGGCTCAACAAAACTTTTGCCTTATATTTTTGCCACCAATACTACTATCCATTCTAATGACGAAATTCCAGTTAGAATGAGGAAATTGTTTATTTTACTGCCATTCCCAGCATTCCATTGCTGGACGACCTTTTGCGGCTAAAATATGCAAATTTTAGTTTCTGTTGTGCGGGTTTTTTGATGATCGTTTAAAAGTACTTCAGGTCATCAAATCCTAGAGTATGTGCTCTCATCTGGAAGCATATTGCTTCTTCTTACTGTTCCAATACCATTTAGGCATTATCTTTCGGTAATCAGTAAAAACTGGTCGTCTTTAGTACACTAATCCCATTAAGAAAGCAAAATGCACGAATAAATGCCTCAAACTCATCAGAAAATTCTCCAAAGTCTCTGGGCACCAATAAACGTGATGAATTGCGTAGGGAACTTGGGCGAGTTTCAAAATCAAACTAATCGATAAATTGACACCACCATATAAAAGGTCATGTTAAGATTGGTTTTTTGAACAAGTTTGGTGCTCTAAGGTTGAACAGGGAACAAGTTATGACTCTTGAAACATGGTTAAAGATCCATACAAACCTCTGTAATTTTGTGACAGCGTCCCCCAAAACCATATAAACTCTTAATTTTTTCACGATTTCCGTGATATTCCTAAAACCAGGCAAACACAGTGATTTTCGAATTAGTTCCTTCCAAGTAATTTTACAGTTTAAAAGAAAAACTGAAAAAATTTAATTAGTTTATATGGTTTTTTCTTCCCCTCCCCCCTTTCCACCAAAATCTCTTCTAGGCTATTTTGGCAAAAACATCTCAACAAAGTAAAGCTTTCAAATGCCCAGGGGAAGAAGGGAAGAAGTGAAACTGTTTTGTCTTTTTTGCACGCCAGAATCAACATTTTGGGTAGTGGAAAACAATAAGGTTCAACTAACTTTTACTAGAGCTTTGCTTCATGTTAACTCTTTCCCCACCGATGTGTTCAGGTAGCTGGGAAAGGAGGCTTGGACACTCCTACTCGCCTCCTCCTCCTCCCCCCCCCCCCCTTCCCCTAACCAGGTGACCTTGTAACAAAGCAATATCCAGTCCAGAAGGAATGGGAATACCAATATTAATTATTATACTTTTATTCTCACAGCACCGACAAGGTCCAGCTCTTTTGGCTTGAATAGCACTTATACCAAAAATAATTTTGTCGTTCATTACAGATAACAACGATGCTGCAAGCGCTGCTAAAGGAAACTCTCAATTTAACAGCAGTACAGCAAAGAATTCCAAGTCAGTAACAGATGCTGAAGCAGCTGAGATGGGGCAGGTTCTGCAGGATATGAGTAGTCTTGCACTGGGAATACAGGATGAACAGAACAGGCAGCTTCGACAATTGGATGTGCTGTCAGATTCTGTTAATAAAGCCAATGAGAGAATACGAACTGATTCTCGCAAGATTTCAAAACTCAAGTGACTTGAAAATCTACTCAATAGCTTGTAGTTTTCGTTGAATGCTAGGAGTATCATAATGATTTACGTTATTAACCTTTGTCAATCGGATCTGGTTATAATAATGGATGTCAATGCTAGTGTAGGAAAAAATTGGGAAATTAGGGACGAGGGTAACAAAGGCCAGGCAAAAAAGGTAAAAACCAAACAGTCCTTTGTTGGAGGTTTCTGCTTTTGATGCACCTTTCCTTTCAGAAAAACTACTTCAGTGTTTTATACTCAATTCAATAACAATATTATCAATAATCAATATTATCAACAATATTATTCTAAAAAGCCGCGTATCCATACTAAGACTCCAGTAGGAAATTACATTGCCAAGTGACAAAAATAACTGGATTATTATAAACTAAAATGAAGAGGTAATTTTTCACTAAAAAGCTAATTCTGAAAAGTATTTTAAGATTTTTCATTGTTTTAACTTATTTTAATCGAAAATTTGTGCAATTATTTATCCTAAACACGACCCCTCAAGCTACTAAGCTTTATATGTCATCGTGTATAAATAAAGGATTTGATTTGACTTGATTAGCCGAGTGCAGTATATAAGACTATTCGCCGATACATAGAACAGTGAATGTTAAGTAATTAGTGGTCAACCTCAAATCAATATGGGTCGCACAGTAGACCAAGTTGTTTCGCATATATGGTAAGTGCTGTGAGAAGATCCTTAACGGAATTAACGGTACACCCCCACCCCACCCCCACCCAAGCAGTAACCTCAGGCTTTACCGTGTTGTTGATTAGGACTTTGAACCCAGAAATCAAAGCTTGAAAAATGGAAAATATAGTAAAAAAAGTTTATTTTATTGAGTTCGCATTGAGCTGGTGTTTGCACTTATAAGCGATGAAAAAAAGAACCTTAATGCATTAAATTTATCTGAAACGTCCCTTAGCTTAAGTTCAAGCATCATTACAAGCAAGCTATACTGTATGCGGAATCAGATGCGTTTTGATGGCCGTTGGTTACGTAAGGCGAGCATAAACATCGCAACACGATTTTCCTCTTTTGTGGCCTTCACAGGAAGGCGATGAACCATCTCTGTAGTACAAACTTAGCCACTGTCCTTTAGTCACCTTTGGAGGATTGGAGACGTCGGCCGACAGGACCAGCTCTGGAGAAAGCGAGTTGTAACGAGGGATCCTTAAAGACTCCGTTTTCTCCTTCTGGTTGTAGTCGCGTGAGGGTAAAATAGGGCTACCAGACGAGTTTCCTATTTCAACGTTTACATCAAGGTTAGAGTTTTCGCGGCAGCCCCAAAAAGACCAATTGCCGCAATGGCATCTCACGTAACCATCCAGGTGGACCAGTTTTACTGATGCCAGTGTACCACTAGATGGGACCGTAAAACGTGTTGCCTTGTTGTCTGTCGCACCAAAGCAAATTGGAGAGTTATTCAATTTGATCCAGGGGCCTGAAACAAAAAAATGTCTACAAGTCGGCAACTCGAATAGACCTTATTCACGATACCCACCATCTTTGCACGCTTTTAAGGACTGATGGGATAAAAGCGATGTCACGTGGTTGCCCAAGAGGAAAACTACTCTACCGATACAACAAATCGCGGCCGAGTTTGTTTATCCTGGACGACAAAAACTGAACTTTTTAGCTTAAATGGCCAATTATGGGTGGAGGTGATTACTTTTTTGTATGCAGTAGTGACCGTACCGTATGCTCACAGCAAGCAATGATGACATAAAACTTGTCGAAACTCGAACTCTACATTTTGCAAGAATAAAATTCTGGTTTCGTTTTGAGGGAATAAACAAACTATTCGTGTTAGCAAATTTTATCACTTGTTTGCCCGCTGAGATACCACGTGACATCGCTTTCATCCCAGGAGTTGTAAAGCATATGCAAAGATGGCGGGAATCGTGAAAAAAGGTCTATTACCGTCTTAACCGTTTGACCAAAAAAAGCATGATGCACGTGCAAAATTGTTGTCTTGCCAATTTATACCTACTGCTTTTCTGCCGTTCTCGTTGGCGTCATCGTCGTCGTTGCTTACGCTCGTTGACTTTTGGTCAAGCACTCCTCTATACTTCCCAACATACATTGGTGTAAGTGTGTCCTTGGTCCAAATGAACACTGTAAATGCTGAAGGGCTAGCTGGGTGCTCAACGGTGCAGGTTCTTTTGCACGCAACGGTAGCTTGGCGTGTGAGAAAAAGAGAGTGTCACAATAGCAAATTTAAGGCGTTTATCAGTGCGAGTTTACCCAGAGTTAAACCTGGGTAGAATTCTCGCCATATCTTCCTTTTAGGGTGAAACCTTGGTTTTTTAAGCAAATCGATCACATAACGAGAGGACAAAGAGTGGCACTAGCTCGCTCCTTCACAAGCTTTCACAGAACGTCATAACAATGATCTAGCACTGAAATTTCAGTCTTTGTTGTAATGGCTATCATGAGATTGACATAAATGTGGTGTTTCCTAAAAGAGGTAATCCGTTTGGTTACAATTTAACTCTTTTCTCCTTAAAATGAACCTTAACCCTACCTTTAACACCCCAGGTTTCAAACTTCGAGGCCAGTTGTTTAATCACTTGGCATCCTTTAGTTTGGTTTCCGTTTGAAGCCTCTATTTCCTGCTTTAACTCCAGGGTCTGCTCTTTTATCTCCTGTCCAAACTCTTTCGTTTGGTTAACTTTTGATTCATTTATTTCTTTTTTTAACCCCTGGATCTGCTTTCGTAGCTCCTGTTCAAACTCTTTAGTTTGATGTTCTAAATGGTTTATTCCTCGTTTTAGCTTCAGGGTTTGCTCTTCTTTTGAAGCCCTTATTTCTCCTTCTAACTCCCTGGTCTGATTTTCTATCTTCTTTTCGAGCAATCTGCGCTCTTTAGTTTGATTTGATGATACTTGGTATATGATCTTCGCGACCATCTCAGTAAGATTTTTCTCCACCTTGTTCAACTCTTGTTTCATGCTATTAAGAACAAGAGCATCCTGACAGCCTGCGTAATTGATAAATAACAAATTATAAAACTCAAGAGGCATTTGATTTTAATTATTAAACTGAACTGGACTTTTCAAATTCCAGGCTATAAGAGACATAATATAATGAAAACTTATTCCTCGAACGCGATTTGAAAATGAGACGATTGGTGCATAATACATAACATGAGGTTATGTTTACACTTTACCGCTGATACGGAATAGCTTTGGTGCCGACACCACAACCATTTCGACGCAAACGACGCATGTTTTTAAAGGCTAAGACTAATTTTTTTAATTTTAAGTGAACTCTTTCATTGAACCAAGGAGGCCCTTCGAGGACTCCTCAGAATCTTTCAGAGTAAACAGAATTCGCACCTAAAAATATCAATAAAGTATTTGGGACACCATTTCAGGAGTATATATCAAAAATTAGCCAAATACGACGTAGTACCGTAGCAAGCTAAACTTCGACTCCCATTTCGAACCTTATACCTTCTAGGGTTACTGAAAATTATTCCATAACGCTTTCTTACACTTGGCGGGAGGGGAGCCCATGCCTTTGCTATCAATGTTTAATTTCGCAAAACATGAAATTTTCCGCCATTTTCAACAGAGCTACCAAAACGAAAGACCTTAGATATCAGCATCGCGGGCTCATAAAACCTGGTCTCGGTCGTAGTTGTTGAAGGATTTTCTACCAAAACGGCTGAGCTAACACAACCTCGCCCCAGGCCTTTCGGTTACCTGGCCTTTCTTTTGGCAGTGGACTGCCTTATTGACGTCACTTTATATGCCTATGCCCAATAAAGGTTGGCAATATCATGAAAGTATATGAATGAATATTCTTTGATTCCGAAACGGTACTGGCACTAACCCCCTTCGGACTATTCAAAAACCGTAGAAAGGTAACGTGAGTTCTTGAAACAACTCCACTTTGTAATAAGACGCGACTTGATAAGTGCTCATAACCACAATAGAGGGCAGGTCCGATCAGCGTTTTTTCAGCCTGTAGCCACAGAGATAATAAGGGAGCTTAAGCAATGACGACGCGGACGGCAAAGAGACCGGCAAAAAAGTAATCGGTTTGATTAGCAAAACAACAACTTTGCACGTGTATCACGCTTTTTTTTTTTCATTTCTTTGCCGTCGTTGCCTGACTACGACGTGAAAGTGCCTGAATTCACGTTTTGTCGAGGACGGGAACACAAGATAACAACTTTATCTTCTTTTCCTGAACTTAGATACAGTCCTTTAGAACTCAGCTCCAAAAACATTTGCCAACATTTGACGAAGTAAGCGAGATGGAATAAGCGCAATAAAGTTTGAAGCGGTGCGAATTCACTTTTTAAGTGACGTTTTCGTAGCCGTCGCCGTCGTTGTTGCTTAAGCTCCCTAATGACAGGCCTGTACAGGGATGTGCCGCTGGTCAGGGTATGGTTATTGACCTCTCTGTCCTAACCAGGGTATATAATTTTGTGTGAGTCTGCCTGAAGGGTATTACCTGCATGATTGATTTGATTTGCTGAATGAATTTTGTGTGTACTACAAGTAAACAAAAGCAATGACTATAACGTCAATTTTTTCTATTCCCAGGGAGGGGGGGGGGGCGGGGGGGGCACTCCCTTATATAAGCCAAATAGGTATGTGCCGCCCCATCGGGTAGGGTTTTTGCGCTGCTTTGGTTTGAAAACGGGTATACACTTCGCCCATTTGAGTCTGGATTGGGGTATGGTTTTTGAGGGATCTACGGGAATGTATGAAGAAATTAATCGTTTCCATTTCAGATAAGTAAGAAAGAAAGAGAAAAATATGCGAATTCAAAATGAATTTGAAGAATTTTTTTTCGTTTGCGCTCTAATGTAAGTAATGATAACATAATTTCTGCCTAAAGCCCAAGTCTGAAAACGTGAATGGATTTTAGAGGTCTGGTCTGAAAACGGGTCTGGAAAATTACCGATTTTTTGGTCTGACGTAGGGTCGGGATTTAAGGAAACAGACGGCACATCCCCTCCAAGAATTCCCAGGAGTACCCTCCCCCTATCAAATACCTTTTTCAACCCACGCCTCGTTTCAGACCATGTGTTTAAATCAGCCCTAGATAATTGGACTAATTTTAGACAGAAAAACATAGTTACGTATTTTATTAGTTTTTACTCACCGAAACGATCCTTTTATTAAAGGCTAAGACTATTAATTTCTCCAATTTTAAGTGAACTCTTTCATTCACCAATGGCGGCCCCTCAAGGACTCCTCAAAATCTTTCAAAGTAAAGAGAATTCGCACCTAAAGATATCAACACAGTATTTGGGACACCATTTCAAGAGTATATAATATCAAAAACTAGCCAAATAGAGACTCCGATTTCGAACGGCTTTAGGCCTTCTACGGTTACTGAAAATCATTCCATATCTATCTAAAACATTACCGTTTGTTCAACATGACTTTACGAGTTCCCACTTCAATGCTATCAATGAAGCAAGCATGGCCAGGAAGGCTAAGGCCAAAACCACGGTTTGCCGCTGGAGCATCGATTGGTGAAGACGACCTATTGAACAACTCTATGGATTGTAAAGATGCTCATCTCTTGTTTCTGTTCGGAACGCACTATTGGTTGCTGCCATCTGGCTTATCGGGAGCGGCGAAAACTAAGACCTCAGATGCGAAAAATTCAGACCCTCTGTCTCCTCAATTGACTCAAACTTAACTGCAGCTTTAAATTGTCTTGGCCGCTTTTATATCGTGCACGGAATTAGTATGAGCTAGTCCAATATATAAATAGAATCTGATTCATCAAGACTGCGTTGCGTATTAATGGTAAAAAGCATGACCGATTGATTGAATTCCAATAGCAGCAGCACGCACTGGTGCAAAGGGAGACTGCATCTCATTATCACTTGTAAGCCGTGGTAAAATCGGATTTGAACATTCAGGGTATCAATGAATAGACAATCTACATTTTATTAATCTCCATTTCGTACCATAATGATCATTCATTCAATGTTTCCTTGAACCGACCGGTTTGCCCAAGTAAATGTTAGGCGACAAAGTTGTTACAAGGTGAAACAACTTTATCCAAAGAAATATTCAATTAATCCTAGCCTTATCTTTGGTATTTTGGCGGCTTATACCGCTGGCCACCCAGCCTTGAAATATGACCATCGGCATTTTTTTGTAACCCCCAGTTCGGTATATAAGAATTTATAACGAGCAAAAACGATTGTTTCTTAAATCTACGAATGTGAAAGGAGTGAAAAAACACCAGTTTGATATCAGTTACGGCCATCACTCCAAGATAAGAGAGCCGAAAACCGGTTTCAACAAAACCCATAAAGTGGCCATAACCACACAGGAAAGAAGAAACACACAAAATAAGTGCGGTTAACCAATTACACAGAGCAGACATAGTCTTTTTTTGTCCATATATACAAATTCTTATATTTGAAGGCCATGCGACAATGTTTCTGCCACTTGTGCTCGTACTGTGATCTCGAGTGTTCCACCAGGAACTGCTATTGCGATTCTCTTTCTAGCTTTTTCTAATTGAAAGATGATTGCGAAACCTTTTCACGCTTCCCAATCTACGGCCCTTTAATTCCATTGTAGTCGAGAACCCAAATATGACTAATTATACAGCTTTAAGTTTATTTGTTCCCGCCCATCGTCTCTCTTTTGCCGAGGTGCTAAGAACAGTACCTCGGGCGATAGAATAAAACTTTCAACATAGTTTTGGAAATAAAGCCGGGTGAAAATATAATGACACATGTCAGGGTCTATGCATTGAAGTGCGATTTACAAAGAAAGTTCGGATTTTATGCGGCGTTATCTATTGCAGTACTTGTGTACAATCAGTTTGAAACGCTTTTTAACACCACCCAGGAAAATCCATTGCATTGCCTTTAAAGGTGATGTCGACATAAATGTTTTTCCATGCTATTATGCTCAACAATTTTTAATTGCGTATCTTACAGGGCAGTACCTTTCTAGACCTACACAAATTGATTCTGAATCGACTAGGGTGTTTTTTTTACAAATAAGTTAAGTGAATTCTGTGTTGCCAATCTTAATATATTCGATTTATTGTAGTTCTTTTTCCTGTGCAAAATATAATTTCTACATGACCGTTCCATAGGTATTTTTCGTAGAGAAAGGAAACCTAAAATTTTCGGAATCAAAAATGCGATGCAGAGAAACTTTAAATCGCAGGGAAAATTTGGATAGGTAATATCATGATTTGTAGTGATATTTGGCATAAATACCACCAGTGATATTTCGAAATTGTTATACATAATTTCACACGCTGTTAGGCGAGTGAAATTTGAGACAATTAAATAGCACGTACAAATCGTGCTATCATTTGTTTATACCCACAAAAGGTTTGTAATTTTAAACAAGCAGGTATTTCAAATTAAGCTGAAACAGCACTGCTCTAAGCCGATCAAATTGCAGAAATTTCTCATGTAGTAGTAGAATCTTGCTTAATTCTGGGTTATTTTGATTTGTGTCTTGGGCAATTTAGTTGATTTCATGTTTGCACTTGACGTTTCACTCATGCAGATCAAACAAGGTCAATCCTTTTTGTCTCGACCGTTTTCTTAATGTTATTACCTTTTTAATGGCTTTGTCAACATAAGTGTAATTTATCTTGAAGTTCATTTGAGTTTGATCAGGTCATTCACACCAACTAAAGATTTTTAATTAAACCAAGTTTCAAAAAATGAAAAAGAGACGGAAAACTGGAACACGCAGACTTTTAAACAGGATTCAAATAATCTTCAAGACGCCGGTAATTTGTAATTTGCGTTTTAAATTTGGCAATGTGGTTAGGTCAGTAAGCAGC
Organism: Porites rus; assembly: GCA_964035705.1. Taxonomy (NCBI): domain Eukaryota; kingdom Metazoa; phylum Cnidaria; class Anthozoa; order Scleractinia; family Poritidae; genus Porites; species Porites rus. Next base: position 2,478,829 of record OZ037995.1, read on the forward strand.
TTTTGATGAGGAAAACAATTTTAAACTGCTTTTAACTAAACAACTTTGAAGATGTTTAAGCTTTGGTGTGAATGGGGCATAATTGATTATCAGACCTTGAAGTGGGCACGTTTGGGATAATACAGGTAGCTGATCTTGTTTGTTACCTACATCAGAGTTTCTGTTTTGGTTTAAAGGGACAGGTTCACGGTTCAGCGCATGCTCATTTATCAAAATATGCTGTTTTTCAGCTGGGACATGCTGTATCGTCTATGCAACCAATATGATCATGTCATAATGTTGTCAAAGAACCAATCTGCACACTCCCCTGGCAGTCACTTGCACTTGATCAACTCATATATTTGCAAATAACTGTAAATTAATCAACCATGGAATAAAACCTTCGAGTCAACAATAAATTCAGGTTACTCTGAAATACACTTCTACTATGAAATACACTCTTGGATCGCTAAGATACAAGTGAGTGGGATAATTAACCGATAGAATTAATAATTAATTGAAAAGAAGTAATTTAATTAATGGGCATGCGCTTAACCGTGAACCTGTCCATTTAAGGTAGAGTCTCGTGAGTTTAGTTGTCAAGCTTTCATTGCTTTTCTTGTACATGACATCATTGACTTTATCGGTTTGTTCGCCCTTAGTGATCAACAGGAAATTCTTAATAGGAACTAGGAAGTTGGTTCGTAATAGAGAGGAAGTGTGACGTCACAAAAATTCAAAATCGTGAAATTATAGGATTTGATGGTATATTCAGAAAAAACAAGATGAAGCCCCCGTGCCAAAAACCAGCATTTTAGAAGTAATTTAATTAATGAGCATGCGCTTAACCGTGAACCTGTCCATTTAAGGTAGAGTCTCGTGAGTTTAGTTGTCAAGCTTACATTGCTTTTCTTGTACATGACATTATTGACTTCATAGGTTTGTTCGTCCTTAGTGATCAACAGGAAATTCTTAATATTCTTAATTCTTTTTCTTAATTTTCTCTTATTCTTAATAGGAACTAGGAAGTTGGTTCGTAATAGAGAGGAAGTGTGACGTCACAAAAATTCAAAATCGTGAAATTATAGGATTTGATGGTATATTCAGAAAAAACAAGATGAAGCCCCCATGCCAAAAACCAGCATTTTAGTGCAAATTAGCGGAAAGATATAGACTCCATACAATATCTGATGACTCCATACAAATCCTTCTAAAATTGGATTGGATCGAAACGTTCACGATCCAGACCAATTTCAGAAAGGTTTATATTGACTAATTGGAGCATAACAATGCTTATACCTCCCCGCGTATTTGCACTAAAAGGCTGGTTTTTGGCAGGAGAACAGTTTTCATCTCAGTTCTTTCTGGATATACCAACCTATCCCATAATTTCACAAATTTAGTTTTTTGTGACCTCATCACTTCTCTTTTCTATTCTCATGGTCAGCACCCGAACGTACCAACATTTTAGTTATTTAAGTCGCCAATATTTTGCGTGGTTAGTAGTTAAGTTGAGTGGTAGCTGTTTTAGAAAGATTATGAGCTGCTGTGAAGAATAAAAAATACCGAGATATGAACCTCCTGATACCACATTGCTTAACAAGCGAAATGCTTGTAACCCCTACCCACCAAAAATAATGAGAAACCAGGAGTTTCAGTGGCAGCAGACCATGAAGCAGTGTATGACAAACTTGTGTTTGATGAAATATGTCAAAAACTAAGGTAAGCGCTTCATTACGGGTTCCAAACACCGAAATACAGATAAAAACACGAGGCCGTAGGTGTTTGGAACCCCTGATGAAGCACGAACCCCCTTTTTTGACAGGTCTTCTCAAACGAAACAATAAAAAAAAAAGTATTTGATCTGAGATGAAAAACATGTTTCATTTCAGATGAAGACCTGGTGGTAGTTTATCTGGTGTTTTATTAGTAATCAAGATTCATCCACCCTGACCCAAATGATCGTCATTTATTGACTTTTGACAGCATGGATAATTATTGAGTTTGAGCTTTTGTGTTAAAATACTGTCTCAAGTTTGATTTTGCTTGTTAAGCAAAATGATTCTAGGAGGAGAAACTAAAAGGATGCAAAAATAAGAAGTTTTTTATCTCATAACCAAGCACTCATTAAACCCTCACTGAATTTCCTTTGTATTTTCTTTGTGAGAATTAATAAGTTTGAGAAGTTCGTCTCCCTCTTCCACAAAGGCCTCTTTGTGTCATAGGGAAGCTGGGGAGAAGGAGAAAAGTAAGCGCGCCAGAGACGATGCGAAGGGGAAAGAGAAGAAGCGAGGCCTTTTACCGCCTTTTTCCTCTTACCATCGTCCCGCGCGCGCGAGGCTATATTTCGACTATTGCTATTTTCTTTGGGATACCAAGCCGGAGCACCTCTGCGGAGAAGGGAGGAAGTTTCCTAAAACACTTCAGTAGTTAACATGTCTTACTAGTTACCAACCTGTTTTCTGTAATGACACCATTTCTCCGACTGTTATTTCGGCTCATACGAATCAGGTTGAAATATCCCAAAACCGAAAAGGAGTATCGTGAAACAAGCGATAAACTAACCTATCATAAACATACCACGATAAATATAATTTGTTCTATTACTAACTATTATTAATAATAGCCTATTAATATAATTATTTTATCTTACTTTTTTAAGGTTAGATTATGAACTAGACTAAGACTGAAATTCCTTTGGTTGATCATGAGTTTCATGTTTTCGTACAATGTTTGGCATACCTTTTACCAGAGAAAGCTTGGATTTAACCAAATATGTTTTGGCTAGAGTAACAAAAAATTGGCGGCGATAAAAGGTGTTTTTGAAAAGATTTTGTTGATTTTCTGCTTATTCAACAAAAACTTACTTTTAACGATGATCTTGTCGTGATTAGCCGAGACTGACAGAAATATTCATGGCTGGCTTTATTCTATAATTGGTAAACATTCACAGGCATACAGCGGTACTGCCGATACTGAGTGCTTCATCAGGAAATGCCATTCTCTTTCTAATTACATAATGATTGCGAAGCCTTTTCTCGCCACAAGACCCTTTATTCGGATAGAGATTCTAAATTTGCAAGGTCAAGAACGTCAAGTATTTTCAAGTAACCTAACTATTTCAAATTGCAACTTTGAATTTATTCGAAGGGCTTTCTTTGTCGAAGAAGCTGGAAAATACGAAGACGCCAGGCATATTGAAAAAAAAAAAAAGGCCCCTGAAAATGCCCCAGTGATTAACTTGGAGAAATGGTATTAACTGTTTCTTTCCCGTTGTATATAACAAGTACACCGGTCATTTATATAGCGAATCGACTTTATGATGCAGCGAAACAATGACGACTTTGCAGAAGAACGACCGGAACGACTCGCAGAACTTACCTTCAGAAACCAGTAGGTCTACTACGCGGCCCATATTGACTCGTGGTTGACCACTAATTACCTAAAATTTCCCATTACGTGTGTCGGATCATTAATGACGCATTTACGTTCTTTATAGGCAAAATAATTCTGCACGGAATTAGGATCAGATTAAAGATCACATCATTGCCTACACTTCGCAAATCAAATTACTTGGAGTTGAAATAGATGACAAGCTTCATTTCACCAGCCATATCAGTAACATTTGCATAAAAGCCAGTCAAAAAGTCGGTGTCTTATTGAGACTGCGAAATTTGATACCATGCAAAGCAAAACTGACAATCTACAAATCATCCATCCTCCCTCAATTAACATATTGCCATCTGGTATGGCATAACTGTACATCTTCTGACAGTAGAAAAATAGAGCGGATTCAAGAACGCGCCCTTAGAGCAGTATTTAACTCCCATTCAGAATCATACGAAAACCTTCTGGTTCGTGCAGAGCTTCCTTCACTACTAAATCGAAGACTACAAGATATCGTTATATTAATGTACAAAGTAAAATATGGCCTCGCACCGAGCATTGTTAACGAACTATTTAAGCGGAAAGGCACTAGTTATTCACTAAGAAACAGTGATTTTGATATTCCGACTTTTAACACTATTAACTATGGAAAGCATTCTCTTAGATATCAAGGACCTCATATATGGTCGAAGCTAGATATTAAATTGAAAGGCTCCTCGAATATTGAATCTTTCAAAAAGAACATTAGGAAAAAAGACCTAACGTCACTCTTAAACAACAACAATAGCTGCTGTAACCTTTACAATTCTTAGAGACTACCTTTTTTGTACCGACTGTTTTACTAGTATACAATTTATACATGCTACATATTTTAATTGTATATACATTATTATTATTATTTCTTATTTGTATATAATTTTTATTTTTGTGTCCCCAATTAGTTGTGAAAACTAAATACATTGACATATTAATAAAGCTTTTACTTTACTTTACTTACTTTACTAGTCCAATATGTAAATGCCTCTGATTCATCAAGACTGCGTAACCAACCGTACAAATGGTAAAAAGCGTTACTGATTGATTGCATTCCAATAGCAGCAGCTAGCACTTATTAGTGGTTCCAAGGGAGTCTGCATCTCATTATCACTTGTAAGCCGTGGTAAAAAGGGTTTGAAGACTCAGGAGTCCCCAATGAATAGACAATCTACCAGAGTTTATTAATCTTCATTTCGTGCCACAATTGTCATTTATTCAATGTTTCCTTGAACCGACCGGTTTACCCATGAAAATGATAGGAGCCAAAGTTGTCACAAGATAAAACAACTTTATCCAAAGAAATATTCAATTCATCTCTGGTAAGGCGGCTCCCGAGGCAGGTCACCCAAGTTTGAAATATGACCATCGGCATTTTTTTGTAACCCCCAGTTCAGTACATAAGAATTTGTAAGGAGCAAATTAAAACCGTTTCTTTAATGTGCGAATGTGAAAGGAGTGAACACCAGTTTTGATATCAGTTACAGCCATCACTCCAAAATAAGAGAGTCGAAAACCGGTTTAAATAAAACAATCACATAAAGTGGCCATAACCTTACAGAAAAGAAGAAACGCACAACATAAGTACTAACATAAGTGAGGTTAACCAATTACACAGAGCAGACAAAGTTGTTTTTTCTCCATACAAATTCTTACATTTGAAGGCTACGCGACAATGTTTCTGCCACTTGTGCTCGTACTCTGATAGTGCTCCACCAGAAACTGCCACTGTGATTCTCTTTCTAGCTCTTTCTAATTGCAGGATGATTATACTGCGAAGCCTTTTTGTTCTTTGCAATCTACGGCCCTTCAATTCCATTGTAGTCAAGATGCCAGCTTGACCTAATTACAACTTTGAGTTTGTCCCGGCCCATCGCCTCTTTTTGTTGAGGTGGCTGAAAAACAGTACCTCGGCGATATAATAAACTTTCAACACATTTTTGGAGAGCCGGCCGAAAATATAATGACATTTTTCTGTCTCTACGTATTGAAATACAATTTAAAAAGCAAAGTCGGATTATATGCGGCGTTATCTATTGCAATACGTGTACTGTGTCCAATTCTCCGGAACGCTTTTTAGAATGTTTTGAAGAAGTGTTTACACTATTGCTATAGCACCACACAGGAAAATCCATTGCATTGTCTTTTAAGGTATTGTCAACGCAAAATTTTTTCCCGTGCTTAAAATTGTAATTATACTCAACAATAATTTTTTATTCCCTTCATACAGGGCGACACCTTTCTACCGACAATTGATATTGAGTCGGCAAGGGTGTTTTATTATTCAGCAGTGCTTGTTGACAATTACATTGCATCTATTCTCAAATAAGGTAAGTGAATACTGTGTTGCCAATCTCAGTATATTCGATTTATTGTAGTTTCTTTTTCTTTGCAAAATATAATGTATTCAATTCGGGGGCGTTCGATGCAGGCTTACTATGTCTTTCAAAGTTGAACGGTTGATATGAAGTTTAACTGAGCGTGGTTAATCGATTCTGTGCGCATGTCCTCGATCTCCAAATGACCAACACCTCTCAGTTTCGGCTTCAAAAAACATCGTGTGCAACCTGCACTGATAACGTTGGCCTTTGCAACTCAGGGATTTTATCCTTTTAATACTGGAACATAAATGTGATAATTTAAAGGTCTTTTATTGAACTATAAACAGGGCCACCTAACGACTGTTTAGAAGTTCTGTGAAAAATCTGTTCGCTCGAAGAAGTAAAAATTGCCTAGAAATTTCTATAGCTCAGAGGAGGGCTAAAAATTTCTACATGACCGTTCTATGGCTATTTTTCGTAGAGAAAGGAAACCTAAAATTTTCGGAATCGAAAATGCGAAGCAGAGAAACTTTAAATTGCAGCCAAAATTTGTATAGGGAATATCATGATTTGTAGTGATATTTGGCATAAATACCACCAGTGATATTTCGAAATTGTTATACATGATTTCACGAGCCGTTAGGCGAGTGAAATTTGAGACAATTTTGAATTATCACGAGTGGTATTTTCATTAGTTAAAATATGCCAAATATCACGTACAAATCATACTAATATTTCTTTAATATACTACTACCCACAAAAGGTTTGTAATTTTCACATGTAGATATTAAAATTAAGCTGAAACACTACTGCTCTTAGAAGTATAATCTGGCTTAATTCTGGGTTGTTTTGATTTGTGTCTTGCGGTATATTTAGTTGATTTTAATGTTGGCACTTCACGTTTCACTCATGCGGATCAATCAAGGCTAATCCTTTTCTTTCGACAGTTTTCTTAACGTTACTACCTTTTTAATGGGTTTGTCAGCATAATAATCATTTATCTTGAAGTTCATTTGAGTTTGATCAGGTCATTCACACCAACTAAACATTTTTATTAATCCAGGTTTTAAAAAATAAAAAAGCGACGGAAAACTAGAACACACAGACTTGTAAAGTTTTTTTTGAAGACTTTTAGAAAAACAATTGTTTCTGTAACCTGCGAATATGAAAGAATTTGAATAAAAATCAGTTCGATGTCAGTTACAGCCATCACCTCAAAATGAGAGGGCCGAAAACCGGTGTAAATATAACCCATAACTTCAGTGGCAATAATATTGGCTCTAGGACAGCAAACAGGAAAGAAGAAACACGCAACTTAATTGAGGTTAAGCAACTTTTATTTAAATCCTTTCACATTCGTAGGTTACAGAAACAGATAACATAGATCAGACACACCTGTGAGAGAAATCCTTCCTTGTACAAAAGTAAACTAAACCGCTGACATAACTTTTTGTATAGTGTAGAAACTTTCAGGTTGTTTCTCAATTGTCAAGCACATGTACGTACCTGTATAACAGAACGATTTTTTTGTAGATGCTAATATTGATGAAAACAACATGAAGGAGGCACTGTCACATGCTGTGTCGTAGAGCCGGCATATTAAAGAGCGAAGGTATTAAGAAATGCTTTTTTTTGTGTAAGAGAACCCTATTATAGACCACAATAATTCTATGATTTTTGCTGAGACCTGTACCAACATCTCCTATCCTGTCCCAACTTTATACTGCTTGATTCACCCTTTATTTGTTCTAGCAAAGGTTTGTAAATCAAAGAGAGAGTAAAAAATCAGCATTAGATTAGAAGTCCCTGAAGGCCTTTTCCCAGGTGGCTTTTATAAACCTTACGAAGACTTGACCATGTTTTGTTGAGAAGATGTAATATTGTTATATGGTACTGTTTTAAATGTCTTTATATTCGCCACTGATCTGAAAGCGTTGGTTAGCTAAAACACGTATTGTTTTGCTGTAGTCACACAGCAAGAAAGAGGAGAGCGAGGAGTATGAGGTAAACACAGCAGATAGGCTTATGATATATATTGAAAAAATGGGGTTTTTGTCTGTTTTTTGCCTCTTTTTCTTAAACCAGTTTGAATTTTGCTTGTCAGAAATGTTTGATTCATATTACTGAAAGATGCTTATTCGAGATTATTGCAAAAGAGATTCGACACTAGCCTTACTAAATGAAATTCAAGAGAATGTTTCCGGTCTTCATTATTCTAGAAACAAAAATAAGATTCCAATCGAAGAGAATATATTATTCGATGCTCTGACAACTCGCACGTAACTTCAAAGATCCATCAATTCCTTTGAAAATATTGCTGTTTAAGGGCCACCATTTACATAGAAATAATTTCACCGTGCAGCCGTATATTGTCACTAAACCAAACAGAACAGCACCTTCAGAAAGCTAAAGCCCTCCAAACCTTGCATATCTATGCTGAAATATGGAACTTAGTCCCAAATCTTTTTTTGGATGGAAAAAAGGAAACACTTCGCAAAAACTGAATTTATTTGTTAGCTGGTGAGGTACTTTGACCGTGTAGTATCTTTCACAAAGGTAGTCATAATATTTCGTACTCTATTTCAGGATCAATGGTCACCTACATACTTTATTCTTCTGTGATTAAACATTAACTTATACTTGACAAACGAATATTATACTTTCCACGAACATGAATTCTTTCTTGTCACAGGACAGCAAAAGTGCTACGGAGCATAGTGAAAAAAAGGTACGTACAGCAAATAGCATATTTTATCCATGTGGCTAGACTGAGTTGAACTGGATTGGCTCGAATGAGTCCTGGAGTGGCTAGACTGGATTAACCTGAACTGGCTAGGGTGGATTGATCTGGACTAGCTAGACTGGGTTTGATCTAGACTGTCTTGGCTGGGTTGATCTGGACTGGTTGGACTGGGTTTGATCGGGACTGGGTAGACTGGATTGATCTGGACTGGCTTGACTGGGTTTGATCCCGACTGGTTGGACTGGGTTTGATCGGGTTGGCTAGACTGGGTTTGATCCAGACTGCCTAGATTGGGTTTGAGAGGACTCGCTAGACTGGGTTGATCTGGACTGGCTTGACTGTGTTTGATGAGGACCTTCTCGACTGGGTTTGATCAGGACTTGCCAGACACTTATTGGACTGGGTGTATCTGGAATGGCTAGACTGGGTTTGATGAGGACCTTCTCGACTGGGTTTGATCAGGACTTGCCAGACACTTGTTGGACTGGGTTGATCTGGAATGGCTAGACTGGGTTTATTTGCTCGACTGGGTTGACCTGGACTGGGTGTGATCCGCTGCCGTGGGTCGTGGGTCGTGGGTCGTGGGTATGGGTGTGGGTCGTGGGAGTGGGTAAATGTCGTGGGAAAAAAAACAGTTCTAAAAAAATAACAATTAAAAAATTAAATAGCAAATAGCTGTAAAATTCACGAAACGAAAATCTCCGCGTACACACCAGTCCTCTTCCCCTTCCCCGCGGTAAGCAGAGCAAGTAAGCGAATCCAAACGGACGCTAAAAAGGCATTTAGGCGAAAAATAAAAGAAACTCTGTACGCTAGTAACACCTGAAGCAGGCTAAAAAAAACTGGAGACTGAACTACTTATTCTCAAAGATGTCAACATTCGTGAGTGAAACGTCCTTTCAGTTTAAGGAATGATATTCAGAATCGTTACAGCAAAGATTTCGTTCACAAAAAAAAACAAAAAGAATCAAGAAAACTATATTTCCGTTCGGCAATAAAATTTACATGCAGTCTGGCCTTGACTTGAAAGGTTTAGCTAAGAGGCCTAAACTTCTTTAAGGAAGACTTCTATCAAAAGCAATGAAATAGCTCAAAATTGTCTTTTTTTCCTTACTTCCCTTTCCCTTTCCCGCGGTGATCGCATTCCATCGTGTTAAAAAAACTCCGCTGATCATTGGAACTGTAGATCGAATAAAGATTAATAGTTAGCAGCTATATCCACTGTCTCAGAGCTATCCTATGCTCTGATTGTCCTATGCAAATTGCACGTTTCGACATATTTTACGTCTGTTTCGTTATTTCGCGGCGATCGCTCAGGTGAGATAAATCTTCATCGGCAACATGTCTTTTATACAGTAATGTTGTGAAAGGGGACCCAAGTCCCACGTGGCTAAGGAAATATCAGAAAGAGGACGAAGAAGAAGCCGTGAAAAGGGCAATCAAGGAGTCGGAGATTTTCGTTTCATGAATATTTTACAACTTTTTTCTATTTATTTTTTTCTCAATTACTGTTCGTTATCATTTTTCCTATACTTTTTGTACCCACGACATTTACCCACACCCACTATCCACGACCCACGGCATTTAGCTACACTCGATCTGGACTGGCTAGACAGGGTTGATCTGGACTGGTTGGACTGGGTTTAATCAAGACTTGCAGGATTGGGTTGATCTGGCCTTGGACTGGGTGAACTGAACTGGTTGGAGTGGGTTAAGCTGGACTTGCTGGACAGGTTTAGTCTGGAACTGCTAGACCGGGTTGGTCTGGACTGGTTGGACTTAGTTGATGTGGTCTGCTTGGACTTGGTTGGTCTGGACTGGTTCGACTTGGTTGGTCTGGACTGGTTAAACTGGGTGTGATACGCGGACTGGCTTGACTGGGTTTGATCTGGACTTGCTCGACTGGGTTGATCTGGACTTGTTGGACTGGGTTGATCTGGACTGGCTCGACTGGGTTGATGTGGATGCACTATTGGAACTTGACCTACAACGTTAGTGTAAAGGGGATAGACAAAAACCATATAATTAAAAAACAACATAACAGTAGAACAATAAATCCATCACTAAATAAACCTTAAATACATTAAATAATGACTTTTTAAATAATGAACCAACATAGTCAAGTGCTGTGAAAGGTTAGGTTATTGTTAGTCAAATTGTCAGTTCTCCAGTCGTTCTCTCGTAGTTAGTTTTGCTTGATCTCGTCAATAAGTCGTTTGTACGGCGCTGGTAACTGTGATCACTAGATCACTAGATCCATTCTAGAAAGAACTAGATATCACTTCGGATGTACCGTCCACCCCACTTACTAGGTTAATTAACGAATGAATAAATAAATAAATAAATTGATTGATTAAACGTGCGGAATTTTGTTTTGAAAAAGAACGATGGCCAATACTCTTCTCTGTGTGCAATAAAATCTAGTGCAAGATGATCGGATCAATCTGGAACAACGGTTTTAAAATATATATTATTTTAACATAAGAATCAACCTTAATTAATGCCTTGAAAACACTGTTAATCAAAAAAAGATCTGTTTCTTGACCCACGCAGGCCCAAATCTGCCGATTCGGCCTCTCCTGGAGCCATTTGAGCGCAATTTAAACCAAAAAGAGCCCTATCAAATGCCTTTCTCAATCCACGCTAAGTCTCCTTTTAGACCATGTGTTTAAACCAGCCCTAGATAACTGGACTAATTATAGACCGAAAAACATAGTTCCGTATTTTACTGGCTTTTAATCACCGAAACGATCCTTTTATTAAAGACTAAGACTGTTAATTTCTTCAATTTTAAGTGAACTCTTTCATTCACCAATGGCGGCCCCTCAAGGACTCCTCAAAATCTTTCAAAGTAAAGAGAATTCGCACCTAAAAATATCAATACAGTATTTGGGACACAATTTCAAGAGTATATAATATCAAAAATTAGCCAAATATTTTACTGAAAATCATTCCATATCTATCTAAAACATTACCGTTTGTTCCACTTGACTTTACGAGTACCCACTTCAACGCTATCAATGAAGAAAGCATGGCCAGGAAGGCTAAGGCCAAAACCGCATATAACACACACCGACCCATCGTCCTACTATTTCCTGTTGGTTGTTGCCCTCTTCTGTCATCTTGGGAGGTTTGGTTTGCTGCTTGGCTTTCGGTGGCAGGTGAAGACGGTTTATTGATTGAGTGTATGTTATAATAAAGGTGGTCATTGTTGGGTTCTGTTCTGTAATCACCGAACATACGCCGACCTGTCGCGATCTGATTTTCTGTCGGTTGTTGCTCTCTGCAATCTTGGTAACGGTTTGCTGCTGGTGCATCGATCGGTGAAGACGACCTATTGAACAACTCTATGTGATTGTAAAGATGCTCATCTCTTGTTTCTGTTCTGAAAGCACTATTGGTTGCTGCCATCTGGCTTATCGGGAGCGGCAAAAACTAAGACCTCAGATGCGAAAAATTCAGACCCTCCGTCTCCTAAACTGAATCAAAACTAACTGCTTGCCTTAAATTGTCTTGGCCGCTTTTATATCGTGCACGAAATAAGTATGAGCTAGTCCAATATATAAATAGAATCTGATTCATCAAGCCTGCGTTGCGTGTTAATGGTAAAAAGCATGACTGATTGATATAATTCCAATAGCAGCACCACAAAGAGGTGCAAAGGGAGACTGCATCTCATTATCACTTGTAAGCCGTGGTAAAGTCGGATTTGAAGATTCAGGGTACCAATCAATAGACAATCTACATTTTGTTAATCTCCATTTCGTGCGACTATGATCATTCATTCAATATTTCCTTGATCCGACCGGTTTGCCCATGTAAATGGGAGGCACCAACGTTCTTCCAAGATAAAACAACTTTATCCAAAGAAATATTCAATTCACGCCCGTACCACAGGTCACCCAAGCTTGAAATATGACCATCGGTATTTTTTTGTAACTCCCAGTTCGGTAATTAATTGTAAGGAGAAAACAACGATTGTTTCTGTAACCTGCGAATGTGAAAGGATTTGAATAAAAACCAGTTTGATATCAGTTACAACCGTCACTTGAAAATGAGAGGGCCAAAACCGGTGTAAATAAAACCCATAAATTCAGTGGCAATAATATTGGCTCTGGGACCATACAGGAAAGAAGAAACACACGACTTAATTGTGTGTTTCGTAGGTTACAAAAACAGATAACATAGATCAGACAAAATCGCTTATAATTTTTATATTTGAAAGCTATGCGGCAATGTTTCTGCCACTTGTGCTCGTACTGTAATCTCGATCGTTCCACCAGAAACTGCCATTGTGATTCTCTTTCTAGATTTTTGTAATTGAAAGATGATTGCGAAGCCTTTTTACGGTTCGCAATCTACGGCCCTTTAATTCCATTGTTGTCGAGAACCCAACTATACCTAATTACAGTTTTGAAAAACAGTACCTCGGGCGATATGATAAAACTTTCATCATAGTTTTGGAAATGAAGCCGGGTGAAAATATTATAATGACACATTTCAGGATCTATGTATTGAAGTACGATTTACAAAGAAATTAAAGTTCGGATTATATGCGGCGTTATCTATTGCAGTACTTGTATACAATCAGTTCGAAACGCTTTTTAACACCACCCAGGAAAATCCATTGCATTGACTTCAAAGGTGATGTCGACATAAATGTTTTCCCACGCTATTATGCTCAACAACTTTTTTATTGCGTGTCTTACAGGCAATACCTCTCTAGACGTACACAAATTGATTCTGAATCGACAAGGGTGTTTTATTATCCAGCAGTGCTTGTTGACAATTACATTGTATCCCTTCACAAATAAGTTAAGTGAATACTGTGTTGCCAATCTTAATATATTGGATTGATTGCAGTTGTTTTTCCCGTGCAAACTATAATTTATTCAATTCGGGGCCGTTCGATGCAGGCTTTCAAAGTTAAACGGTTGATACGAAGTTTATCTGAGCGTGGTTAATCGACTCTGCGCACATGTCCTCTATGTCCAAATGACAAAGACCTTTCAGTTTTAGCTTCAAAAAAAAAAAATTGTGTGCAACCTGCACTTATAACGTTGGCCTTTACAACCCAGTCATGGACAGTCATGCTTTTTACCATTTACACGGTTGGTTACGCAATGTTGATGAATCAGAGGCATTTACATATTGGACTAGCCGATACTAATTCCGTGCAGAATTATTTTGCCTGAAAATTACGTCACAGGCCCCACAAAACAGCTCTATAATACATATATAGTTATGCATGGGCAAATTGTAGTTCAATCCAGAGCGTGTGAAATGCGTCATTAGATGCTCCGACACATGTAATAGGAAATTTTAGGTAATTAGTGGTCAACCACGAATCAATATGGGCCGCATAGTAGACCTAGTGGTTTCTGAAGGTACGTTCCGCGAGTCGTTCAGGTCGTTTCGCTACATCGTAAAGCTGAATACTGAGAGTAGTTCCGGTCGTTCTGCTGCAAAGTCGTTTCGCTGCATCATAAAGTCGACTGGCCACAAATAACCGATGGACTTAATAGTAACACGTTCTAAAAACACGTAGAATGAACTACGACGGGAAAGAAACAGTTAATACCATTTCGCCGAGTTAATCACTGGGGCATTTTCAGCGGCAATTTTTTTTTTCAATATGCCTGGCGTCTTCGTATTTTCCAACACCTTTAACAAATAAATTCAAAGTTGTAATTTGAAATAGTTAGATTACTTGAAAATACTTGACATTCTTGACGTAGAATCTCAATCCGAATAAAGGGCCGTGTAGCGTGAAAGGGCTTGGCAATCACTATGTAATCAGAAAGAGAATGGTAGTTCCTGCCAGTTCCTGATGGCGCACTCAATATCGGCAGTACCGGGGTATACCTGTGAATGTTAACCAATCAGAGAATGAAGCCAGCTATGAATATTTCTGTAATTAAAGCTGTTTTATCTCGAAGGATTAACATAATGTATAATCTTTTGACTCAGTCCCGGCTAATCACGACAAGATCATCGTTAAAAGTACGTTTTTGTTGAATAAGAAGAAAATCAACAAAACCTTTTAAAATGCTGGTTTTTGGCATGGGGGCTTCATCTCGTTTTTCCTGAATATACCATCAAATCCTATAATTTCACGATTTTGAATTTTTGTGACGTCACACTTCTTCTCTATTACGAACCAACTTCCTAGTTACTATTAAGATTTCCTGTTGATCACTAAGGTGAACAAACCTATAAAGTCAATAATGTCACGTACAAAAAAAGCAATGAAAGCTTGTCAACTAAACTCACGAGACTTTACCTTAAAGGGAAAGGTTCACGGTTAATTACCAATTGAAACTGTTTCAGTCTGTAATGACACCCTTTCTCGGACAAGTATTTTGGCTCCTACGAATCCTTGTCGACTCTTACATTGTTATAACATATGCATCTTCAAGAGCAAAAGCTTGATTAGATTTATTCAATGTTGACACATAACAGTGAAAAGTAGTGCTATGAGAAATTTTTAAATCACGCTTCGATGAGCTGCCCATAGCTCGACAGCACTGTGATGGTGTGATGATGGACTCGATAGAACGCTCACGTACTTGTTTAGTTGGGTGGCAAGAAAATTTTCTTCTATTTTATAGGACTTTGAGTGTCTCTTGCAATTGGGCCTCATGCATGATCAATGCTGTGTTGATTTTTAAGGCGAACAAAAGTTAATTCTAGGTGCAACGGATTGTGGCAAGTACGGTTGTGCTCCTTTTATGCTGAGTTTGACGCTAGCTTGCTCTCCACTTTTATCATCTTTATCTAATCATGAGCAGCCACTCTACTCTGCTTCTAATAGTTCCGCTCAGAAAATCGGCATCATCACCATTTATGGATGTTAAAGGACCAGCAGTAGAGTAGTACGCTGTTGAAACATCGCTATCGGTAATAACAACTTCAGTGAGTATCGTGAGGCAAATGTGACTAGCCTATCATACACATACCGTGACGATGAATAATATAAATCCTTCATTATACTATTATTATTATCATTATTATTATTATTAATGTTATTTTATATTGCTTTTTTTAAAGTTCGAAAACGGATTAAGAACTTCCTTTGGTTTATCATGGGTTTCATGTTTTCGTGCAATGTTTTACCAGAGAAAGCTTGGAAATTAACCAAATATGTTTTGCCTAGAGTAAAAAAATTGGAAAAAAGTACTTTTAACGATGATCTTGTCGTGATCAGCAAGGAATTCAAAAGATTATATATCAATGTTAATCCTTCGAAATGAAAGAGCTTTAATTACAGAAATATATATAGCTGGCGTTATTCTATAATTGGTAAACATTCAGCGGTACACACCAGTATTGCCGCTTTTGAGTACTCCATCAGGAACTGTCATTCTCTTTCTGATTACATAATAATTACGAAGCCTTTTCACGCTACAAGGCCCTTTATTCGGATAGAGATTCTAATTTTTCAAGGTCAAGCACGTCAAGTATTTTCAAGTAACCTAACTATTTCAAATTACAACTTTGAATTTGTTCCAAGGCCTTTGTTTGTTGCAGGTGCTGGAAAATACGAAGACGCCTGCAGGCATATTGGAAAAAAATGGCTGCTGAAAATGCCCAAAGTTTGCAGCTTTAATTCTCGATGATGAACTCGGCGAACTGGTATTAACTTTTTCTTTCCCGTTTTTAGTTCATTCTACGTGTTTTTAAAACGTTTTACCCTTATAACAAGTCATTTGCAGTGAGTCGACTTTATGATTCAGCGAAACGATTTTGCAGCAGACCGACCGGAATGACTCTCAGTATTCAGCTTTATGATGCAGCGAAACGACCGGAACGACTCACAGAACTTATATTGATTCGTGGTTGACCACTAATTACCTAACATATCCTATTCCGTGTGTCGGATCTTTTCAGCATTTCACGCGCCATGGATTGAGCTACAATTTACCAATGATATGCATTATAGTGCTGTTTTGGGGGGCACGTGAGGAACGTTTTTTAGACTCTTTGGAAGGAGGAAGCTGTTGATCGTTATGGCGCCACCCCTCTACTGACAATTGACAAGCCGACAAGAGTGTTTCAGCACATCTCATCGACGCTTATTGACAATTTTCAGAAATAAGAACAGCGAATAGCGTTTCAGTGGCGTAAGTGGAATTATTGTTTCTGATATCTTCTTTGTAAAACAAATTGAATAAACTAACTATATGTGTATTAACCACTTAAATCTTTTATTGATAAACAGGACATACACTCTTAACTCAATACAGCTTTTAAGAGCGCTGTTCTACTAAGCACGCCCTTATTGATATTGTCAATAAACTGGAAATCAATATCAGTTTTAGTGTATGTATAGGTAATAGCATGATTTGGCATAAATACCACGAGTGATATTTCGAAATTGTTCTACATAATTTCACGAGCGGTTAGGCAAGTGAAATTTGCGACAATTTTGAAATATCACGAGTGGTATTTATGCCAAATATCACGCACAAATCACGCTATTATTTGTTTATACTACTACCCGCAAAAGGTTTGTAGTTTTTACATGTAGGTATTTCAAATTAAGCTGAAATACCACTGCTCCAAGCCAATCAAATTGCAGTAATTTCCCATCTAGTAGAATAAATACGGGAACACCATGACATTGGAGGTATATTTAATAGTTGGGTTTGCTCTTATCTGAATAAAGGACCCCAAACAATAAAAGAAAGCCTATATGATTCTAAATAATTATGAGGTTAGCTCGTATGGTGTCCCACAAGGCTCTAAAAGAAAGCCTATATGATTCTAAATAATTATGAGGTTAGCTCGTCTGGTGTCCCACGAGGCTCTGTTTTGGGTCTCCTATCGTCATTGATATATAGATATTTCTAATTTATCTGATCAGTTTAGTTTCTTTCTGTTTGTCGATGATATTTTAAATCAGAATTTAAATCCAAAACAAAAGTTTGACAAATCAAATGTGGCGAGTTTAGTTGTGGCCACATATCAGAAACGAATTGATTACGACTGACGTAAACTGATGAATTTTTTAACAAATGAATCCATTGTAAATCCTTTCATTTCTTACAAAGGAAAGAATATGTTAAATACTTCAGCATTCTTAATGATCGTCCCAAAGCAGTCAGTTGGAAGCACCACATAGCATTAAAATATAACTTATCAGAGATTAATACAGCGAAACGACTGGTAGTACACCGCTGCGAGAAGATGCGAAGTTAGGTTACTGGCAACCCAACCCAAGCCTTAACTTAGGGCGTTTACCGTGTTGTTCGAACATAAACATCGCAGCACGATGTTCCTCCATTGTTGCTTTCAAGGCCATTCGCCAAATCTTGGCCGTACCACAAACGGAGCTTCTGTCCTCCAGCCACGTTTGGAGGATTGGAGACAGACGACAGCACCAGCTCTGGAGAAAGCGCCTGAGCACCAATCCAGTGAAGAACTCGTTTGACGGTAAAATAATTTTATCAAACGAGGTTGTTATTACAACGTTTACATCTTTAGGGTAGTGGCCGCAGCCCCAAAAGGACCAATAGGCGCGATTTCTTTTATCGCATGTCACATAACCACACACGTGGACCAGTTTTACTGATACCAGTTTTCCACTAGATGGAAAAACAAAACTGCCAAACGTGTTGTCCCTCGCACCAAAACATACTGGAGAAGTCTTCATTTTGATCCAGGGAACTAAAACAAAAAATTTTTCCAATTCAGTTACTCGAATAGACCTTATTCATGCTACCAGCAAGCGCTTTAAGGTCTGATCGGAGAAAACGATGTTACGTGGTTTCTCGGGGGGCAAACTACTCTGCCATTCTCTGCCAATACAAGAAATCGCGGCCCGCTTAGTTTATTGTGGACAACCAAAAATGAAGAACTTTTTATCTTAAAGACGATAATGGAGAATTATTCAGTGGAAGTGATCATTGTTTCTTTCCTTGGATACAGTAGCGGCCGTAGATGTCCTCATGATCACATCAAGCAATACTTACTCGAACTGCAGATTATGCAAGACGAAAATCGTCGTTTTGTTTTGAGAGAATAAACAAAGTCGACCGCAATTACTCGTATTGGCAAATTTTATCACTTGTTTTCCCCCTGAAATTCCACGCACCTGCTGCAAAGATGGCGGGAATGGTGAAAGAGGTCTATTAGCGTCTTAACCGTTTGACCAATCAGCGGCTTTGAGGGTTAATTAATCGGTGAATACGATACAGATGAAAACGCAAAATGCTTCTTACATCACATAGGCTGTGTAGTAACTCTTGTAGTTTGATTTTGGTGTTTCCAAAAACTTTTTCCGTTTCAAGGCACTCACCCTCCTCCCCGGGGCGTTCGCAGCAATATTGAGAAACTGTTTCCTTTTTGAGCATTTGTTGGGCCAACTATAAGTTTACAGCACATGTCAAAGAGGAAAATCTTCAATTTCTATCAATATTGCTGTCAATTAACTTATTTATAGATATCCATCAAGAGGATTTTGAACGAAAACCCCGTCTCTGCAAAGTTTCACTCCACCAGCTCAGAATATTTCAATGGTTTTATAGGTTGTCAGTCAGTTCTATTCATTGTTGGGGTGTTGTTAGCCTGAGAAAACAGCCGACATTTGGCGACGCTACCACTGGTTTCCCCGCCAAATGACGTCTGAGAAAAGAGCGCAGTAATTCCATACTGATTACGCGTCACTACCCAGATCCGGGTAGTGCTTTTGATTGGTAGTGCCGCGTGATGAAATTGATTCAGCCAATCAGAAGCACTACCCAGATCCGGGTAGTGACGCGTCATCAGTATGGAATTTCTGCGCTCGTTTCTCAGACGTCATTTGGTGGGGAAACTAGTAGTAGCGTCTCCAAATGTCGGCTGTTTTCTCAGGCTAGGGTGTTGTTTTAGGATAAAGAAATAAATTACAAAAACCGTGAACGAAGATCCTGCTTGCTGTCAACATTGGAATCTAACCGCTATAATATCAAGAGAAAAAAAAACAGAAGTCCAAAGACAACTGCACAGGTGATAACAAAGTGTAGTGAAAACTTTTTCAAGCTATATTTCGGTAAGCCAAATCAGCCTTCTTCAGGTTTACAAATGTTAAAAAAATTTCTTATGAGAATGTCCGAATAAAAATTGTGTAGTTAAAAGGGAAAGGCGGAAATGACATACAACATAAAAAAAAAGAACGAATCTAATAAAGGATATACGTTACAATTCATCTCGTCGGCTTAGGCCATTGGGTTTGACCTTCCAATTCAACTTCTGTTAATGTGGTTGTCAACTGAATTATTCATAGATATCCGTCTATCAACATTTTGAACGAAAACCCGTCAAAGGTAATGTTTTACGCACAGGATCAGGCTCGTTAAAGATAAAAAGCTAGCATATTTTTTCTTCAGCTTTACAGCCAAGTATGAATTCTGATAGTTCGAAAACGTTCTATCACAATGACACAACAATTTAAAATTCGAATAACGTTGCAAATAATACCCGCATGTATTGCATGGAAATTAACATCCCGTAAGAACAAAAACAGAAATGCCGTGTACAGTAGATTAAATTATAATACAGGAAAGGATAATAATCAAAGATAAGAAAAGGCCAGGATGAATTTGTGCCCTAAGCTTTTACTAATTTTTTTCCAACACTGTATTAGTGCGGAAGGGCTGGGCAACGTCGTGTAGGTTCATTCGCGCTCGACAGTTTGATAACTATTTTAACTCTTGTCCCTCTGAAGATTGACTTTACCTTACCTTCAACAGTTTGATTTTCTTTCGTAGCCCTTATTTCCTGTTTTAACTAGGCGGTCATCCGTTGTATCGCCTCATCAAACACTCTGCGTCCCCCAGTTTGATTTAGTTTTGAATCCCTTATTTCTTGTTTTAACTCAGCGGTCATCCATTCTATCGCCTCCTCAATTAAACACTCTGCCTTCTCTAGTTTCATTTACTTTCGAAGCCCTTATTTCTTGTTTTAACTCCGCCGTCATCCATTGTAACACTTTATCAAGCATTCTGCGTTTTTCCGTTTGATTTACTTTCGAATTCTGTTTTACTTGTTGCAACTCCGCATGGATCTGTTGTACCTTCTCATAAGTCAACCTGAGTTCATCAGTATGATTAACTTTCGCAGCATTTTTTTCTTGCCCTATCAAGCCCAGCTGCTGTTTCTCCTTACGAAACACTTCGCTTTCTCCAGTTTGATTAACTTTCCAATCATATATTGCTTGCTTTATCTCGGACAGCTGTTGTTTCATCCCATTAGAAACACTACAACATTGACTACCTGCGCTTTTGGTAAATGAAAAATTTTAAAGCCTTAATTTAATTTTACTGATCAGTATCAGTTTTAACTTAACTTTTTTAAATTCGCGTTCTACTAAGGACATATCTGATAGAAGAGAAACCCTCACTGTTTGGATGCCTGTGCTACAGGGAAAAATAAATAAAACGATCATTCCCGGCCCGACCCATGGCCAGTATAATGAACCACGAGGAGCCGCATGCAGTAAAATTTATGTCCCGTAATTTAATCAGTTAAATCATCAAAGTTGACAGGTCTTTCTGATGATCAAAGCGACCGTTCGGTTTACCATTTACACCTTCAGTGCGAAGACTGTCACGGGAACATTAACACCTTCAGGATAATTGCTTACCATAACAGTGGTAGGTCGCGCGCGTCTGTTCGGTTTCGAAGAACGTGATCTTGACTGTTATTTTCATTCAGTGACTGTGCGCGTTGATATGCTAACGTTTAAAACAGACTGCAACATCAAATTTTTGTTATAAAAGCAAAGAAGCTGCTGAGTAGAAACTAAACCGTCCCAGACCTATTCCGTTTCATTCGTGTACTTTCATTTTGATGGGGTCTGTATGATGAATTTACTTCTGCCTCCTAATCAGGCACGTAAACAACATAACAGAACATAGAGATAAAACATTTCATTTTGCTTTTGTGGAGTAAATTCATCTTAAAAAAGTTAAACTAGTGGACCACTTTCTCCGCGTACTTGTAAAAATAGGCATTTAATATGTCGCGCTACAGTGCGAAAATCTTCTTGTCGTGGATTAGATTTCAGTATACATATTGTTAATCTTCATTTCTCGCCAGAATAAAAATCACAAGGTTTGTCCCACTTCGAGTCCACCTTCTGGAGATACGCCGGCATGGTAGCTGGAATACATTGCCGAGGCGAAGATCTGGCATTTTTTCCTCCTCGTCTTTTTTCCCCGCGACGTTTGTTTATATTTGTAGTGAGAATGCCGTGCATATCGGTGGATTTTACTTCAGTGAAGCAGCTTCAGTTCCTGCGGCTTGCTACTCATCATAAAGAAGAGTGCCGGAATCGCTTTGTTCGCCTTTAACAGATTTGTTGTCGAATGCAACGTAAAAGAACGGACTACTGTAAGGTAAGAATTGAAGTTTAAATTTGTTTCTCGGCGAAAAATAGGGCATACAACTCGTGAAACCCGTGAGTATTACCTCTGTTTAATATACCGGATGTCATGCGATGACCCCTCGCTTTTACGATGGATAAGACGGATACAAACAATAATTTCTTTCGCAACGTTTGGTATAATTTACTTAATATGGAGATCATCTGAGGACGATTTTTCGTTATATATGCTTCATTTCTTGGCTTATTCCGGCTACGTGCGAAAAATTAGATGACAATGTTTGTGTGCTATAATTATACTGATAATTTCTTGCACCTTGAAACTCATGAAAGCCAAACTTGTTTAACCCTAGCTAAAACCTCTTTTAATGGAGGAACTCAACCTGATAGTTGCATTAAAATTTAATAATTGTTACTGCATTTGCATGCTCTCTGTAACCCCGTGCGTAGAACATACCTGATGGTTACATTAATAATAATCACTGCATTTGCTCTCTGTAACCTCGTGGGTAGAACATACCTGAAGGTTACGTTAATCATTGCATTTTCTCTTTGTAACCTCGTGGGTAGAACATACCTGATGGTTACATTAACAATAATCACTGCATTTGCTCTCTGTAACCTCGTGGGTAGAACATACCTGAAGGTTACGTTAATAATAATCATTGCACTTTCTCTTTGTAACCTCGTGGGTAGAACATACCTGAAGGTTACATTAATAATAATCACTGCATTTGCTCTCTGTAACCTCGTGGGTAGAACATACCTGAAGGTTACGTTAATAATTATCATTGCACTTTCTCTTTGTAACCTCGTGGGTAGAACATACCTGAAGGTTACGTTAATAATAATCATTGCATTTTCTCTTTGTAACCTCATGGGTAGAACATACCTGATGGTTACAATAATAATCACTGCATTTGCTGTCCGTAAACTCATGGGTAGAGTATATTACATTAATAATAATCATTGCATTTTCTCTTTGTAACCTCGTGGGAAAAAAAATTAATGCCTCTCTCCTGGAAATTTTGCCCTGTCCTTTGAGCATAGTGATCTTTGGTAGCAAATTCACGAAAACAGGTAAAACGCTTTTTTAACAACAGTATTTATATTATTTGGCTTTTTGAGGGAGGTTAAACATTAATGGAATAGAATATAAAAAAAGCTGATAAAGCGGAAAAAGTTATCTTTACAAAATGCGCTTTGACAATGTCAAGAGTGAACTAAGCTGAAGTTTTGTAGTTAGCCCGAAGAAAACCTGTTCCTGCATGAAAAGCAGTTCTGATTCCCTTCTCTTAACTAGAAGAGATGCATATCCCTGTGAACCAGTTTTTTAACCAGGAGCGATTCCCACTCACTTCTGATACTTTATTGACACGAGTTCCTATTTCAATATATGTCTAATTCAAGCTTAGCCGCGTGATAGCTCTTCATTAGCGAAAAGGTCCAAGTGATATTTTGATTGACGTGTTGTTTTGGATCCTGAGGTTTTTTTAACACCTTTTCTCTAGCTTAACTGGCGAAGATATGCTAGGAATTTGCCCTTCAATTCCAAATTCTTTGGTGTGCCGCCAGATGCCGTGCAAAAATATCACCGCTTGCGGCTCCTCGTGCTCTCTTGTACTTATATATTAAGTAATTGCCATTCCATTTAATACACACATCCCCCAGTTGGCGACATTTTGTTAAGAGAAAAAAAGCGCTAGGTATACAAAAAATGGAATTTTGGAAGGTTGAAGGACTGAAGAGCCGATTTTCTGAGGAGAAGTAGCTGAAAAGCAAAAACTTTTGAAGGTTGTACGAATGAAGGACAGATTTTCTGAGGGTAAGAAGCAGAAGAGCAAAAATGTCTTATAGCTATTAGAAGATTAGACTCGTAGGGCAAATTTTCTGAGGGCAGATACAGTTCATAACTGACATTTTCTGTAGGCTTTGACGGAAAAGGAGCATTTTTTCAGGGGTAGGAAAATTTCAAAGTCCAGGCATGTAAAACGCTTGTGAAATGTCGGCATGTTGTTTGAAGGCGCCATGCTGGTTTAGCTGAATGAGAACAGAAGCTACAGATGTTAAACGGGCTTGATTGCCGTGGTTTAGCAGATATTCTTCAAAAAGCAGTTGTCATCAGCAGATTTGTATTTTGCTCTTCTTGCTATGTTTTTAGGCAGTAGCTCGAATATTTCTTTTTCGCACAGCGTGTGACATTTTCCGTTGTTTTCAACAGCTCCACCAAAAAACAGCTGAGCTAACACAGCCTCGACCTCAGCCGAGCTTCTCGGTTACCTTGCCTTTTTGTGGCGATAGTCTGTGTTATTGACGTCATTTTATATCCCTTTGCCCAATATAGGCTGGCAATATCTTGAAAATATTGCGGTGAACATTCGTTGATACAGAAACAGTACTGGTACAAAGAGCAAGCGGATTATTCAGAAACCCAAAAAAGGCAACGTGATTCTTGAAAAAACTCCAAAGTTAATACGCGACTTTATAAGGGTCGATAAGCGCTCATAACTACAATAGAAGGCAGCTCTGCCAGCGTTGTTTCGTCGTTGTTTTAGCGTATCGTAGTCACACAGAGATCCATTGTAGAAAGAGCTTAAGCATTTGATTTCCGGTCACTCCATACACTATGTGCGTGTAGCCTAAAAAATGATATCATACAAA
This sequence comes from Porites rus, assembly GCA_964035705.1. Lineage (NCBI taxonomy): Eukaryota > Metazoa > Cnidaria > Anthozoa > Scleractinia > Poritidae > Porites > Porites rus. The sequence goes on from OZ037995.1 coordinate 2,503,319, forward strand.
CACTAAAGCTATATTCACCCTAAACCGGATAGCTTTTCATGCCGACACGAAAAGCTATCGATCCGGTTTAGTATGAACACCTATTTGATATTTGACTCTCTGCTTTAGATACTGGCGTGGCGCAACATCGCGCCGTTACAGAAGTCGCGCCGAAATCACCGTGCCTTTGTGTGACAGGAAGCCCTATCCGGTATCGTTTTCTTCTCGACTAAGGGACCGGTCATTATTTATCACCTGGGGGGGGGTCGGAGGATTTTGGGGGGGATCACTTGATTTTTAGGAGAACAGAGGGGGGGATCAGTCGTAACTGAGAGCCCAAAAGGGGGGGATCACTGAAAATTTTGGAAGGATTCAGAGGGGGGACCACTCAAATCTGCTTGAACAATGCCAGTTTGAAAGCATACAACATAAATGTCCCCATTCTGCTGGGAGATGATAGCATTTGCAATCTCAATTTGTTCTAACACAACTTTATTTAAAAAACGGAAGTCTGTCACACTGGCGAATGTGTGCATTTCAATTTATATCGAGAAAGCTTTGTTTTAACGCTTTTATATTTTTCCTTTTATAACGTGCTCATGACTTAGCTAATATTCATCTTTAAACATGACAGGTGAGTTTTAAATTGTGAACTATATAAACTTCTGATAACTGAAACATTGTAAAAAGCGTGTTTGTTTAAACATAAACCATTTATCGCCTCTCCAGGAATGGGCGTCCTGTGTCAGCTCTATACTAAATTCGATTCAACTGCTTCATCTGCCTCATCTTGAGCCTCATCATCCCATTCAACAACTTCATTTGCCTCTTGAGCCTCGTCATCCGATTCAACCCTGAACTTTGTGCCCTTAAAATGGCCGCTACTTGCTCTAGATTTTTTGCTAGGGTCGTGCTAAAAATACCCTTTTCTAGTAGCCATAGCAAAGGGTCTAGATGCAAACGCCTTGTTAGTTTCTTAGCAATGCTATCTACAGGAGTAACTCTATCATTCTCTTCGAATGAACCGAAAATTTGCCCCGCGACCTCGATTGAGGTCAAGTTTCCTAAGAGATGACGTGCCCTCTGCTTGAGTCGCTTGTCCTTGGTTTTTCGGACCTTCCTCTTATTTTCCTTCTTTCTTCTTGACATTGTTGATTTTCTCGCGCACAAAGGAAACTTCTTTGACAGGTTAATATGCGCTGTTGTCAACTTGTTGGATGCGGACTGAAGTTCCTCGTGCAGTGTAGTGATTCGCCTATGTGCTTCTTCTAAATATGCCAACTCATCGCCTACAAATGACTTTAGAGTGTGGTCCTCTGAAAATTGTCGCTTAATATGACCTGCTGATAGGGACTTGGCGGACCGCTATTTGGCACTCAAAAAAAAAAAAATTTTGCAGTTTCAAGCACTGATTGCCGTTTCAAGCACTTTGCAGTTTTAAGCAAGATTGCTTGTATGTCAACTGAATTCAGATGTCTGGATCCTGAGACTAGAAAAAGGCACGGATCAAGAGACACTTTTAAAAAAAGACTGCGCGATAACGGCTTTATTATGCTGTAAGTACATCATAGTTAGAAATACTACCTGTATATGAACGTTTAAAACACTAAATATACACGTCGAAAGGTGAATATGGGTACAAAGACATGGGGGGGGGGGGGGATCACGAAAGTTATATATAGTTATGAGGGGGGATCACTTCAATAAAATAACATTTAAAGGGGGGATCGGCTAAATTTCATCGTGTTTAGCCCAAAATCCTCCGACCCCCCCCCCCCCCAGGCGATAAATAATGACCGGTCCCTAAAAATCTATCCGATAAAACCCTATCAAATCACTTTTTTTACTCCGCTTCATTTCAGCCCGAGTGTTCTAATCAGCCCTTTGATAATTGGACTAATTAGATAGGAACGTATTTCACTCCCCGAAACGGCCCAATATTTTGTTTTCAAGGCTAAAACGGATTTTTTCGAAGTAAAGTGAACTCTCTTTCACCCTTGGCGGCCCATCGAGGACTCATAAAAATCTTTAAAAGTAAAAAAACTCGAGCCTACGGAATCTCATTCAGCATTTAGGGCACCATTCCAAGACTATATATCAAAAATTAGCCAAATCGACGTAGTAACGTAGCACGCCAAAGTTAGACTCTAAAATCTGTCTTAAAAAATTACAATATACCTTCTGTTTTACTTGTTCCTTTAGACATAATTTTTGTTGTTATCAATGAAGCAGTTATTGCCAAGAAGGATAAGGCAAATACAGCTATCATGGCTGATAACATACGCCGACCTGTTCCGATATCTCTTGTCGGTTGTTGCCCTTTTTTTCTTGTCATCTTGGTGAGTTTGGTTTGCTGCATGGCCTTCGCTCGCGGGCGATGACGGCTTATTGAATGACTGTATGTTATTGTAAAGGTGTTCATCGCTGGGCTCTGTCCAGTATTCACAGAACATAAGCGGACCTGTTGCGATACAATCTTGGTAACAATTGGGGCTCTGATTGGTGAAGATGGCGCATTGAACCTCTCTATGTGATTATAAAGAAGTTCATCGTTGATTCTTGTTCTGAAAGCACAATTGGTTGCTGCCATTTTTTAATGCGGTGCGACGAAATCCAAGACCTCAGGTGCGGAAAACTCAGACCTTCCGTCACCTCGGCTGGCACAAACCAAACTGCTTGCTTTAAATCTTTTTAAGCTTTTGTATGGTATTTGAAAACGGAATTCGTTTTTTGTTTGTCCAATATATACACCTAAAAGGAATCTGATTTAGCAAAAACTGCGTCACTAATCGTATCAAGGGTAACCATAATTGGTTAAGGGGACAATGCATCTCATTATCGCTTCAAAGCCGTGGGAAAACCGAATATATCAGGTCAGACTTCTATGTGCGACACTCTAGTTAGTGACCACCTCCCATAAAAAGCGACCAACTAAACAATACATGAAAATTTTCCCAGTTAAATCCCCACAATCAGAACCACTCATAAACGACCACCCGAGCGACCTTGATCATTTTTTGTTCTGAAGGTTTTATTTTTAATCGTTTTTAACCTCTTGTAAGCGACCACTTGTCGCATGATGTGGTCTCTGTTCGCTGTAATGTACTACGCCGCTCCGAGTTCAATAAGAACTTTCAGTGACAACATGGGACTATACTAAAACAGTAAAAACCCGCGTATAAGAACCTAGATTTTCCCAACTTAGCCTAGATAGGTTCTTACAGAAATGGTATTTAGTGGGATTTTACGTTACCGCTTAGATTCTTATATAGGTTCTTAATTTGATGGGGCACTAGCGATCAGCGCCGATAACTACTATAGGGCACATGTGATATGGAATATATTGCTGCATTAAACAATTATCTAGATTACAGTTTAGATGATAACCATGCGCTAAATTTATCTTTCCAAAGTACTAGCATGCATGTGTTTCATGCTACAGTGTCCATAAAATGCTGTTACATTTTGAATCTTACTGACTGAAACCTAGCCTCCCACGTAGACGTTCTTCGGGGTTCGCCAGGCTTTCCTGCGTGGGAGACTAACTGAAACCTAGGCTAAAAGTTTTTTTGTGTATTTTCATCGGTGCTTTAAGTTTTGTAAAATGAGAACTTATTAAAAATTTTAGGTTCTTATGAAAAGGGGTTTTTGAAATGAAAATTTTAGCCTAACAGGTTCTTAAATTTAAGGTTCTTATAGTACGTGGGTTTTGAAGATTCAGGGTACTATTGGTACCACCCCTATGAATGGAAATAAATTTCCATGAGCTACATTTTATTAATCTTCATTTCGTACCATAATGATCACTCATTCAATTTAATGTTTCCTTGAACCGACCGGTTTTCTCACAATCTGTTTCTGTACCTTACGAATGTGAAAGGATTTAAATAATAACCAATTTGATATGAGTTACAGCCATCACTCCAAAACGAGAGAACAAACCGGCTCAGGAGACCCAGCATAGTTGAAGAATAAATCGGCTCTGGGACAAGGAAATTGAATCCAGGAAATCATAATGACACCCTTTAGGCTCTATGTATTGAGCTACAATTTACAAACCAAAGTCGTGTTATCTGGCAGGTGGCGTTATCTATAGGCAGTATCATTCTCTGGAAAGTTCCAGTCGTAGTATTTGATCATACCTGTCCTTGAAAATTGTCTGTGCCCGATTTGGGAGCAACCACATAGTATATGAGGTACTGTCGGCAAATAGTTTCATAGACACTTTCTTGCAGGTTTTGTTTCGTGCACTTCTTGGCATTGATTGGTGTCTTAGTACCGCTGTGTCAACCGACAGGACAACTGAATTGTCCGAAATGTTCTTTCAACTCTTGAATATCAAAAAATAGCGGCGATAAAAGGTGTTCTTGATAGAGATTTGTCAAGTTTATTCTTATTAAACAAAAAAGTGATCTTATCTTGATCGGTGAGAAAGTCAAAAAATTATATTTTATTAATATCAACGTAAGTTAACTTTTCTCGCGATTAATTATAAATAGTTTCAACCACAGATATATTCATGGGGTGTTTTTTTCTATATCTGGTACACATACACTGGTAGATACCGGTACTTCCGATTTTGAGCGCCCCATCAGGAACTGCATGCCATTCTCTATCAGATTGCATGACGATTGCGGAGACTTTTCACGCTTCATAAACTTAATGACCCCTTAAAGGAGCTGTGTCATGAATTTTATCAAAAGTCTAACAATAAAAACTGCCGCTAAATTGAGTGAAACATACATGGAACTAATCGCTCAAAACATTAAAAGAGGGTATCAACAACACAGCAAATACAAAAGTAGGTACATACTTGAAGAAGATTAGAACACATTGCAGCTATGGGTTTTCTGAAAACTGTTTAGCCTAACAGTTTTTCAAACTTTATACTACTGCACAAGAAATTTCTGCAGTTTGATTGGCTCAGAGCAGTGGTATTTCAGCTTTAATTTGAAATACCTACATGTGAAAATTAAAAACCTTTTCGGGAAGTAGTATAAACAAATAATTGCGTGATTTGTAGTGATATTTGGCATAAATACCACTTGTGATATTTCAGAATTGTCTCAAATTTCACTCGCCTAAGGGCTCATGAAATTACGTATAACAAGTTCGAAATATCACTCTTGGTATTTGTGCCAAATATACTACGTATCATGCTATTACCTATTCTATTTTTTGTTGTTATTTTTAACGTTTGATCTAAGGCTTGCGAAATTTATTTGTTGGACAAGAAGCTATGACGTTTACTATTAATTTCTTCGTTAACCGGTTAAATCCAATGACGTATTAAAGGATGCGTAACAGGCAATGAATGAAGCAAATAAACTGGAAAGCAGTGATCGACACAGCCCCCTTAAATTCACATATCGCTGAATAACTCAACTATACGAAATTACAACTTTGAGTTTGTTCCAACGACCCTCATAACTGGAAGTGCTGGAAAAAACATACACAACACAATGAAATAAACAGTTATAAAAAGATCATTTAATGACGCATTTCAGGCAGCGTTGTCTGTAGGCAAAATGATTCTGCGGAACGTTTTTCAGACTTTTTTGAAGGCGGAAGCAGTGGACCGCTATGGTGACACCCTTCAACTGACAAATGACTGTTCCTTGTTTTTTTCTTTAACTCATTTGATAAAAACCACGGAGTAAATATCCATCGACACAGCTAGAAAGATTAAGAGCGCCTTAAATTAGGAAACTTACCAAGGTTGAAGGTGATACGTCCTAAACGTGCTAAGATATCACTCCATGAAGTCTCGACATTTTACAGATGTTTGGGTGGTGGGGAATAGTACTTCGTACTTCGACATTCTGTCCCTACTGGCACTTTTCTAAGTCTCTAAGTATAAATGGATCTTTAATCTCGCCCTATTTGAATTATAGTGTTGCTTTGTGGGGGCCAAGGTGTTAAGACATGTTGCTTCATGTAGATTTCACGCGTTCCATAAGCGGTACCCTGCTACGTATTTTGATGAATAACACTTCAAAAATGTCGTCACATGACAGAATGTTTCTTTTCAAATCCGAGTCAACTGACCAATTTTTCCCGCGTCGATAATTCCAGGCCGGTCCACCCTATAATTAAATATTCAAAAACTGAATAAGCAGCTGAAAATGCAAATCACAAACTTTGCTCAACACTACTCTCAACAGCACACAAGTCAACATACAACAGGGTATGCAAACGGGCGCAAAATGTAACACCCCACAATGTTAGAAGTTGTTGCTTGGAGCTTCAGAGGGTGTCATCTGTGAGGCATATTTACTATGTTATTTATGAACTTCAAGGCAATTTTAAAGAAAAATCTCGAGCGGACCTGATCGGATCGACTATCAAAACCGGTTCGGACCGGATCAGGCTAAAAATAGCCGGATTGGTTCGAATTGATCTGATGGGCACCACAAAGTGTTTGGGAATTAAACTAGAAATATATTTTGGATGCAATTTAAAGTATTTCGAAAGTGAGAATTTTTTTGCTTCCTCTTTCTATCACAATTTTTAATCCCCAAATTTTAGGTTTCCTTTTTTTCTTTTTTTCCAAGCCTGGGGAGTGCAATGGGAAAAATTAACTTCAGAAAATCGTAGGAAGTTAATTAGATAAGCCTCGAAAATTTTACATGAAAAAAAGGTCATCGTTAAGTAATAGAGAATTCTAGGCAATATTTTCTTGGCCGAACAGTTACAAGAGAATTAGTTGACACATAACCCAACCGCACCATATGGTAGCAACATTTCTTGCTATCACCGATCTTAAATACGGAATTGTTAGGGAACTTAAGATAGAGACGTTTTCGGGGCGACGGCAACTTCAACCGGACGTGACATCATCATTTGTTGGATATTGCGCATGCTCTTGTTCACCACCTTGCCGTCGTGGTCCCATCGGCGACGTCAAAGTGGTCTGTTTGGCGTTGTGGCGAAAACGTGAGTAATCAACTTTCATTTCAATCGGGTTTGTTGCGTTTAGCAACCATAATTCTGCAGATTATCGTTCTTAAATTGTCCTCGTTTTCTTTGAGGCACATTTCAAGCTCGATTTCCAAGCTCTGTTATCTAAACTTACATCTTTGAATATTTCTATGTTTTCATGTCACAGGGCCAAGATCCAACTCGGCAAACAGCCAACCGTAAGTGAGCTCGACATGGACAAAATTGTCCTACGAGCCAAATAAAAGTATCCAGACAAAAAATATCAACTCCGATATTTTAATTTTGTGTTTTTAGTTCGCTCTTTTCGTCGGAATATCGTATAAATGAAACGCATTGAAAATTATATAGAATAGTAGGTAATACCATGTACTAACGTGGGAATACTGAAATAAAGTCGTTGCCGTTCTGGCCGTTGTTGTTGTTGCTGCATGCAAGTATTTCCCGGGAATTATTTCAATACCAAACTAAGAATACGGTTCCTTGGTAGCATTTTAATGTTCCTGGAATTTGCAAGGCTTCGGCAAGCCTGTGGAGATCTTTTTTTTTTTCAACACGAAATTCTGCCTTGCACTTCTCTGCATCCCGCATATTTTTTAGCGTGAACGGATCGTAACTGCCCCGAGGAAAATCGGGATTTTTGGACTCATTATTTTCTCACAAAACGAGAAACTCTTCATCCGATACATGTTGTCTGCATAGCAAATATTTATTCTCTTAATTCGTTATGTGAAGCCATATTTTCCTCTTCGATATTCTTCTAATTAAGGCGCCGTCCTTCTCAGTTTACTGCGATCTTAATGTTCGATTTTTCACGGAAAGCGACGGCTGCCTCAGTTCCAAAATTCTCTGCCAGGCCGGTCGCCGTCGCCCCGAAAACGTCTCCATCTTAAGTTCCCTTCTACAACGGAAACGGCGGCGTGGAAAGGATGAAGCGACTTTGCGGATTAGCCTGCCAGCGATCGCGAGCCCTCCATTATGGCGCCTCTCGTATTCGCGTCTCCTTTTGCGTGCTGCTCTCGCGTGACTTTTCGCGACTCCCCCAAATGGAGAAATTGCACTCAGGCTATGGCGGTATTAGAAACGTTAACGCAAAGTAACGCGGTTGTCGAATGTAAGTAGAGAAGTATTCAGAAATGAATGATTCTGCTAGATGTAAAGAGTACTACGTTTTCCGAACTCTTAGCATTTTCCTCTTGCAGTGTTTATTAAGTGATTTTGCCAAAACGTGGGGTAACACCCTTGCAAGTGGCATCAATTTTAGCAAATGGCATTGTATTCTTGACTAACGATTTATTTCATTTTTTAAGATAAAAGTTCATTTAATTTATTAAAAGAAATACAATTGTGATGCAGAAAGTTTAATACGACCTATGTAATTATTGTAACCAGATTATCTGAGGGCTAAGGAATAAAAGCCACCTTTCTCGATAAACTCGGCACACTAGCTACTGCCGGTTCACTGAATCTTAGCAAACTTAAAACGTCTCTTGCCTGTAAAATTTTTGATACGATGATCGCCCCTATTCTAACATATCAGAGTGAAATTTGGGGGGGTATACCAAACCAGATTTTAATACTTGAGACAGCTCGCAAATCGAAAAGACATGGAAACGTTAATCAGAGGTAAACAACAAGGCTTCTAACATTGAATTGTATGTAGAGCTGAACTTGGTCGCTTTCCTTTTATCACTATCAATCAAAAACATCCTCGACTACATTTTGTATGTTCAGTCTAAAGATAAAAATCTTTCGTCAAGTAATTTTTTTTTATGTCATTTGATTTGCACTGTAATAGTAAGAGTAGCTTTCACTCTAACTTGATGCATGAAGATGTCAGAATATTTTAACCTGCCTGGCTTTAACAATGATTTGTTAGATACAGCTCACTCGGTACACTCGGTACACTCGGTACAGCCCGTACACTCTTGAGACGATACACTTGGTACACTTGGTACAACCGGTACTTCCTATTACTGGCAGCAATAGCTGACGTCCAAGGAGGATTCTTTGACATCGACTTTGCTTCATACATCAAGGCACAAACACACCTGCTCTGATGAAAATTAAAGATACGCAAAAGCATAATAAACTGAGGAAGAGGGTCCAACATGTTGCGTAGCTGTACAAAACTATGAAATTGAGTCTCATCGTGATGGGAAGTAGTAGCTAATGCATACATAACAATTTATCCACGAAAAAAATTCTGTTGTTCTCGCGAGCTGGCCAATCAAAGAGCCGCTTTGGATAGGTACAGGACGACCCCTCCCAGAAGTCAACAAGTCAACATTAACACTTACTTCTCACTTAGGGCAAAATGTTGGACTGGGGAGGGGTAGGTGGTCAGTTTCCTGAAACCTAAATTGATCCCAACATTAACTAGGGTGGGGTGAGAGGAGGGGTCATAGCGGGACCAAAACAACCTGATAGTCGTCCTGTGGGTACGAAATTGCAAACATGATTCTTAACACCTTTTGTCCAAGATTGTCTGAAATGTAGTCCGCCGCTAAATAAGAAATCGCTCTTTTCATGAAAACTACCCCACTATTATATCATAGTATTTTGCCTGTGAGGAGCATCTTTTTTACAATTGTGAAATAAAAAGATTCTTTTGGGTAGCGCTCCGTTCTTGGCTTATGGAATGTAATATCAATTTAGAACCTTTGTCGGCTGTTAATGTTTTATTTGGTATATTCAACGCAGGAGAAAATTTAATCGTCATTGTAAATCACCTTATTCTAGTGGCAAAGTTTTATACTTATCACTGTAAATTAAAATTTACAGCGATAAATGTAATAAATGTGATAAATGTAATAAATGTTTATCAAGCGACAAATGTAATAAATGTTCATTAAAATGAATAAGACTTAAAAAATATTAGTACACGTAATTCACTTTGTTTTAATTCAATCGTCGGTCAACAAAAGAGTGGACCTCTAGGCCGTGCCATTCATTGTAGTCCTTAGAGACTGGTCAAAAAGTATAGGGGGATAGGAAATAGCCAGATTGGAAATTGCATGACCCACCCCCTAGTTAAAACATGGGTGTTTGGTTTCCTCTTAATAATCCAATAAACCCTTGTTCTGTGCTTGACAAAATATGTTGAACATTGCTACAACCACTATCAAAATCACAGAAATCATACCTTTCACTAAAAAGACAAATGTGAAAAACCGATCGAACATTTCTTGTTTCGGTGGACGTTATGAGTTTTGACACAAATATACAGCAAAACGAGCGCACATTGAAATTGTCTGTCACAAAGCATATGAAAATTTCTACAAAGATAACCCATTCCTACACATTACTTGCCGGAAATGCTTAGAGTAATCCTCAAAGAAAATTTCTTCCACAATGGAAAGCACTATGTACAAAACCATGGAACTGCAATGGGCACAAAGACAGCAGTTTTGGTTCCTTTGCCAGTATTTTCATGACATATATTGAAACAACAACTCTAAGCAAAACGGTCTTTAGAACAACAGTTTGGAAATGCTTCATACACGATATCTTTTCCCTATGGGACATGAGTAAACCAGACATCGAAGCCTTCATTGAACAATCAAACTTACATCACCCAACTATTGAATTCACGGCCGAAATTAAACATTTGACACTGAGACTGCGTTTTTAGACACGATTGTATACAAAGGAACAAGATTCAAGGAAAAATCCATCCTTGATGCAAAGACACCTTTTAAACAAACGGAAATCTTCTTGCACACACTTTTCACCTCGTGTCACCCTCCAAATGTTAAAAAAGGATTTTTCAAAGGAGAAGCCTTGAGAATCCTACGAAAAAACTCCTCATGCAGAAGCAACCTTTGAGGAAAATAATTCAAATTTAAAAAAAAAAAAAAAACGCTTGATGGACGGAGGCTACCCACAATCTTTGATAGAAAACCTACTATCAGAAATAAAATTCACAAAGAGGAGTCTAAACTCCTAAAACAAAACAACAAGGAGGAAAAAGAAATATTGCCATTCGTGACACAATACCAGCCCTTCGTGTCTACTATAAAGGAAGCTTGAATGAAAAAATGGAATCTTATACAAAACCAACTATAACTTCAATAAATTTTTAAAGAACCACCAATCATTTCCTTACAAAAAAGGAAAATCATTAAAGGACATGCTCGTTAGAGCCAAAAAAAAGGGTTAACAGAGGGTTCCACTCCCGTATAGATGTGCGGCCTGTCACCCTTTGTATTTTCTCGCACAACAGGTGTGTGAGCATTTTAGCAATAATTCCAGCTGGCTGTGTTTTATATAACAAGTGTAGTCAATTGTCTCGTTAGTAGTTAGTGCCTATCGATGTAATAAAATAGGGTGACCCACCCGCAAGAGTAGCTGAAAATTGCACGACCCACCCCTTGCACAAGGCTCAAAACTTCATGACCCACCCCCTCTCTAATCCGACCCACCCATCGGTATTTTTTTTGACAATTCCCTTATTTTTTCATTTAAATCATCCATCCGCATAGTTTGATTTACACTCGTAGCCTCTATTTTGTCTATTAAACTCCTGGTCATCTGTTGCATGTCTTTAGTTTGATCATTATTCACATCCTCTATTAATTCTTTTATATCCTCGGTCATCTTTTGCATCTCTACAGTTTGATTTCCACTCTTATCCTCTATTTCGTCTTTTAAAATCTTGGTTAACTGTTGCATCTCTTCAGTTTGACTTTTATTCGCAGCCTTTATTAACTCTTTTAAATCCTTGGTCATCTGTTGCATCTCTTCAGTTTGATTTCCACTCATATCCTCTATTTCGCCTTTTAAATCCTTGGTCATGTGTTGTATCTCTTTACTAGTTTGATTTACTTGGTCTAGCCTGGCAGATATTTTTTTCTCTAACTCTTTCAGCTGTTTCATCTCAGCACCTGCGTAATTGATAAATTATAAACCATTTTTTTAAAATTTGAATCAAGGTTAAACTGAATATTCTGAGTAACAACTGATCAACAAACATGAAAATAAGAAATGTGGAAACTATTACAGACACAAGATTCTCTCTAAAACCGTGACCCTTTTGTACATAATAACAGAAACGGTTCGGTTTTATAATTATTACATCAAAGGGATGCTCAAAATTCAGACTAAAAGATTTCTCTGGATAGCTTTTCACCGTTCTCCGTTATCAATCGATAAAATCACTTGATCGCTGTCAAATTTACTTAAAAGCCTTTGTTTTGTTTTTTATACAACAGTCTGATCACGTTAGTATGCAATTTTGGTGCAGAAGGTTCTCTCAAAGCAAGCAGGATCATGGAACTTAATTGGCCTCACAAAACAGAGCTTGGCCAATATCCAGCGGTCAAGCACTAAGTAATGACTTTTGAATAGAAGTGACTTAAACAGCAGTACCCTTGTGACATACGTAGCGTGCAAAGAAAGTAGTGTCCAATAGCCCAGGGCTAGTGGATTTTGCTATCGGGCTAGTGAATTCTGTTCTTAACACGCCCGACGAGCAAGTGATGTTTTTTGAGAAATTCGAATAACAGAAGAACTGTGAAATAAATTCTGCTCATCAAAAAGCTTTTGGAGCTAGTTGAAATGACGTCTGGGCAAGTAAATGCTAGCTTCAGCTTGCCCGGATGGCAAGCTGTAAAAATGATTTTCTTTGCACCCTGCATACATATAGCCCCTTAAAACAATTTGAAAAACTGTCAAGGTCTTGAAATTATAACTATTACCTTCATCAATGTGTGATAATGAAACAGAGTTTATGTTTAGGTTTATAAGATTCATTTAAAAGTATCTGTTGATTTTGTGAGAGGTTGTAAAAAAGGTATAAATGAAACACATAAACAATTTTAGCAGACTTGAATTATGTAGAACTGAAGCCATACTTTTTTGTTGGTGTATTTTTGCATTTGAATCTTTGCACTGGTCATAGAGAATTGTAAGTAGTTTAGAACACCATGTCAGAAGAGTAAGAATATTTCCTGACACAATATAATAATTTTATTGTTATCCTGAATGGTTTAAGGCTAGGATTCATTTGAAATAAGAAAGTGGAAAATGATCAAACAGGAACTGATGTTTTGACAATGACCATGAAATTGATGATCACCTTGTTCAGGGGCACCCAACGACCATTTTCGGAAAATATCTGTTCGGAAGGCGATTTGAGATCTAGAATTTTCGGAGCATTTGTTGTAAAATTTCTTGCTTGCCTGCCTCTCTTAGGATTTTCGAACATCTAAAAAATTGTATAATTCCCTATTTTTAACGGATTTTTACCCTAAAAAGGTCACCTAGAATTTTCGGGAGCCTTTTTCTAGCTGGAATTTTTGAAAAGGTAAGTTTTGACCCCTATAATTTTCGGATCACTAGTCTTTCAGCTAGGAATTCCGAACAGATGAAAAATTTTTAGGGGATAAAAATATGCCTATATCCACCGTTTAAATACTAAAATACGTTTAACAATGCTATTTTTAAGTGGTTTTGAACTATATTCTCGTTGGGTGCCCCTGCTTGTTGATAAAACGTCAGTCGCTGTCAACAACAGTCCTACTCAGGACAATCACCAGACAAATCATATTCCACTTTGCTGAAATATTATAGGCTACAAAACTATCACTAGCCATAATGAATTCAAGGTTGAACTTGAATTCAAGGTTACATTAGTGTCTATTAAATTTGTTAGCATGTTGAAAAAGGCTAGGTTTTCAATTTGTGAAGTATACAATTAATTTACCTCAAAAAACAGTACTTGTATTATGTCAAAGTTTCGCCATTAATTTTTTGTTGATGTAATTTGTGCATTTGAATCTTTGCACTTATTTTATACCCTCTAAGCACGCTACAATTATAGGACCATAAATAAGCATTGTTTGATAGGAGACTATGTGCAGGAAATGGAATAAAATTTTAAATGCAACACAGATGGATTTCAGATTTATGGTGGTATATATTTGTCTGACTTAAATAATGAACAAGTCTTCATTGCATGTAAGTTAACCAGGAAAAATACTCGAAGGTTAAATTTCATGTAAGAATAAAGAAAAATTCCCATTGGAGAACCTGGTTTCCGCAGATATGAAACTTTTTGGACGTATTTACGCAGTAACGGAAACCGACGGAAACACGGAGAAACAAGTCAGGTTGCCGGATCGTATCTTTACGTTTCCGCCAGTAGAACGAACGAAATAACAGGTTTCCGGTAGGGAATATCGCGTTTCCGCAAAATAAACACGCGTTAACGATTGCAGAAATACGTGATCCCTGAAACGGAAATCTGTCGGAAACATGTGAAAAAGTGTTCCGGTTCGGTTGAAAACGCGGCGACGGAAACATGAGAAACCGTAATGTATCCGTTAACGGAAACACGCGTTTGCCGCTGTGTTTCCGCAACGGAGTCACGTGTTTCCACTATGTTTAAGTTTACGGATACTTGATTTTTCGTCCTGTGTAGGCTAGAACGTGGGCCACACCAGATACGGAAAACTACTAAAAAAAACACCCTTGAGAAGTGGCCAAAAAATGTGTGTAAACGTATTCCCCTATGAAGTGGCATGAAACCCCGGGCAACGGTGAGTTTCATGATTATTATACACGGTCAAGAAATGACATTCGCAAATCCAGTGCTACAAAACGCCGGGGTCATTGGTCGTCAGTTAATTTTAGTTCGATTCTAATATTTGGAACTGTTTAGACACTTCCTTGAGGGAAGCAGAGACACTACCTTCATTTAAATGTGGCCTGTCTAAAGCAATTTTGTGATATCTATATGTACATATAGATCGTACTCAATCAAATATATCTATATGTATATATTTTTAATTTTTTTAAAAAAAAATTTCATAGTCTTGCATTTTTTTACTATAGTTTTTAATGTTTACCGAGTTTTCTTTTGAGGACCTAACCGTAAACCACTTCTTGTGACGTTGGCTTTCCTCAATAAAGATTGCTTTTATTTATTTATTACATATACCGAAATAAGGTCATTCCAAAAAAGTAGAGATCTAAACATGTAAGAATATAAACTATCTGAAAAGAAACTTTCCTAAACAAAACGAAAGCGAACACGACGACTGATGAGCCGGCGTAGAATGCCACAAACATAAATAGTCGAAAACTATCCCATAAGCCTCCGCACGTCTCTAAACCATGCCGTCAGAATATTAATTTCTGGCTAATTCGTTTCCGTGTCTCTCAGTCGTTAGAAATTACATTTTTCAAATTGCAAATCAACCAGAGACATACGTGGAAGACGAAGAATAACTTTTTGGATCAGCTACAGGGAAATCCAGGCCCAACCCGGTATTTTTACACAGTTTTAATAATTCTTCACGAGACCGCGAGTCTCTTCGGTTAGTTTCGTTCGTAGACTGGAAAATTTCTAAACACGTGTGAGATTTGATTTTCTTTCATAATAATTTCATACCTAACGTTTTTTTCGTACGCTAATTTCCAACGTTACTGACGTTCACAAAAGCGTCATTGTTATCAACTTCCATTGAGACACGCTTTTCCAGGAATGTTTTTGAAGTCGTTCAACAAACTCGCGGGTCGGGTTCGCCTTTTGGCTTTATACCCCGATAAAACCATCCCACTCGTTTATTGAACATTACTTATCTGCCTACCTGAGGACAAGAGATTTCCAACGAAAAATTTCCGTACTCTTGTTCTGGCATAAGATCAAGCGAACGCATCCTTAGCAATATAGTGAAAGTATAGCCTGCGAAAACATCCGTTTCTCCTCGCTCTTCGCCGATGGGGACGTTTCGCGCGGAGGAACGTCTGCGAATCAGCGACAGAAATTCCATACTGATGGCGTAAAATCTGTCCAGAATCCGGTCAGAAGCGTCGATTGGTCGATGGAGTAGTTACATTGTTTTAGCTATTGTTTACGAATGACAGACAAAAGACAAAAGGCCACAAAGGTCAAATGTAAACGCAAAGAATCTCTAACAAAACAGTCAATATTTGTGGAATATAGTCTTCTCCAGAAGAAGCATTTGAGTTTTGCTGGAGCTCGTTGGCAGAAAAACACAACACTTTACCAAAATCGACCAGAAGACTCGTAAAATTGGACAAATTTGTATTTGGAACCCTAGCACTGGATTTATTATGTAAACATTGGATTGCAAGATCAGTATGGAATTTCTGCCGCTGAGTCGCAGACGTTCCTCCGCGCGAAACGTCCCCGGCGGCGAAGAGCGAGGAGAAACGGATGTTTTCGCAGGCTAGTGAAAGTACTGCGCTGAATATTATTCAATATAAACGCACGGAATTGGCATGTACAAAGCCCTACGAAGACTGATCATAAAACTTGGTAGGGGGATTGCGAGAAAGCAACCCGGTTCTTAAAATAACACCAGAGTCTCGGTGTGCGAGGGAAGCGGAGGGGAGGGGGGCGGAAGACTCCCATATAAAAGTAAAGCGGATGCTCATCATCTCGCTTAGGGGTAATATATAGATTTAGCCAGGGCTAAAAGCGAAGCTCCCGTTAATAAATTCATAATTTAAATCAAACGATAAACTTGTAATCCACAGATCAGGGCACATTCATTTGACGTTTGAGGCACAGGCTAAGTGATTTTAGAGAAAAATAATTTGACAGTCCAAGAGTGAAACAGCTTTTACATCGAGTTATTAAATAGTCTTATTTGTACACCCAAAAATAGCAATCATGTTCGATCACAGTAGATTAGGCCTGGAAAACAAATAGACCTACCTATTCGTGTATTGTATATGCATTAGCTGTTGCATCATAATGTGGCATTCACCACTCTTCTCCAACATTGCTCCGTTTGAGAGACTATGGATAATTGGACAACCCCGAAATATAATTTTAAGAAACACACGCGCCACGATAGTCCTTGGTGGCAGCCAATTTACACGTGGCACTCCTCTGTCTAAAAGAGAGGCCAAAATAAAAAATCAGGCCGGATTTTTTGTGTTCGACAAGTTTAGTTTACTAGTAAATCTTGGCGACGAATCTGGTGGCGTGTAAACCAGCCTTTTAAACATACTTTTTCTCATCACGTCTCAGGTAAACAGTACTATTGAGGCCCTTGTTTTTATCATACAGACCTCGGACAGAATTTGTTCTTTTTTGCCCTATTTAAACCTATAATTCTGCAGTTTTTCACAATTTTGCAAGAGAATTTGCACTCATTCAATATCCACGACGATCAAAGCACGCGCTTCTTTTGCACAACAAATTATGGCATTGAATTATAAAACGTTTTCATGAAGAGAATTCTATAATGCCAGGACTTTCAGTTAGAAAAATCTGGTCCTATGTGATATGCAGGGTAATATGGGCTTTTAATGAAAACGATAAAAAATTCCCAAAATCACTTTTCGGCCAGCCGGACGGGGCTCACTTTTGACAGGCACCAAATTTGCAGTGCGATTAATACAGTCACCATTTACGCTTCAACATGATAGATAAATTATGTTTAGGTTTTACTTCCCTTTATTTATTAAACTGCGTATGGTTTTGTTATGTGTAATCTTTAAAAGCGAGTGATATTTACGCGCGGCGTTTTGAGTATTCCTGCATGAGATGTTTATGTTTGACTGGATACAACCGGTGCAGCGATAAAAATTGCGAGTGCGAGAATTAAATAAATATAATTCGGTGAAACATGTACAGAGACAATAATTTTCATTCACGAAGAGAAAAATTGAGAGTAAAGTGTCTTTGAAAATCATGAGTCAGGTACGTAAGCATAAGCTTATTTATGTTTTAAGCCGGCTTCCCGGTGTTTGCTCTTTTTCAAGATGAACTCGAGGCAAGAAAATCGCTCAGAGCTTTCTGTTTACAGCCAAAATCATAACTAAATAATCTTCGGAACATTTTCTTTGAATTTGCGGTCAAAAAATGTCTAAAGACTTTTTAAACCTGATACTATTGTAGGTTAGATCATTGCTCGTGTATAAACTCAAGCCGCATAAACCATACGCTCGACTTCAGAAAACCGAAAAAAAAACACATCAAAGACAACAATTTCTCAGGCTTACCAGTCGAGATGCTGCTTCTGAAGGTCATCAAGTGTTCCAGAATTTTCAACCCTCTTACGCTTCAAGCAAGGGCAAGTGAGTAACTGCTCATTTTTCAACGCGTGACATTGAGAAAAGTCAAAAGTGATTGCCTTCCCCGCATGTAAATGTAAAAGCCGGTTGAATTTTCGCGTCCAAGGTCAGTTCGAAATCAACATTTTAAAAGTGCAGCTCATGAACTCGACTTATTTCATATGCTTTTTAAAAAAATTGAAATTGAGCCTGCGATAATTGAAACGTAGCAACCTGTCAGCGGATACGTTAAAAAAACACTCGAACCTAGTGGGTCGATACCTGAGCCCGCGATAGGGTCAGGCGATACTGGTCAGCAGAAACACTATTTTGACAGCTGTCAATTAATCAAAACATGGATGTACAATATCAGGTTGCAGGCTCCCAAACTAGCTAGAAAGTGTGAGATTAAACATTGGAATACCTGTGGTGCGGACGGACGGAAGGTCGGGTGGTCGGTGGACGGTCACGTGATTGCCGAATTTTCTAAGATGGATCGATTTTCTAGGCTATGGGACTTCGAATTGAGCCGGTGATCAAATAAAATATCAGCGCAAAACTTTTAACACTACGTGACCTCAATAGATAGACAAACGAGCCCGCGATACACTCAGGTGATGATGGCCAGCGTATACTCTAGTTTGACAGCTGTCAATTAAGAATGGCGAATATTCTAATTAACAGACTACGAGTGTGAGTATCTTGAATTGGTAAGTGTGACATATTATATCAGCTTATATGTAGGGCCAAAACGACTGGTCTTTCACCTGAGCCCGCGAGATAGTCATGTGATAATTGTCAGCGGATGCTTAATTTTGACAGCTGTCAATTTAATCGTACTCATACGGATAGCTTACATAACTAAGAGGCTAGTCAAGTTGTGCAAGATCTATTGTGACATTTGACATCGGCTTACATGAAACGTGTGTACGGGCGGGCGTACGCTACGTCATAACCAAATTTTCTCAGATGGATAGTTTACCAAATTTTCTTACCCATGGTGCTCCGCTCTGCGCGCGCTTCGCGCGCGCGAGGAGCTCCGCTAGAAATTGCAGATTTAGATCTTACTTAGTGTTTAGGACGAAAAGCCAACATTTTTGCCCAAAAAAAGCATCGCTTTGGGTTGTGCGTAAAGAAATATCTAACCATAGGGAACCCACACTCTTATTTGTAAACTGCAAATGGAAATTAAATAATAGATTAAATCTTACCTGTTTTGTTCTATTCTTGAATCTGCTGCGATGCGAAGTGAAATGGAAGTTGTTTTACGATGCGAAAACGATGTTCAAGTCGACGCCTCGACTGTTGTTGATTTCACAATGCAATATGTGGTTTAACTAGCGTTTCACTATTGGTGTCACCACAGGCGGCCCAAGCTCATTACATGAACGCGGACGTGACTCTTGCTTGCGAGTGGTGTTGTGTTACAAACGGTTATTTATAAAGGCTTGTATGGGATGTAAACAGTTTTTCTTAAAAGAGAGAAAAAATGTTATGTTTTTTAATAAACTCGACTTACCTAATTGCCTTGTTGTATTCTTTGTTGTTTGCCCGCGTCTCAGGCCGTTTTGAAGCGTTTTTGGCGAGTTAGCGCTATTTTGGTGTTCCACTGCTAAAAGAAAGACAAGGCAAAACAGTGATTCCCGGAGTGTCCGTCGCTCGAGGCGAATAATTCCGCTGGAAAATTACCCCTGGCCTCAATTCCTCCAGAAATTCAAAGCAGAGATGTTGCAGTTCCATGTCCATTCATTCGATTCGCAATTCCTCCCACAGATCGTTCACTAGCGATGCCTTTATCTCTTGCTCGACCAGCTTCCGAACTTCAAAATAGGCTCGTCCAAACTGCCGTGGACCCGTTCACCGATCGCATAGTATGTCGGGTAACTAAAATAAGCCCGGCGAGGGTAGCCAGCGGGGTTAACGGGTTTGTTTGTTTTGTCGACTTGCAGGCCGCTGGCTAACCTATCCGGGCTTATTTTAGTTACCCGACATACTATGCGATCGGTGAACGGGTCCACGGCAGTTTGGACGAGCCTATTTTGAAATTCGGAAGCTGGTCGAGCAAGAGATAAAGGCATCGCTAGTGAACGATCTGTGGGAGAAATTTGCGAATCGAGAGAATGGGCATGGAACTGCAACATCTCTGCTTTGAATTTCTGGAGGAATTGAGGCCAGGGGTAATTTCCCAGCGGAATTATTCACCTCGAGCGACGGACACTCCGGGAATCACTGTTCTGCCTTATCTTTCTTTTAGCAGTGGAACACCAAAATAGCGCTAACTCGCCAAAAACGCTTCAAAACGGCCTGAGACGCGGGCAACCAACAAAGAATACAACAAGGCAATAAGGTAAGTCGATTTTATTAACAAACATAACATTTTTTCTCTCTTTTAAGAAAAACCGTTTACATCCCATACAAGCCTTTGTAAACAACCGTTTGTAACACAACACCGCTCGCAAGCACAAGCAAGAGTCACGTCCGCGTTCATGTAATGAGCTTGGGCCGCCTGTGGTGTCACGCGGTTGTAATTATCGTCTCGCGTTTCATTGTTGGTTATTAATGTACAATTTGAATTAGCGGTAATGATTGTTAATAAATTAATAACCAACAGTGAAACTCGAGACGATAATAACATCCTCGTGACACTAACAGAAAAATGCGAGGCAAACCACATAAAGCATTGTGAAATCAACACCGCAGCAGATTCAAGAAAAGATCAAAACTGGTAAGATTTTATCTCTTATTTAATTTCCATTTGCAGTTTACAAATAAGAGCGTAGGTTCACTATGTACTGCGTCATGGTCATCCAGATCAACGGGAAGGTAACAAAACTCGCTACAGATGTAAGTTTATGATCATTGTTGTAATGCTGTGAAAGGTTTGAACCCACTAGGAGTCAATTCAAAAGTAGGTTGTGTATGATCGTCCTGGTGGACGTAGTCCTGAATAGGACTGTTGTTGTTGACAACCTGTGCGGTAGTCATCTTCAAAGTCAAAGTGAGTTGATCACGTCTATTGTCACAGTTAAACAGTTCTCTATTGTTAGTCAAATTGTCAATCATTTCAGTTTTGTTAGTTTTACGTCGATTTTATGAGTCTTGGATATTGACGACTCGTGAACGCATGGCATAATGATTGTTGAAAAATTTGTATTATTCCTGCTTCGCACGTTTTCATTATTTCTTTTATTACCAATTGATTTAGTTAAGTAGAATACATTGTACATTTTGATTTCAGATCGAATAAAACGTTATCAGTTATACGATTACGAGTATCAGTCTTCTGTAGTGGATCGTCTTGGTTCTCTTTCGAAACGTCATTCGATTTCTGGCTAACCAAGGTTCGTAACGAATATAAGACGATAAACAATGTCTGAAGCACAAAAAAATGCAATCAAGCAGGCCAAAATAAAACGGAGAAACTGTAAGGGCGCGCTAACCCGTCAGGGAAAAATTGTTTCTATCTGGAAATGGGTCAGCGGAAGAAGTTAGAAAGGAACTGACTTCGAAAACATGAACTGACGTTCGCAGATTTATTATCAAAGCACGACGAATTCTTGACGCATTTTAAAGGGACAATTAGTCTTAATTCAAAACCCACACGAAAAAAGCACCGCCTGAATTTCTGTCACTGTCAGCCCACCGGAAGAAACAATGGAAAATTTTGTTCGCCAAGACGAAATTCATACTGAAAGCACAGCTAAACAGAGAAAAAATTGCAATTTCGCCTCCTTGTTATCAGTCTTGACAAGAAAACGCTGCCGAGGTACACAATTGTATCTCCGATGATCTGCTAGTCTCCCTCGCAGCCGTTTTTAGTGTCGTCACGCAGCGCTCCTCCCCTGTGCAAGATACCTGTGGAGAAACATGGAGACCAGTCGAGAGCCTGATGTTTATGTAAAGACGGTGCTGACGTTTGGAGATGAGCCTGCACGCGCTATGGCACAGATCGCTTTGAGAAAAAACGCAGAACAAAAAAGGTTCGTATTCCGAAGCTGCCCAGATATTGAAGAACCATGCCTACATGGGCAAGATTTGTGATTCAGTCCTGATTCAGTTCATTCCGTTCAGCAGGTCAAGCGACTGACAACTGAGCTGGATGAAGTATTACTGAAAGGTGGATTTCAAGTCAAGGGATGGCTCTCAAACCAGTCTTTGGAGAACGAAATTATCAGACAAGATAAACCTGAAATGAAATTACTGCAAGGCTCAACACAAGAGAAAATACTAGGAACTGTTTGGAATCATGCTAAACACGTGCTCCTGCTCAACGTAAACCCGCCTAACGACATTATCCTAACCGAAAGAACAGTACTCAGCCAGATTGCTCGAATACTTATTCGAGCTGGGTTCGCAGCAGCCTTTCTAGTTCACGTCAAAATCGAAATGCAGCGTTTGTGGCAACGAGGCTTAGAATGTGATCAAGAGCTGTCTTCACCAGCACGGGAAGTGTGGGTTCGTTTCTTCCAAAAAATGGGAGACCTGAATCACGTGACCTGTGAAAGATCCCTTGCCCTAGCGTGGACGCGATCGCAGTCCCAATACTCTGCATGAGATTGTTAAAACCTGGTATGATATATTCTACAGCATTGTTAACAAACATGCAACCGTTATTGCTAAGCGGATTAAGAGAATTTGTTATCCTCGGAATCTCAAAAATGAAATTAACCAAATGAAAGAGACTATCTCCTTAAAAAAAAGTGTTACACAACTGTGTATCACATGCTTCGTTGCACCAACATGTTATTACCACATTTTGTATACTTTACACCTTTGCACACCTTGTGCATATTAGTGATTACAACGCGTTAAATTTTCAGTAAGGACATGTAACAGAAACGTTAGCTTTTTTTTCTCCTCCCTCACAGCAACCATTGTATGTGTGTGTTCGATCTTGACGTGCATTTTTAAGCTCTCTAGATGAGCCCTTTAGGCTCTTAGAGCAAATGCTGCAATAAATATGTTTATTTAAAAAAAAGTAGGAAAAGAACGCCGTAAAACTCAAGCCATTCTTCTCACATGTTCCCTCGAGGTTATCGATTGCAAGAAGTTTTCAAACTGGAGAAAACCTGTCAGAACAAGCTAAGCGCCTATGTATTTAGATTCATCTGGAATTTGCATACCCAATGCCAAGGAAAGAAATTACCCGAAACTCCCGAACACAAGATGCTACTGAGCCGTGGACCACTGGCGCCGCAAGAACTGGGGAAAGACGAGAAGTACTGGGTTAAAGAAAGCCACAGAAAACGCTCCAAGACCGCCTGAAAAAAGAAGATCTCCAACAGCCCGCCCGTTTTAAGACAAGAACGGAATAATCAGAGTTGGTGGTCGAGTAGATGAAGCCTTGGTTTCCTATGAAACCAAACACAAAGCTACGGTCCCCCAAGAACACTGGATATCTCTTCTGATAACTCGACACTTCCATCAAATCGGACACGCTGGAGTGGCAACCACGCTAGCGAAGATCACAACGCGCGAACTGTTTTGGATCATAAGAGCTCATGATTTG
>OZ037995.1:2534279-2666779 GCA_964035705.1 Porites rus
ATAAAGATGTTCATCGTTGGGTTCTGCTCTAAAAGCACTATTGCTTGCTACTGGTCTGTTATTCCCTTCGTAATTCTGGTATACTGCTTCCTCTTGGTAAGCTTGGTTTACTGGTGGGGTTCCGCTTGGTAAACACCTGGGTAATGACTGCATATTAGATAACTCTATATGATCATAAAGATTTTCATTGCTGGATTCTGCTCTGCAAGTACTATTGAGTGCATTGAGTGCTGCCACCCTTCTTTGGGTGTGACGAAAACTACAGTGGGAAGTTTGGTATGCTGCTTGGCTTTCGGTGGCGGGTGAAGACGGTTCATTGATTGACTGAATGTTACTGTAAAGGTGTTCATTGTTGGATTCTGTTCTGTAATCACTGTACATACGCCGACCTGTCGCGATCTGATTTTCTGTCGGTTGTTGCTCTCTGCAATCTTGGTAACGGTTTGCTGCTGGAGCATCAATTGGAGAAGACGACCTATTGAACAACTCTATGTGATTGTAAAGATGCTCATCTCTGGTTTCTGTTCTGAAAGCTCTGTTGGTTGTTGCCATCTTGCTTATCGGGTGCGACGAAAACTAAGACCTCACATGCGAAAACTTCAGACCCTCCGTCTCCTCGACTGACTCAAACCTAACTGCTTGCCTTAAATTGTCTTCGCCGCTTTTATATCGTGCACGGAATTAGTATAGGCTAGTCCAATATATAAATAGAATCTCATTCATCAAGACTGCGTTGCGTATTAATCAATGGTAAAAAGCATGACTGATTGAGTGAATTGCAATAGCGGCAGCACGCACTGGTGCATCTCATTGTCGCTTGTAAGCCGTGGTAAAATGGGATTTGAAGATTCAGGGTATCGACGAATAGACAATCTACGTTTTATTAATCTCCATTTCTTGCCACAATGATCATTCATTCAATATTTCCTTGATCCGACCGGTTTGCCCATGTAAATGGTAGGCACAAACGTTCTTACAAGATAAAACAACTTTATCCACAGAAATATTCAATTCACGCTCGTACCACAGGTCACCCAAGCTTGAAATATGACCATCGGCAATTTTTTTGTAAAGCACAGTTCGGTATATAAGAACTTAATTGTAGCGAATGTGAAAGGATTTGAATAAAAACCAGTTTGATATCAGTTACAACCATCACTTCAAAATGAGAGGGCCGAAAACCGGTGTAAATAAAACCCATAACTTCAGTGCCAATAATATTGGCTCTGCGACCATACAGAAAAGAAGAAACACACAACTTAGTTGAGATTAAGCAATTTTTATTTAAACCTTTCACATTCGTAGGTTACAGAAACAGATAACATAGATCAGACACACCTGTGAGAGAAATCCTTCCTTGTACAAAAGTAAACTAAGCCGCTGACATAACTTTTTGTACAGTGTAGAAACCCTCACAATTGGTTCTCAATTGTCAATCACATGTTCGTACCTGTATAACAGAACGATTTTTTTGTAGATGCTAATATTGATGAAAACAACATGAAGGAGGCACTTTCACATGCTGTGTCGTAGAGCCGGCATATTAAAGAGCGAAGGTATTAAGAAATGCTTTTTTTTGTGTAAGAGAACCCTATTATAGACCAAAATAATTCTATGATTTTTGCTGAGACCTGTACCAACATATCCTATCCTGTCCCTACTTTATACTGCTTGATTCACCCTTTATTTGTTCTAGCAAAGGTTTGTAAATCAAAGAGAAAGTAAAAAATCAGCATTAGATTAGAAGTCCCTGAAGGCCTTTTCCCAGGTAGCTTTTATAAACCTTACGAAGACTTGACCATGTTTTGTTGAGAAGATGTAATATTGTTAGATGGTACTGTTTTAAATGTCTTTATATTCGCCACTGATCTGAAAGTGTTGGTTAGCTAAAACACGTATTGTTTTGCTGTAGTCACACAGCAAGAAAGAGGAGAGCGAGAAGTATGAGGTAAACACAGCAAATAGGCTTATGATATATTTTGAAAAAATGGGAGTAGTATAGGAAATGCTGCCATGTCACTCACTTCATTTTTTTTCTACCTCATCTCGCAACGTCGCTCTCTTGTTCACTCATTTCGCAAAACTCATTCGTTTCGCTCACTTCGTTCAACTCGTTCGCTTCGCTCACTCATTTCACTCAGTTCACTCAACTCACTCGTATTGCTCCATTCGTTCACAAGTATCGCTTCCATTGCTCGAAGATGTAGAAAAAAAATGAAGTGAGTGACATGTCAGCATTTCCTATACTACACTATACTACACTTTACTATAAAATAGATACTAAGGTTGAAACAGAAAATATAAAATTGATTTAAAGAAATTAATATAATAAAAATAGAAATGGGTTTTAAATCGAAAAGCAAAGAAACAAGTCAAACAAATATTTGTAATCCATTCAAAGTAGGAGGATTGATATTTGATAGTGAAGATGATTACCAATTATTCAAAGATATTGATAGAAATATCACACAAACAGTTAAATCAGTGGAAGATGGTAACATTGATTTAAAAGAAGTTTTTAATAATGTTAAAAAAATTAATGTAAAAGAAAGTTATTATGATGCAGTGGAAGAAATGGATGGTTTGTTTAAAAATGCAACGCAATTATTATGTTACGAAGACACAATATTTGATATTGATTACAAAGTTGGTTGTTGTTTTTTTAATAAGATTAATATCATAGATTACTGTGATAGTGATAGTGATAATGATGATGATTTCTAAACTTATAACATTTTTGTTACAAGTTTTTTAAATTAATATAACCAACTAATAAAAATGGAACCAAGATCAAGAGAAACTACTCCTACAAAAGAGGATTTAGATTTTATAGTTGATGATGGTTATAGACATGATGAGGATCCAGATTATGTTCCAGATGAAAAATATATTCTTACAGGATCAGAGTTTAAGAGATTAACCAGAAATGCTAAAAAGCTTGGTGCTGAATCACTTGATTATTCAACACGAAAAAATAACAAATATATGGCCACACTTCCAGGTGGAAAGAAAGTTCACTTTGGGTCACCAAAATATTCAGACTACACTATTCACAAAGATAAAGAGCGAAGAGATAAATATCTTTCACGTGCTACAAAGATTAAAAACAAACAAGGGGAGTTAACTTATACTAATCCAGAATCGAGTAACTATTGGTCAGTTCATTTACTTTGGCCTAAAAAATAAAATTGATTTATGATTTAAATATTAACTAAATATTAATAAAATGCAGTTGTCAAGTTACGAAAATATTACTCAAGAGAATATTATCTTTAATGAAGCCAAAGAGTATAAAGTCAAAGATAGCAAGATTAAATACAAACGTATTCCAATTGAAGTTAAATACCCAAATGGAAAGAAAGGACCACTTGTAGTTGAATCTCCAGTTCTTTTCTCTTTTGGAGTAAGTGAGAAGAAAAACCAAGAAACAAACAAGTTAGTTGGTTATAGTATTCCAGTATGTCTTTGGGCTAAAGATAGTGAACCTAATAATAAAGAAAAAGCATTTTTTGATGTTATTAATAATGTAACAACTCTATCTCAGCAACATTTAGAGAATGAATATGGACCAGATTTAGCATCATCTCTATCTTCACCATTTTACTATAAACAAATAGAATATACAGATAAGAAAGGAAAAAAGAGAACAAAAGTTGATGATTCATCCGCACCAGTTCTTTATGCAAAACTTATTTATTCAGAAAAAACAAGGAAAATTTTATCTTTGTTTAAGGGAAAAAGGGGGAGGGATTTAAATCCTTTTAAATATATTAATCAGTACTGCAATGTTAAATTAGCATTGATAATTGAGGGAATTTTTATAAGTAAGACTGTAACATCATTACAAATAAAAGTACACGAGTGCTATGTTAAACAATTAGAACCTAGAAAGAGTTTACTTACAATTGCTGAAATAAGTAGTGATAGTGATAGTGATAGTGATAGTAAAGGTGAAGAGATAACTGATCAAGTAGTTGACGACTTACTTTTATCTGATAAGGAGGAAAATAAGTAAATAACTATTTTTTAATACAAATTTTGTATTAAAAATCAACCAAATCCTTCAAACTTACCCATGAGTTAAATTTATCAGGATATCCACTCCATTTTACTAATGCCATTTTCTTTTTATTATCCCTCCTAATAATCTTTTCTATTCTAAATGTTTGTTGTTTTGCTTTCTGTAATTCTTGATTGTAGAAAGAACCTTTAATCTCTTCTCCCATCAAATCAACAATACTATATGTAATAGGTTTTGTTGGTAAAACTTTATCAATTACAAATATTTCCTCTGTCCAGTTTGGTGTGTAACCTTTATCAAATACCTTTCTCTTATACTTAGAAATTCTAACACGATCACCAACCACAAATTTTGATTTACCAGGTTTTAAGTAAATCAAATCGCCATACAAATTAGACCAAACTATTTTTTTATTTTTATTTTTACTTGCTTCAACAGGAGTCATTTTTATACTAGAATGTCTCGAATTATTGTAATCATTAACTAGTTTATCTAACTTATCCCAGTAAACAGTGTTATTATTCACAGTAAACATTTTCCACATTCTGTTTTTCATTGTTTTATTCCATCTCTCAACAACACTAGATTTTTCTTCGTTTTCAGTGTGATACAACCTAATTCCCTCTCTTTTTAGAAAATCTTTGAAATGTTTACTTATAAATTCAGAACCTTTATCAGACCATAACATCTTTGGTTTACGTTTACTTTTAAATATATCCTCAAATGCTTTACTAACAGTTTCAGTTTTCTTATCTTTCAATCCTCTTATCCATCCATACTTGCTAAACACATCTATTACCATTAGAAGATATTTTATCCCTTTATTCCACTTACTAAACTTTTGCATTTCAACTAAATCAGCAGCCCAGATATCATCAATCCCGTTTGAGATTACTGATCTCTTCTGAAAGTTTCTTGTGATTGGTTTGTGAAGTTCGTCGGCTAATTGTTGAGACCAATCACTACTCAACGCCGACTCACGTTTAAAGTGCTACTGAACCGAAAAATCAAATTGGCTATTTTGCACTGAAAACGTTTTATCAATCTTAGATTAACTCTAATTGTCGATAAAAATGCTTTATTTTCCATCAAAAGTTGTTGTTATCGGGGCGAAAAGTAAGGTAGGTAAGTGCGTCAAAAAAAGAAATATTGAGCCTGCGAAATTTTCAGCGGAGGACCATGCGAGTGACGTCACATGGTTGACATCAAAGTAGCGAAGGTCTCTTTCGAGGTTACAGTAAACATCAATTGCAATTGTTTATATCATTCTTCACGGAAAAATGTCTAGTTCAGACGATCCAGATACTAACACAAGCGATAAGTGTGTTTCCGGAGAAAGGAACAGAGAACGCGAGAGAGACTCTGGCGTAGTTTGTGTCCTTGTCATGTGGAGCCGTATCGGTCCGAGCCCGTTGCGAGGAAGGCCTTTATTTTGAATGAACCAGACGAACAAGACAGGCTACTATACAAGCTCTTGTCGTTTTAAAGGCAAGATCTGACTATCAGATAACTCTTGATACAAGGTAAGTGAGATTTTTAACGGCGTATCTTCAGGTCCCGCTTGTTTACATTTCGCCTTCCACTACTATAAAGCTTAACTTTATTAACTTACACCTTTCTTCTCAATTTAGTCTTGTAAATAAAGGTGCTAATGAAGAAACTGCTAGACGGAGCTTAGCTGCCTTCCAATGCCCTGGAGTTGCATTGTCGTTGCTGTAAGAAAGTCACGGCGGCCATGTGAAAACTTCATGCCACTCGATGGAATCGAAGTGAATTGTATTCTGCTCATGTGTTTTAAAACAATAGCGACTGTGCTGGAACAATTTCGCCTTCTTAAAGGGCAAAAAGCTATGAACTCGAAATCTTCTTTGAGGGCTGTTTACTTGGAGGGAGGAAATAAAAAATATCATAGCACTAAGAAAGTCCTAGTTTATATGCAGAAATTTCCGGGTCTCTGTGGTCTCTGTACAGAAGGAATTAAAAATTAAAGCTTGCTGCATTATTATTCTGTTCGTCCCTGGTTCTAGGATATTCCTAGCAAAGGCAGTTTACATGGTGCTGGGATCTGCCTAGTTCTAGGATCTTCCTGCCACTAAGCTCAGAAAGATGCTAGTACTAGGGACAAGTACATGTACAACTTTTTGCTTGTCAAAAGAATACAGAAAACACATGGTGCAAGGATGATTCGCCTTGTAGGATCTTCCTCCCTCCATGTAAACAGCCCCTTGGCCTGACTAATTGATCGAAAGTCTGGATCAACTCAATATAAGTATCACTATTAAAATCCTTTATAGGAAATGCGATGAGTTTTTATTCCTCTTGAACAGTAAGTAATAATAAATAACAATTTTGTCATCAATAAAATTTGAAAGCCTGAACTTTTTTCATAGGAATTTAGCCAAATACACCTGACATGTCAGTGTACTATGTATTTATTATAATTCAGTATCATATGTTTTTTTTTTTTCCTGGACCCCAAAATTTTGTTTTATCCTTTATGGATAAGCCACCACTGCCTATTTTAATGAGGTGGATATTTGGACTGCCGGGACGGGCTGACAGTAGACCATTTTCAGGTTTTGTGTACCACAAATTCTGACAAAATTTCTGACTGGGACCACCAGAGGTTGCAATTCAGCAGAGTAAAGGAAGGGCAAAGCCGACACCAGATAGCTCTATGAGCAAACAAACAACCAAACCGCTCTTGTTGGAGCCAACAGCTTTATGAAAACTATGACCTCAATGAGTGACAGTTCCTTTCCACAACTGTAATATTTAGTAATATATTTTTGTTATCTCTGTGCTACTATTAATAATTTT
Organism: Porites rus; assembly: GCA_964035705.1. NCBI lineage: Eukaryota > Metazoa > Cnidaria > Anthozoa > Scleractinia > Poritidae > Porites > Porites rus. The sequence continues at coordinate 2,541,121 of OZ037995.1, forward strand.
TGAACACAGACCTTGGATTGTTTGGCCATTTTTTACTAATCTATACAAACTGTACTTTTCTCTCATTATACTGTGTCAAGTGAACAAATTCAGGAAAAGTACTAGGGCAATGGCTTGGGTAAAAAAGACAAGACTTCATTGGGTGTCCAATAAGGAGCTTCAATGTAGTCATTGGAACATTAAGCCTTAACAACAGCTTCTGCATTTTAAAGAAAAGACTGTTATTTTGTTTGGCTATAGCTCCACATTCCATGACCCTGTAACTACTACCATTAAATGTCAATTTCTGAGGGGCCAATTGCTTATAATTTCCTGCATTTTAAGAGTGCAATATCTTTGTCCTAGATTCATGCATTTATATTTTACACCATGACCAAAAAAAGAAGTAAAACTATTAAGCTATACTGGTGGAGATCTATTTCTGAAATGCATGTGATAATTTCTGAGATTTATTGTCAAAAGTTTCAATCCATTTGAAATGCGATTTTTTTGTACACCGAAGCTGCATTTGGGCGTTACTGCAATCAGCACATCTGTCTCTGCTGTGGTTTTCCTGCTTGTTGGCATTGCTGGATGATACAACTTGAACATCAACTGCAACCAAAACATTCATTACACTAATAAACTAAGCTACTTGCATTTTTTGGGGAGTTGTGTGGGCAGAGGGGGTATATTTTTTACCTAGTTACCTAGTTTTACAAACCTTATTTTAAAAAAAACCTGAGTCAATGACCATAGTTTAAGGGGGTGACTGCGGACATGCCTATGTTATCATTACTTGCTAGGCTGGCCATTCTTGTAACCTCACCTGAAGGGTATACAGTTGTTTCTTATGTCAGTTGTTTTTTTTTTACCAGAGGAAATGGTTGCTATGTTTTTCAGGAATAATTCACACTCCCTTTATATGAAATTGTCTAGAGTTAGACTCGGATCCTTTGAGGGGTAGGGTAAGGGAGTATCTTCAAACCATTTTTAAGCTGGGGATGATAGATATTACCTGGAAAAATACATTGTAGACCATGTCCTCCAGATTTTTAAGGGGGGGGGGGGGGGCGGGAATTGCTGTTATTTCTCTCTTTGATGAAGGAAGGAAAGTTAAATGTATTTCGTCAAGGTACAGCAGCCTTCAACGGGTGATAATCGGCGTAAAAGTTAGAGGGATTTAATATTTAAAAAAACCTTTACAGGGTTGTACAATGAGAATTTCCGAAAATCAAAGGGAATTGCTGAAATCTGGACATTAATACACTTCAACATGTCCAATAATTTAGATGATTTTCTCATATAATAACGATGAAGAAGTATTAAACGACAAGAGCATGCAGTGAAGACAACATAACAAGACATGATTTGACACTCACCACTTTGAATCTGTGTCCTTTGATCTCGATCAAGTTTTAGTTTGGTATTTATCATCGTTCTAGCTAAAGTATGCCCCCATTGTCTTTCTTTCCAAGGAATTGCATCCAAAGATTTTACCATCTTTCTATCAGCTTTATTTTTACACTTTCGGTCATCACCACAAACACTATAATCAACATCATGTTGCATGGCCACAGCATCAGTTGCTCCAGTTGGTTGATCGTAAATTTCTAATATTTCACCAGTTTCCGGATTGTATCGCACTTGGTTTTCGAGATCACTATAAGGACCTGTATATTTATGCCCTGGTAAGGTCCATCCACCTTTTGGTTTTGGTAATTTACCAATCTGTTTGTGAATATCTATTCCTCTTCCATCTAATTCTGGTCTATCAGTTTTATATTTATTTTTTGGTCTCACTTTGGTTGATAACTGATCCATGGCTGATCCAACAGAATCTTGAATAAATGGAGTGAGTTTACTGATTCCATAATTTACAGCTTTCTTCTGAAGATTTTTATTTCTCATTAACTCGCTTGCTCCATATCGTCCCATTTCAACCGCTTTTTTACCCATCCAAGGTAAACCGTAATGAACAAAACCATCAACTGCTGTACCAACAACAGTATCAAAGACGCCCGCCCCTTCAGACGGGCTGATTAGTTTTTTGACTTTCGTTTTCTCTTTTTTCCACTTCCAGTTTGAGAAGCTGATCCAGTTTTCACATATTTAACTTTTTTATTTCCACAAACTGCACATCTACAAAAGAATTGAGTTCGCCCTCTTTTATCAGTTTGGTAACCACTTGGCTCTGTGCAAGGAGTTACTCTTTTATCTACAATACAATATGATTCTTTCATTTAATATAATGTTTAGATAAATATGTCTACTAGATCTAATTTTTTAAAAAGTGAACTTGAAAAGATATACAATAACCTAAACATGAGTTTTGAATATGCTGATTTTGCTAGATTGGAAAATGACACTAGATTTATAAAAGTATTTGAGTTGCTTATGGAAATAAGTGAAAAATCAAGTACTCTCAATAAAGTTGTAAAAGGTAATTATCTATTTATATATAACAAATGGAAGCCAAATTCTTTTCTGAGATAGTAGTATAGGAAATGGTATCTGTAGCGCACTTTACAAATCTTGAGAAATTCATTAAGTTGAATAGTAAAATCCCTGAATATGCATTGAGATATGTGATAAAAAATGATTTAACAGAAGGAATGGAAAATGGAATACCTCTTTATGCAAGGGAGTATAAAAGAGAGTATCTTTACATAAAAGGAATAAATAGTCAATTTAAGTTTTTGATTAAAAAACTTGATGATTTAAATCATGGTTTATTTGAGAGTAAAACAGCTTCTATAATTAAGAATATCATGAAAAAATTTTTAAAAAAACAAGAAGAAGGTAAATTAAAGAATATTAGTGATGTCATTTTACCAACTGAATTTACTTATAATATAAATTATATTAATGACCAATTTGAATATTATAAAATACGTTATGATGCTTTTTGTGTTAGTGATGATATTAGTGATGATGTTAGTGATGATGTTAGTGATGATGATGATGATGATGATGATGATGAGTATTTAGTTGATGGTAAACCTTATCCTGGATTTATTGAATTTTATAATATTTTTAAAAAATTATATTGTCAAATAAAAAAAGTAGATTTTGATAGTTATTATGATAGTTATTATGAAGGTTATGAAGGTTATGATAGTGATTATGATAGTAATTTTGAAGAATATTATAATTATAGTGATAGCGATAGTGATAGTGATAGTGATAGTGATGATGGTTATCTTAATGCGATAAATATATTACTTAGGTAGATTTAGGTGATTTCTAAACTTATAACATTTTTTTGTTACAAGTTTTAATATAAACAACTAATAAAAATGGAACCAAGATCAAGAGAAACTACTCCTACAAAAGAGGATTTGGAATTTATAGCGGAGCTCCACGCGCACGCGAAGCGCGCGCGTGGGCGGAGCACCATTGCTAAGTAAATCTACCCATCCCAGAAAATTTGGTAATCACGTGACCGTACACCGACCGCCGACCGCCGACCGCCGACCGCCGACCGACCGTCCGTCCGCACCACAGGAAAACCAATGTTTACTCTCACATTTTAGCTAGTTTGGGAGCCCAAGAGAAAACTAATTTCACATCAATGTTGTGATCAATTGACAGCTGTCAAAACAAGGCATCCGCTGACCAGTATCACCTGACGGTAGCGCGGGCTCAAGTGTCGACCCATCGAGGTCGAGTATTTTTTTGAAGTTATCCGCTGACAAATTACCAGTTTGGAATGATCGCAGGCTCAAGTTTATTTTTTCCAAGGATTCATATCAAATATGTTGTGTTTATGTCACTATGGCCCCGCAGTATTAGAATTTTGATTTCAAACTGACTTCGGAAATGAAAATTCAGCCAGTTTTTTTAAAAGTACAGGCGGGGAAGACCTTATCTTACCATGGTCACGCGTTGGTCACGCTCTACGTCCAATTTTTATACTCTGATTGGTCAAAATTTGACAGGTGAGTTCATGCGAAAAAATTATGCAGCATCTTGAAAATTGTTTACTTTGACAGCTGAAGCTGAAGAGTTTTGTGTCAACGTGTCATGTTTTTAACTGTCTCTTTCTTCTGGATGTACAAAATGAAATACAGCTGCTATCAAGAGTCTTCTGTTATTCATGGCTGGTTTGTTTACTGGGTTTTTGGTTGAGGAACGCGTCGCTTGTCAAAATTTGGTAATTCGATTTCGGATGGCATCGTTTTCGTTTTTCACATTGCTTAATGCGTTTGAGGGGTTAAAAGTCTCAAGCAACTGTGGCCCTCCTTGATAGCTTTCAGGAACTGAATCTCGAATGGTAAGCCTGAGTAACTATTGTATTTGATGTTTGTTTTTGTTATATCTAATTTCATGAAGTCTTGCACATTCACGCTGACAGTTTATGCGGCAAGTTTATGCACGTTTGTAGCCGTAGTTTGAGTCAATGATCTGACCTAGTATCAGGTTTGAACGGTTTGATATAAGCTTACAGAACTTTAAAAAGCCTTCAGATATATTTGCTCACCACAGATAGAAAGAAAACGTTCCGAAGAATATTTAGTTATAAATTTGGCTGTAGAAAGAAAACTTTGAGCGATTTTCTTGCTTCGAGGAGTTCACCTTGGAAAACAGTAAACACCCGCGCCGGGAAGCCGGCTTATAAAGCTTCACGCCGAGACTCAGGATTTTTAGAGACACTTTAATACTTGTCTTCATGAATGAAAACTGTTATCTCTGTAAATGTTTCACCGAATTATATTTCTTTTTTTGATTGTTAGTAGTCTCTCTTGCAATTTTAATCGCTAGTCTGTGCCGTTTGTTTTCATCGTTCATGAACATCGCTTGCAGGAGTACTCAAAAATGTCGCGCGTATCAAACGCTTTATAAGATTACACATCGTTATAACTGAAACCATTAAATAACAAAAAAAAAAATAATAAATTCGCTATTATGTTGAAGCTTAACTCTATTAAAGTTCATTCAAACACTCGACCACACTGACAGCTCGCACTATAGAAACGAGAACCGGCTGGCCATATGGGTGATTTTGGAAATTTTTGAACGGTTTCGCTTTACAATTGATCGTCCTGAATATTGACTGAGTGCAATTTGTCTTGAAAAATTGTGAAATACTGCATTCTGTCCAAGGTCTGTATGATAAATAGTACTGTTTCACCTCAAATGTGATGTATAAAAATTATAAAAGGTTGGTTTAAACACCCCCAGATTTGTTGGCAAGAATTTGTAAAGTAAACCTGTCGAATGCAAAAAAATTCGGCGTGATTTGTTTTCCAAGAATTTGTTTTCGAGGCCTAATCTACTGTGATCTTGAATATGATCGAAGATGTTTGCTATTTTTTGGGTGTACATATGAGGTTATCAATTCGATGTAAGATGTTTCACTCTAAAATAACTTAGCCTTTCCCTCAGAAGTCACATGAATGTGCCCTTAAGTTAAATGATTTGTGGATTAAAAGTTTATTTTTTGACTTAAATTATAAATTTATTTGTTACATCCACTTTGAAATCACTGGCTATCCGTGCAATCTGATTGGTCCTCAGCAGTGTGATTTATTCCTAAATCGCACCATTTTTTGCTCTAAATTGCATCTGTTCCAAATTGCGTCATTCATCTTCTAAATCGCATCATTTCTGTTTTAAATCGCACCATTTTTGTTCTATATCGCATAATTTCTGTTTTGAATACAAAATGAGATGAAAAAGCCTTTCTCTTTCCGCTTTTAAGAAACCGGCTACTCGATCAATAAAATATTAGTACTGACTAAATTCTGCGATTTCAAAATGGATGTAATAAAGTGGTAATTGAACTTCGTGTCGTGCAATTTTGGTCTGAAATCATACTTGTGATTTCAAATCGAACTCGCGCTGCGCGCTCGTTCGATTTTAAAACCACGCGTATGATTTGAGACCAAATTGCACTCCACTCAGTTCAATTACCATTATTAATTGGAGCTTCGCTTTTAGCCCTGGCTAAATCTATATATTAGTTGATGATGGTTATAGACATGATGAGGATCCAGATTATGTTCCAAACGAAAAATTTATTCTTAAAGGACCAGAGTTTAAGAGATTAACCAGAAATGCTAAAAAACTTGGTGCAGAAACACTTGATTATTCAACCAGAAAAAATAACAAATATATGGCTACACTTCCAAGTGGAAAGAAAGTTCACTTTGGTTCACCAAAATATCCAGACTACACTATTCACAAAGATAAAGAGCGAAGAGATAAATATCTTTCACGTGCTACAAAGATTAAAAACAAACAGGGAGAATTAACTTATAATAATCCAGAATCATCAAACTATTGGTCAGTTCATCTACTCTGGCCTAAAAAATGAAATTGATTTAAAGATTAAATAAATATTAATAAAATGCAGTTGTCCAGCTACGAAAATATTACCCAAGAGAATATTATCTTTAATGAAGCTAAAGAGTACAAAGTCAAAGATAGCAAGATTAAATACAAACGTATTCCAATTGAAGTCAAATACTCAAATGGAAAGAAAGGACCACTTGTAGTTGAATCTCCAGTTCTTTTTAGTTTTGGTGTTAATGAAAAGAAAAATCAAGAAACAGGTAAGTTAGTTGGTTATAGTATTCCAGTATGTCTTTGGGCTAAAGATAGTGAACCTAATAATAAAGAAAAAGCATTTTTTGATGTTATTAATAATGTAACAACTCTATCTCAGCAACATTTAGAGAATGAATATGGACCAGATCTAGCGTCATCTCTATCTTCACCATTTTACTATAAACAAATAGAATACACAGACAAGAAAGGAAAAAAGAGAACAAAAGTTGATGAATCATCAGCGCCAGTTCTTTATGCAAAACTTATTTACTCAGAAAAATCAAGAAAAATATTATCTTTGTTTAAGGGAAAAGGGGGAAGGGATTTAAATCCTTTTAGATCTATCAATCAGTATTGCAATGTTAAATTAGCATTGATAATTGAAGGAATTTTTATAAGTAATAATGTAACATCATTACAAATAAAAGTACACGAGTGCTATGTTAAACAATTAGAACCTAGAAAGAGTTTACTTATAATTGACGAAAAAAGTAGTGATAGTGATAGTGATAGTGAAGGGATAACTGATCAAGAAGTTGAAGACTTATTTTCATCTGAGGAAAATAAGTAAATAACTATTTTTAATACAAATTTTGTATTAAAAATCAACCAAATCCTTCAAACTTACCCATGAGTTAAATTTATCAGGATATCCATTCCATTTTACTAATACCATTTTTTTCTTATTATCCCTCCTAATAATTTTTTCTATTCTAAATGTTTGTTGTTTTGCTTTCTGTAATTCTTGATCATAAAAAGAACCTTTAATCTCTTCTCCCATCAAATCAACAATGCTATATGTAATAGGTTTTGTTGGTAAAACTTTATCAATTACAAATATTTCCTCTGTCCAGTTTGGTGTGTAACCTTTATCAAATACCTTTCTCTTATACTTAGAAATTCTAACACGATCACCAACCACAAATTTTGATTTACCAGGTTTTAAGTAAATTAAATCACCATACAAATTAGACCAAACTTTACTTTCATTTTTCTTTTTACTTGCTTCAACAGGAGTCATTTTTATACTAGAATGTCTCGAATTATTGTAATCATTAACTAGTTTATCTAACTTATCCCAGTAAACAGTGTTATTATTCACAGTAAACATTTTCCACATTCTGTTTTTCATTGTTTTATTCCATCTCTCAACAACACTTGATTTCTCTTCATTTTCAGTGTGATACAACCTAATTCCCTCTTTTTTCAAAAAATCTTTGAAATGTTTACTGATAAACTCAGAACCTTTATCAGTCCATAACATTTGAGGTTTACGTTTACTTTTGAATATGTCATCAAATGCTTTACTAACAGTTTCAGTTTTCTTATCTTTCAATCCCTTAATCCATCCATACTTGCTAAACACATCTATAACCATCAGAAGATATTTTATCCCTTTATTCCATTTACTAAACTTTTGCATTTCAACCAAATCAGCAGCCCAGATATCATTAATCCCGTTTGAGATTACTGATCTCTTTTGAAAGTTTCTTGTGATTGGTTTGTGAAGTTCGTCGGCTAATTGTTGAGACCAATCACTACTCAACGCCGACTCGCGTTTAAACCAAGACCAAGTTTTTGTTTTGTATTTATCATCGTTCTAGCTAAAGTATGCCCCCATTGTCTTTCTTTCCAAGGAATTGCATCCAAAGATTTTACCATCTTCCTGTCAGCTTTATTTTTACACTTTCGGTCATCACCACAAACACTATAATCAACATCATGTTGCATGGCTACAGCATCAGTTGCTCCAGTTGGTTGATCGTAAATTTCTAATATTTCACCAGTTTTCGGATTGTATCGCACTTGGTTTTCGAGATCGTTATAAGGACCTGTATATTTATGCCCTGGTAAGGTCCATCCACCTTTTGGTTTTGGTAATTTACCAATCTGCTTGTGAATATCTATTCCTCTTCCATCTAATTCTGGTCTATCAGTTTTATATTTATTTTTTGGTCTTACTTTTGTTGATAACTGATCCATTGCTGATCCAACAGAATCTTGAATAAATGGAGTGAGTTTATTAATCCCATAATTTACAGCTTTCTTCTGAAGATTTTTATTTCTCATTAACTCACTTGCTCCATATCGCCCCATTTCAACTGCTTTTTTACCCATCCAAGGTAAACCGTAATGAACAAATCCATCAACTGCAGTACCAACAACAGTATCAAAAACACCTGCACCATATTTATTTTTAACTTTTGATAAAGATTTGTATATTTTGTTGGTTCCTAACCCACCACTAAAAAAATCTTTTACATGTGCATATCCAATTTGTTTGCCATTTTTCTTAACAATCATTATTGGATTACCTTCTTTGAGATAAAATTTTTTATCACCAGAACGAAAGACAGTTGTTTCACCCGTCCAGAAATTGGAAGTAAATAGACCATCTTCTGAATTAACAACACCTTTAGCAGTATCACCAGACCAATAATCTTTAAATGTTTGCTTTGTTTGAGGAAATAAGGTTTCTGAAATTGTTTGTCTAACATTTATTCCTGTTTTGATTGGGCCAAAAGCATCAAAAACACCTTTGCCCGCCATCACTGACGGGCTAATTAGTTTTTTGACTTCTTTTTTGTTTTTCTCTTTTTTCCACTTCCAGTTTGAGAAGCTGATCCAGTTTTCACATATCTAACTTTTTTATTTCCACAAACTGCACATCTACAAAAAAATTGAGTTCTACCTCTTTTATCTTTTTGATAACCACTTGGCTCTGTGCAAGGAGTTACTCTTTTATCTACAATACAATATGATTCTTTCATTTAATATAATGTTTAGATAAATATGTCTACTAGATCTAATTTTCTAAAAAGTGAACTTCAAAAGATATACAATAACCTAAACATGAGTTTTGAATATGCTGATTTTGCTAGATTGGAAAATGACACTAGATTTATAAAAGTATTTGAGTTGCTTATGGAAATAAGTGAAAAATCAAGTACTCTCAACAAAGTTGTAAAAGGTAATTATCTATTCATATAACAAATGGAAGCCAAGTTCTTTTCTGAGATAGAAAAAAAGATGGATGTTAAAACACTAAAAGATTTTGAGAAAGATGTACGAACACAAATAAATAATGAGTTTGAGTCTCTTACAAAGAAAAATGATGATCTTTCTAGAATACTAGTGGCTGGTGAATGTGAGATGTGGAAAAAGATCAGAGATGAGGACTATTCTTGGTTGAAAATAAATAATGATAAAAAGAAGAAACTTTATCGTCTTATTGATATTTATTGTAGTTTTGATGAAATAGTAGATAGCGTTAAAGATTTAAATAAAAAAGTTGAGAAAGTTAAGCAACTAAAGGATACGCCAGCGGATAGTGAATAAAAAAATAATATTTAATAAATATTATTTTTACTTAGAACCTTAGGTTCACCCTCCAAAATACTCTTGTATGAAATCACTGTTATCATCATCAAAATGTGGGTTATGTATTACATTTAGAATATTATTACCCCGCTGTCTTTCAAACAGATAGTATAAAGACCAATAACCACAGAGAACAGTATTGCGATTTTGTATTTCATCCATTGAGTAAACTATACGTTTTCCAGAAGTATGAAAATACTTTAATGCTTCATTTGGCATTATTAGACCAAAAGGATCAAAGTACTCAACTACATTGTCTATATTTCTATAACAAACCCAATGTGTTCCAGGACCTGTTATATCATCTAGATTAATTATTCCACATTCTTTTTTTATCTTATGAGGTAGTCTATCCCTACTGTATATTCCTCTAAAATGTTTAATACCAAGTCTTTTTATCCAATCCAAAAGGTCAAAGTTAGATAGAGGTTTAATTAGAAAATGGTTCCGAGAATTGGAATTGAGTTGAATGGGCTGTTTTTTCCTAATAGTAGACCCTTGCCTTTGGACTTTTTTTTTTAACCCCCATTCCAATTGGGTTGTTCCATGTACCTAAAAAAGGTGGTGGGTAGTAGGGATAACCTTCACCATGTGTGGGTGGTGGAGGAGGGGGTGGAACGTAAATATTTGATGTATTAGATGATCCACGTCTATCAACCTGAAGTCCCCCACCAAACATCTTAGATACTAAACTAATTGCCATTGGAATTCCAATAGAAGCAAGAGTTCCAAGAAATCCTCCTTCTATCTGTTTACGAGTTGGTTTGATAACCACTCGCCCACCTGATTGATAAGCTTTATTAATTTGATTTATTTGTGATTTGGTAAATTCTCTTACCAGAGGTGGTAACATTGGGAAAAATTGTGGGGGGATTGTTATTCCTTTTCCAAATATTTTATTTAATCCAATTTCTCCAAGAGCAGTAGCAGCACCAGTTGCTAATGCAGGAACAACTTTTGAAACTCCTTTTATTGCGTAAGGTAGTACTTTTGCTCCAAGAGATGCGAGTGATGAAAATAAGTTTCCACCATGTTTTACAGAATGTCTAATCTGTGTTTTACTTATCTTTATATCTGATCCTGTGCCATTTGCAATAGATTTTTTTATTTTAGAAATTTGTCTTTTTGTCAACATTAACTCATCAGAACCTCGAAGATGTGAGTGTTTTAACCGAAGAGTTAGTGGTGATTTATTTAATATTGCAGAAGCCAATTTTGACTTTTGCCCATCTGTAAGTTTTACACCGTATTCAATATAAGTTGTCATATTTTATTTTAATAATTAGATAACAAGTGGTTTTGGTAAATCAATTACATCCCATATACTTTTCTTCTTAGGTTTAGGTTTAGGTTTTTTATATTTTTTTAGTGAATTTTTAACAAAAGTATCAATATCAATTTTTTTTTCTTTCTTAGCATTTTCTTTTTTTAAAGTCTCAAGTTGTTTTTTTAGTTTTAATTTCTTTAATTGTTTTGCTTTCTTAGCATTTTCTTTTTTTAAATTCTCAAGTTGGTCTTGTAGTTTTAATTTCTTTAATTGTTTTGCTTTCTTAGCATTTTCTGTTTTTGACGTCTTAAGACGGTCTTTGGATCTTTGTTTCATCAAAGAATTATTTACCATTTTTATTTTATTCTTATATTAAATCATATATGGTGTATTTAAGGATCTATTAGTTTACTTATGCTCTTAGCAATAGTTTTCCATCTTGTTGTGATATTTCTGCTATTCTTTCATGTAAGACTAATGCGTAAATATTATAATCAGCGTTTGGATTAGCAGTTAATTCGTAATGAAATGCTAATTTTGTGACACCATCTTTGATATCCATTTTTTGTTTTGTCAGGTCAAAATAAACAAAAGGAAATAAAGATTTGAAATTACTTATATTAAGTAATGTCCCACCTTGGTAATCATTATTTGCATAGACGTATGACATTACATTTCTAAAAACCCTTGACATATCTGTAGAAGGTTTAAAGTGAATATTAGGATATTCGTTTCCATTTGCAACTTCCAGGTAACAATCTCTTATATTTGCAGTATTAGGTAAATTAAAAGTATTGTATAAAAACGGATTTGCTGTTTGTGAATCAATATTGGCTGTGTTAATTCCAAAAACAAAAACATAGCGTGGTTTTGAAATAGCATTTGTAATTCTAAAATGCCCTGTCTGTTGCTGTGAATTATTTGATCTTTCAACTACTTCATTCAAATATACCCATTTGTAAGGTTTAAGATAATTTTCCATATACAACTTTTGCCCTTCCGAATTAAACGTAAGTTTTGGAATAAAAAGTTGTAGTCTTGTTATAATAACTCTACAGTCATCAGCTCCTTGAAAAATTAAATTTGCATCTTTTTCAATTTCGATATTTAGCTCAATTTTTGTATTAGGAAGTAGTTTATCTTCCAATGCTTCAAAGAAAGAATATCTATTAAGAGGAATTTCACAATTTACTGTGGCTGATACACCGAGAAGTAATTTTCTTTTATGAAAACCTTTATTATAAGTTGCTTGAGCAGGTCTTTCCTCTGCAGCTGTTGATGTATCAAGAAAATAAAATTCGTTTGTAGCAACACTTTCAGCATATGAAGGATTATACTCAAGCAAATTCTTGATATTTACAACATGATTTGCGTAGTTACAACTATAAACTTCTCTTCCATTTGCGAGGATACTTAATTTTTCTATAAATGAGTTACTACCATTTACAATTCCATTATGGTCTGCAACCGCAATGTTTCCTCCATCTGCTAGCTTATTTACTTTAAAATCCATTGATAGTCTGGCGTTATACCAATCAAAAGGAGTAGTTTCTCCTGTATTATCAGCAACAAATCTAAGACCTGTTTTAGTTTGGTGGGCTGCATTTGCTGGGGCTGTATCTAAAGACTGTTCCAGGTCAAATACAACATCTTCATATCTATCTAAATATTTTGGATTTCTAAATGACTTCATTTTATTTTAATAATTATATAATTTTCTCTTACGTGTTGAACCTCCACTAAGAAGGTTATTTAATGTTTGATCTATCTCTTGTTGAGTCATTGTTTCAGCATTTTTATTAAAAGTAACTTTTTTAGTGGGTTTTGCTTTTTCTTTTGATAACATTTGCACTATCTTATCACCAGCTTTTTTACCTGCATGTTCACCGGTTTTTGTCGCAGCTGTTGTTACTGCTTTTTTAGCAGCTTTTTTCATTGTCTTTCCAAATATTTTTTTACCAACTGATTTAAAAACATCCATCATTCCTTCTCCATAAATATGTTGTCTTGTATATCTTCCCAATTCAGGGTCAAGTTTTTTTTTATACTCTGATTGCCTCATCATTTTATTTTAATAGTTATATTACATCGAGTGAAGTATTAAAGTCATAAACCAATCAATACCGTTAAAACTTACTGGTCTTCCAAGTGAGTCTGTCACATAGATTCTCATTTCGTCAATGTAAAATGAAGAGACATCACAATATAACGGTCTTTTAGGTTCAAACGTAAATGGATAAGACCTTGTGAGATTGTCTGTTGGTATTACAGCAATGGTATTTGTATTTATTCCATTTACAATGCTATTAGTTATTGCGCTTGTGTTAATATTCAAAACATCAATCGAATTTGTTATATTTGGAAGTTTTGTTCCATACTCTGTTTTTGTAATAAGTTTCTTTGTAAAACCAATTAGGTCTCCAAAATCTGTTCCTCTCAGATCAAGTTGATAATCACCATCAAGTGATATGAGAACTCGATAGGTAGATAGTACAAAAGTTAGATTGATTGAATAAGTTTTCTTTCCACCCGAATCTGTTGAGTGATGAGACTTTTGAGACATATATTGATGAATGTAATCATTAATATCTGAGTAGGAGTACATTCCATCTGTAAAAGTAATTGTTTGCCAAGTCCTTCCATCATGAGTGTATTTGATTTTATTGTTACCGTAATCACTTCTAATATTATACCAAGAGTAATTCATTGACAACCGATCAAGAGCAAGTTGGTGTTTTTTATCAGGGTCAAGTTTTAGAGATGGATTAAACTTAATAGTAAAATCACCAGGTCTGCTTGTTCCTCGTTTTTCTCTATTTATTGAGGAAATGTGGATAGCTCGTTCTTCCATTTATTTAATTGATATATAACTTTTTAGTAGATTGTTAAGTTGTTTTTTTGAGATTATTTTCATTTGGTTGAGAAGATGTGCTATTTGAGAAAACTCAGGTATTACACCATTATTCCCAGCAAGAATTGAACCACTGAGTAATTCAAGTCTTTTTAGAAGTTGATGTGGGTTGTTAAAGTAAATCATTCCAGAGCCAGATTTTGTTTTATAATACTTAAGATTACTTAAATTTGTTGAATATATGCTTAATATGTTAAAATTTTTTATGTAATCTATTGTTTCTTCTCGTGGTTTTTTACTTTTTGGTTGAGCTAAAACATAACCGTTTGCGTCTCGTACAAAATCTGCAGTATTTTTTATTCTTTCACTCAAATCTTCTAAATCTTCGTTAACATCATCAATTACTTTGTTAATGGTAGAAACATCTTCTTTAAAATACTCAGAAGGGAGTTTGTGATATTCGTTAGTTTTTAGTATATCTTGTGCTTCTTTACTCATTAAATATCTATCAAGGTCTTCAGCTTTAAATTTTGCTATTTTTGGTCCCTCATCTGATGTAGAGGGTAAAACTCCATCATCTTCTTTAGGCTCTTCAATTGATTCAAAACCAGGTAATTGAGCCAAATCCCATTTTTTTACCTCATCCATTTTATCAAATCCTTCAGTTATAGAAAGTCTGTTTTGATTAAGACCTTGTGTAAGAGCAAGTTGATTAGCTTTAAGTTGTGCTATAGTTGCGTTTTGTTGCTCATCAATACTTTTTTTAATGCTATCTTGAGATTTAATAAGTGGTTTAAATGTTTCTTTAAAACCCTCCCTCATATCTTGTTTTTGCCATTTTGTTGTTTTTATAACATCTCTCACCTGTTTAGTCAAAGCATCAGCTTCAATTTTATTTCTTGCAAGTTTTTTGTATTCTTCAATATTCATTTATATATTCTTTAGATAAATGGAAATACCAAACTATGATAGTGGTGACAACCCAGATAAAAAATATAAACAGTTATTTCCTTACATGCCATCAGACACATTTCGGATGTTAATATGTGGAAACAGTGGAAGTGGTAAGACTAATCTGCTGTATCATATGTTAATTAAACCTCTACTGTATTATGATGAAATTTATCTTTACGCGCGTAATTTAGAACAGGATAAGTATCAAAAGCTAATTCAAAAAATGAGGGAGTTGAGTCATAAATTGGGATATGAAATACTTCATGTAAGTAATGATGAAATAACCCCAGTGACAGAAATGGATTACGAAGACAATCAAAAACTTGTGATATTCGATGACTATGTTTGTGATAAAAACCAGAGACAACTGATTGATTATTTTATTCAAGGACGACATAAGAATTGCTCTGTAATCTACCTCAGTCAATCGTTTTATAAAACACCAAAGGACATTCGGTTGAATTGTTCTCATTACTGTTTATACGAATTTCCATCATCAAGGGAAGCCAACAGAATATCATCTGAGTTGGGAGTTAGTAAAGACGATTACCACGCAGCAACTAAAAAACCATATTCATTTCTATACGTTGATAAACCAAGAAAACGTATTGCAAAAAACTTTACTGGTAATCTAACCTAATAATTAAAATGGGAATATTTAACGAACAATCTCTTGATCATCCCTTTGCTAAGGGAATACAAGGTGCTCCAGGAGTTGGATTTAATCTCACTTCAAGTGGGGATTATGATATGATAAATAAAAAACTAAGAAATGTAGGAGCACCTAGTGCTAATACTGATGCTGCTACAAAAAAGTATGTTGATGATAATTCTACTGGAACACCCTCAACATCACGGCTAACAGTTGATTCAAACATAAATATGAAGGACCGCTTCCGTATAACTGGTCTTCAAACACCAGTGGACACACATGAACCTCCTACAAAGTATTATGTTGACAACACATTCCTTGACACAGATGGCTCTTACCCAATGAAAGGTAACCTGAAACTAGGAAACAACAAAATAACAGACCTTGCAGCACCCACCACTGACACTGATGCTGCAACCAAGAAGTATGTTGATGACTCTGCTCCTAACCTGTCTGATTATTTGGAAAAAGATGGGTCAATAGCGATGACAGGTAGCTTGAAAATGAATCAACACAAAATAATAGGTCCCGCAGAACCTACTTTCCTAACACATGCAACAACAAAGCAGTATGTGGACTCATCAATCAGCACAGCTGTGGTGGGGGTAGCAGGTAGAATCCCTGACACCAGTGACTTCCTCAAAAAGGATGGAAGTGTAACAATGACTGGGAACTTGAATCTTGGAAACAAAAAAATAGTTGGTCTCACAACTCCAACATCAAACACAGATGCTGCAACAAAAAAATATGTAGATGATAATGCTGGAAGTCCAGATTTGAGTGATTACTTGGAAAAAGATGGTACAGTCGCTATGACTGGAAACTTAAATCTTAACAACAATAAAATAGTTAACCTCAGTGACCCCACCACAGATCAAGAAGCTGCTAATCGAGGATGGGTTCGCAAACAAATAGAAAGGTTTGATCATCATTCTGGAGATGAAACAAGTGGTGTATTTACTATAACAGATCCAGAAGCGCCAACGACTTTGTATTTGCAATATATCTCAGGTTCATCATTTGATGATTTTGTTTTTACAACATCAGCACCTGGTCAACCTCTTGTAGGGTGGGCACCAACTGCTAACACATACATTAACAAAATAGAATTTCAATTTGGTTCGCGAAATATAAACGTTGACTTTCTGTGGTTTATTCCCAGAGACAGTAGTAAGTCCAATTCTAATTTTTGGGTAAGTGGAAATCGAACTAGCACTTGGTCACTGAATATACACAAGTCTTGGAATTATGATATGTCAGGAGTAAAACTAAGAACCCATAACAATTCCAATCACACAGCTATAACTTGTAGGCTATTCACTGATCTACCAAAAGCAATAACCAAACCACTTAAGAGAATAGAAATCAACACACCTAAAATTGTAATAAGTGGGGTTGTAAAAGCTAATGTCAACCTTGGTGGTAATAAAATAGAGAATCTGGGTGTGCCAACCCAAGACAAAGAAGCAGCAACCAAAAGTTATGTTGACAAATTAGTTCATCATACTGCAGTTCAACCAAGCCATTATAAAGATGAATTTAGTTACCTCATGTCAAGTGGGTCTCAATGGACTGATGAAACAGATAATGGTGGAAATGGTTTTATTATAAATAAGATAGGAGACTTATCTCCTTCTCAAGGTAATTTTCATGACTATAACCACAAAGTAATTTTCATCTCTTTAATCAAAGATTTTTTTCAAAATAAATATAAATATAAGATGGGAATTAATTTTTTCAGACTAGCTGCAAATACTGATTACACGTTGTGTTTGGAAATACTTAACACTAATTATTATCTTTGGAATAATAGTCAAATAAGTGCTGACAAAGGAACTTCAAAAGGATTATCAATTGGAAATATAGGTGTAAAAAAGTTGTCCCATAACTATACTGATTCAACAGGAAAAACAAAAACTATGTACTACCATAGAATAATAGTTAATTTCCGGAAGTTGTCATCTGGGAATAAGTTCTTTCTTCACATTTTAGTTGATATTCTTCGGGGTGGATATAACCTGAATAGGTATCCGAGACTATTTTCAGGAGTTTACTTGGTTGCTTATGGTATTAAGGGTATATTTAGCAATATCGATTCAGATAAAGTTTACGACTATCACACCGCATTTGATATAAAACCAACAGAAGTAGTGTATAATGTTGATATTAATGCAAATAAAAAAGAAATTAAAAATATCAAACTTGACCGAAACAATGATAATAGTGCTGCAACAGTTGCAATGGTAAAAGAACTAGCTCCTCACACTAAAAATGCTTTGTATAGATTATACTTTAGTGAGTTCTATGACTTTGCTAATGCAGATAGTTATGGAATAAATATAGGCTCATCTGGAATTATTATTAATTCTTTAAAACCTAATATTACACTACCACCAAATAAAGACCTAGATGAAATAACAGAAAAAGGATTACATGTTAATGGTTATGATGTTACTTTTTCTCCTTATCATTCTTCAAAATCTACTTTATGTATTGTTTTTACTCATTGGAGAAATAGGAGTTTTACCCTAACTAAATATTTATCAACAAACAATAATATTTTAGTAAAATTGGATTATAATAAAACAAACAATAAAGTAACTTTAACTGTCAACAAAACAACTCAAAATTTTACCATGCTAAGTAGTTTTAATGGAAAAATAATTGTTGTATGGTTGGTAGAAAATCTTAGTGCAAATGCCACAAAAGTTTCAATAAGTAACTACAGTGGAACATTAACTATACCAGCTGTTCAATACAATGCTAATCAACGTTGGAAGTTTACAACTGAAGATGGAGTGTTATTAAGATTAATATACTCTCCAAATTTTTACGACATTGACTCTGAGAAATATCATAAAGTAATGCTTCAAGAAAAGTTAAATGGAAGTTATGTAATGTAAATATAAATGAAAAGAAATAGTAGTAAAAAAAAAGAGTATTTTTGAATTTAATCATATTGATAAATCTTTATCAGAAGAGCAAAGAGAAACTATAAAAGACCTTTATAAACATTACCATAAGAAACATTGGTGTTATAAAAAATCTTATAAAAGTTACAAATTTTTAGATAATATTTTTTCTATTTCTAGTTTATCTCTTATTGCTGTTGGCACTATAACAGGAGGACTAACACTCAATCCTGTTATTCTTGGAGTAATCAACGGTGCAGGAATAATTGTGGCTGGAATTACAAAAAAGAAGGATTTTAAAAAGAAGATAGAAACAACAAAACTGGCTTATACTACTTATGAAAAAGTGCTTGTTGAATTACGATCAGCACTTAGAGGAGATGAGTGGAATAAACAAGAATTTATAGATAGAATTAAAATATTAGATGAAATGATAATTGATCAATGTCCATCGAGTGTGGATAACTTTGTGGAGAAGTATAAAAATAAATTTGAAAACATAGATTAAAATACCAAGTTAGTATTTTAATCATAAGTATCTAAAGGTATATTTTTGATTATCTTTTTTTGATTTAGCTGTTTTACAAGATTTTCTTTTACAACAAATACAAGAAATATTACTAGCATGAATATTTAATTCATCTGAAGCTTTTTTGATAGATATAAATCTTCTTTCTTTTCCAGTTTCTAAATTTGTAGAAATAATTGGTTTACTATTGCTTTTTTCAGAATTTTTTTGTGGAGTAAGTAGTTGAAGATTTTTTATTCTATTATCAGCCTTAACCTCATTAATATGATCCACTTGTTTACATCTTGGTATTTCACCTTTAAAAACTTCATATACAAATCTATGTTGAAGATAATCTTTTGGTTTTTCTAGTTTTTTATCACATATAACAAAACTTAAATATCCTCCTCTAATTTTTTTCATCTTTAAGATTTTTTCAGATTTTAAACTTAAAATATCTCCATTTTTACTTGCAGCATATCTATAAAACATAGGATGTTTATAGTATTTTACCCCATCAAATATTACTCTTTTTTTTATTTTATTATCTATCATTTTATAGTAACCATATTTACGAATTGATGGCAATACCTTAGTAATTACCCACTCACGAAAGAATTTTGCAGTGGGTAATCTTGATCTAAAAACTAATTCGTAGAAACCTGGTTCATCGATAAAATAAGTCATAGAGCAACCGTGTGATTCGCACGGTTGGTTCAAAAGAATTTTTCTTTTATGATTTTCACTTACATGACTCTTTATAGCTTTTTCTGTATTTTTGTAGCCCAAAATAGTTGCTACTTCTTTAGCTTTAAACCATACCCTTAATTTGTGATCAATATAAGATTTAAACTTGATTCCAAGATTTCTATTTATAAAAACTTTTTCTAAAGTGTTTTCCATTTAATTTTTATTTTTATTTCTTTAAACTACATTTATTTTACTCTAATAGTATTTAATCATAAGTATCTAAAGGTATATAGAAGTTCAACCGCGTGTTTCACGGGGTTGAACTTTTTTTATTTTATTACTTTCACTTACATGACCCAACCCGTCGAATCGACTGGTTGGTCCAAAATAACTTTTGATATTAAATTAATATAAAAAATTAAATATTTTTCTCAATCCTATGAATAACTTTGTAATGATTATTTAGTGTTGTTTTACTACAAAATGCTTTTGGGCAATATTTACAAGGAATACGAACACCAGCCATATACTTATGTATATTTTTGGTGATCTTATCATAATCATTACTTAGAATAAATGCGTAATCGTTATTTCTATACTTCTCTTTCATTTTTATTTGAGATTCTGATATGCAGTAATTGTTAGTTGGTGATTTGAATTCTATACAGAGACCTTTATATCCAATGTGGTAATCTAGTATCATTAGATCTGGTTGGCCTCGTTGATAACCTTTCTTATAGGAATCAAGTCTTTTTTCACCTGTATCTTGATTCTCTCCCAGACCGGCTACCAATAAAGAATCAGGATAATAATTTCTAATTAGTTCAACAACTTTGTAGTGAAGGTCTGTCTCATTTTCTATCTTAAACATTTTATTATTAGGGTTGTCAAACATTTTATAAAATCCATATTTTCTTATAGATGGAAGAACTTGTGAGGTAATCCAATGTTTGAACTTCTTAGCTGTTTCTAATTTGGAGGATAACAAAAGGGAGTAGAAACCAGATTCATTTATAAAATTATAATATTTACGTCGTAAATCAGAATTGTTGCCGGACCCATTTTGGGTCCCCCAACAAATCAGCTGTTTATCCTCTCGATCAACATGTTTTAAAACAGCTTTTTTAGTATTACTGTAGCCAAGTATCTCAGCTACATCTTTACCAACAAACCAAATATTTTGTTGTTTGTCGATAAATGAAGACAATTCAATTCCTAAATCTTTATTAGTAAACTTCTTTTCCAACATGTTTGCCATTTATTAATTTATTTAAATCTTTAAACGAATAATTAATTTTTTTTACTCTAAACATAATATAAAATGATTAGTAAAATAGTTGAATATGTTAATCTTTACTTTCCCACTTATAAAACACAACTTTATCCAGATAACTTCATTAAAGCTTGTCTAATATACCAATTTCTCTACGCAAAGTATTTCTCACAAAAACTAGACATAGATCAAATTATTTACAGACTGACAGAAGCAAGACACTACCTAAATTCAGATTCAAATATCATTACCAATCATCTAGTATTCAGCCTAGCTTTTCGTGCTTTTTGGAAACACTATAGAATTGGAAGAGGATGTGTATATGCAATCAACTCACCTTTCAAAGAATGTGAAGTACTTGGTTATCTCACTGGAATAATTTACTGGTGTTTTCATAAAGGATTAAAATAAAATTACAGTTTCTTTTATATAATCAATAAATAAAAAATGGAAAACATACATGTTCTTGATATTGATAGTAGTTTAATTATTAATAAAGAGGATTTAGATCTTTTTGCTAAAAAAATGCTAAATTCTATGTTTAGATATTATGAGGATTCTAATCTTTTTAGAGTTTTAAAAAAAGATTTTTTAAGAAAAACATTTGAAAATTATTCTATAGATGTTAAACAGTACGAATATGAAGATGAGGTAAGAAATAAAATAATAGATTGTTTTTTAGAAAAAGAAAAAGATTTTGAAGAATTTATACAACTTTTAATAAAATTTATTGATTTTACTGAAATTAGTACAGACATAATATTTCAAATTGCTAATAAATTTCAAATAGATAAAAAAACAAATAAAGAAATGTATTTATTTAAAGAAGCATTTTTAGATATGTATAAAGTCTATAATAATGGAAATAAATATTTAGAAAAAATAAGAAAATAATATAATCATTAGATAAAATGAATGTTATTATCTCAAAAAAAATTTGAATCATCTTGGTAAATCATTATTAAAAGAAGTATATGATTTTGTTCATAATAATGATTACCCTTTTTTAGAAGAAATAACAGATTTACAAAAAAATTTCCTAAAAATTCTTACTAAAAAAAATATTAATATTTTAGATAATGTTGATATAGAATTAATATATGAAGTAATGGATGAATTTGATTTTAATAAGGAAATAGGTGAAGATTTATATTTTTTAAAAAAATCATTTTTAGACATTTATAGAGTATTTGATTTTGGGTATATTTATTTAAATCATTAAATTTTATATTTTTAATATAAAATTATCTCAACACTCTCTCTCAAAAATAATCTTTTTATAAGTATTCCACCACTTTTCATAAATCTCAAAAGTTATAGAACTAATCTTAAGTTCAATAAGTTTATACTTTTCACATCTCATCTCCTCCAAAATTTTTTTGGTTAAATAATTAATATTTATCATTCTCTTTCTGAAGTATTGCTTGTTTAGTATTTCCATGATATGATTATCTATTTTTGTTAGTTTATCGTAAAGTTCACATTTTTCTTCATCATTTAGGTTTATTTTTTTAGAAATTTCATTTACCTTTTTCTCATAGTGGTATTTCCTATGATAAATACTCTTTTTTCTATAATGCAACCTATCCAAATCTTTTACATCAAATAACCCTAATACATGACCGTTTTCTATACCACATTCATTACAGATTTTGTACCCAGAATATATTGTAAAAAATTCAGTATTTGTGCAATTTGAACAGCCCCTATAACCCCCCGCCGTTTTGGTGGGTCCTTTATATTTATGAAGTATAGATAAATATTTTTTTATTTCTTCTTCTGTATAAGACATTTATTATTTAATACTTTACTACTTTTAAATAATTTTTTTTTTTATCTAAAAGCCAAAGTATGAACATTATCCTCTAAAACAATACGCTTATCATCTTCATTACTTAGAGCTATTTTGTTAACTTCTTTAGAATATATATCATGTTTTTCACTTCTTATTATTTTCATGCTTCTCATTTCTTTCTCACCTGTAAACAGACATTTAACATAATCATCAAAATCTATTTTCTTTTTCACAATATTTTTCTTTACTCCTTTACACTTTCTTACTTCCCTATCCTCTTCAATTTTAAAACTATAAAGTTTGGGACGCAATCCAACAAAATGTGTTATTTGTTTTCCTGCTACTTCATCTTTAAACATTCCAATCACTTTTTTATTAGCTCCTGTAATTATCCCAGAAGGATGGATTGAAGGATAATCAGAAGTATCAAACTTATCTCTTACATCAGGACATATATCTAGATAAAAATCTTTTGTTTTAATTTGATACAACAATGAATCCGTATCTGTAAACAATAACTCAACCTTTTTACCATATTTCTCTTTAATGTATGTGTAATGAAAATTGAACATTAGTGTTTTTGATAAATCTAGAATTGCTTGACCAACATAAACTGGTTTGTTAAAATACACTTCTGTCTTTTTCATATGAACTGCGATAAGATTGCGATCAAATATTGTACATCTATCAAAGTTGGGTTTACTTGTTAGCTTGACAGCTTTTTTACGATTATCTATAAGATGTATATTTTGCCTTTTTCTTATATTTTCTATTGTTTTTCCAAAGACGGAGTTATTCATTAATTTGAAAAAGTCTTTCTCAAAATTGTTGGCTGCACGCATTCTAAGTTCAGTATTTTTTCTAATATATGGTTCCATCCAAGGAGACTGATAAAATGATATTCCTCTATGAACAGTAGTTATTCTCATACCCAACTCAAGACATTGTCTAAGAGTACGATAATGCACAACATAATTCTTTCGGGGTTTAAAATGACTAATTAACTTTTCAACACCATTTACAATCATCTTCTCAGGAGCTAAAGGATAGTCATTATGTTTTTTCCATAGGTGTTCTGGGTACTCCAGATCTACTTCAAATATATAACCCATTTTCCCCTTATTAAACATACTATGATTTGCTTTCTCTAGAATTTCCATTACCTTTTCTTCTGTTATATCTTTCATCCATTTGAATCCATGAGTTGGGAGTTGTTGAGACATTGCCCAACCATAAAGATTGTTTGCATCTAAATATTGAATAAATGTTGACTCTTTATCAGGATTGTAATCTTTCATATATTTGTTATTCGCTTCTGCATACCGCTTTGATATATGTGTTATTCCACCACGTATACCACGCTCAAACATCATTAACATATCATAATCATGAAGTAATTGTAATTTTTGACCTGTTTCTTTTAGACATGCATCCCAAGCTAAACCTGGGGATGTGTAATAATGTGCTGGATCTAATTTGTAATGTTTGAGACAAGTTTTCCTAAAGTTTTCAAATACATCTGCTAGAAGTAATACATCAGATTTTAGGTAAAGATTGTGATAATCTCTTATTGTTTTACATTCAAATGTTTTCCAAACTTTAATTGCATGTTGGTAATCTTCCTCACTAATATCTTCATCATTAAGTTGTGAATAAAATTCCTCTTTTGGTGGAAGTTGTGTTTCTGATAATTTATCAAGAGATGAAACATAATCATAAGGATAAACTCCCTTACGAGTTAGTAGATCTACATTTTTCTTGAATACATGATTTGTATTATGAAAGTCATCTGGGGATAAATTTGAAACAAGATTGGCAAGTGATGTTTGAAGAAACTTGAATGAATCTAAAAATCGTATTTCAAAATTTATTGGACATGTTTTTCCAAGTTTTGAACAATAATACTCACCAACTTTAATACTTTTTGAAAAAGAAATATATTTTTCTTCCGTAGATGGAATACAACTTAAATCCCCTTCTAATCTAGTGAGTTGTTTTATAAACAGATGGGCATCATATCCCTGAAGATTATGAAATATAACTGGTAATACTTTTGGTTTACGACATATAAGATTACATTTGTTATGTGCTGCTCCACGATACTGACCTGTAAAATGACAATGATCTCGAACTTTATCCTCTTTTAATTCACGACTACAAATGTGACAGTTAACTGCGGAATTAAATGATTTTTTTTCTACACTAGTTAGTATAAGAGGTTTTGGTCTTTGATAAAAATCATTATAAATTCCTTTTGTTACTTCTGCAAGTTTTTCTACAAATACTTTTGATATATCTTCATCTTCAGAGGTTTTTGTATAAATGATTGGTTTTATTTTTTTATCAACTATTCCCTTTACATAAAAACAAAATCCTGATGGTTCATGTTTTTGATAGTTGTAATTATAAGAGTCTTTTGGATTAGGACTGCAAGTATTCATTGGTTTTGTAAAACATTCAAAATCTGCATAAACTACAAAAGGAATAGGAAGTTTTTTGTGATAATTTTTAAAATATAGCATTGTGTTTGCTTCTGGCATGTTTATAAGTGCTGTTTGATTATTAGACTAAAGCATCTCTTACAAATAAATATTTCACCATTATGACTTGTAGTTTTTTGAGATCTTATCAACCTATTAAAATTTCTAATAAGAGTATAATGTGAGGCACCATCTTCTTCATACAAAAATAAATCAATAGTATTTTTACAATCTCTATTTGCCTCTCTCAAAGGATAAATAATCATTTTATCATCATTAGAAAAAACATTTATTCCTGGAAGTTCTGGATTAAGTTTCTCAAATTGAATGATATTATTTACTTTCATTGGAAAAGTAATTCCTTTAGTTTTAAGTGAAAACTCATACTTTTTAAAATCATTTATTCTTTCCTCATCTCTATCTCTTGGATGAAGATATCTGAGTATACACCAAAGAAAGCATTTGTCATCTTTATTTTTAATATTTACAATTGCTTTCTTATTTTTTATCCAGCTAGGAAGATCAATGTAAGATGATCCTTTATTTGGATTATACTCAATAGTATGAATTTCTAATTTTACAACTTCTTTAAAATACCATCCACTTCCATTTTCTTGATAACTATCTAAATGATCAAGAACATCTTTATAACAAGAATTAATTTATTTATTTTCATCTGTTGATTTTAAATTCTTACGAACTCCTGATCTAAAGTAAGCCTTATCCTCTTTCAAACCTACAACTCCTTGGTCTTTACTAATTATTTGTTGTTCCATTAAACAAACCAAAACAAGTTCAAACTTTATGTTTTTGTGATGAGTAAAAAATTCTTTAAGAATATTAAATTTCATATTTAAAAATTCAACTGGAGATAACCCTGGTTCTCCTTCAATAACATATTTATTAACAAAGTTCTCCAAAGATGATTTCTCTTTAATAAGACCTTGATCATATTCTCTCATTGCCCTCTCAAGAGCTTCACGAAGATAGGAAGGAGTATCTGGTGGTATCTTTCTGTTTTTTATACATTCCTCAAAATACTCTTCAAACGTTTTAGCCTTTTTCTTTTTAGTTGTATCTTTCTTTTTCTTATACTCCTTCTTTATATCTACTCCTTTTTTTACTTTTGCATTAAGCTTATCAAGTCTTCTTATATCTCTAATTATTTTTTCTTTTTCACTTAATTGTTTATAGTTTTTCCTTATTTCTTTTTTCTTCTCGTTTAATATATATCTTAATTGATCCAAAGATAAACTCTTATATTCTTTATCTGTTATAAAGGGTTGAGAACCCTGAAAACCATTTTCTTGGTTAGACATGACGTCTTATAATCTTATAATTAGATTATAAGACTTTAAGCCTCTTTTTTTTAATCACTATCACTATCACTATCACTATCACTATTAAATATTCCATTCACCATATCAAAAAATTCTATATCACTGTCTTCATATTCACTTACTACTCTTCCATTTACTATTTTTTGTCTTCTTTCCATTTCTTCACTTTCACTTTCACTTTCACTTTCACTTTCACTTAAATTTTCATCTTCAAAATCTTTTTCATTTTTCATTTTAACATTATTAACAAAGATGATAAAATTCTCAAAAAAATCTTGAAATTCTTCATCCATAAAAAAATCACTATAAAAAGTGTTTCCCATATGAAAATATAGACTCTCTTAGATCAATTATTTTACTAACAGCACTTAATTTAAACTTTAATTTACTAATATTTTGAAGTTTACCCATTTTTTGAGCCTCCAAAACATTTTTAAAGTCTTTAATAAGTGCTCTTGCTCTTGAAGACCAAAATACTTTTTCAATAGAATCAGTATTATCTTCAAGAAATTTCATAAACTCATCACACTTCTTATTAATCCCTCGAATATAAAGCCATTCATTTTTGAAGTCTTTTGCATATTCAGGGATTTTACTATTCAACTTAATGAATTTCTCAAGATTTGTAAAGTGCGCTACAGATACCATTTCCTATACTACTTGAGATAGAAAAAAAGATTGATGTTAAAACACTAAAAGATTTTGAGAAAGATGTACGAACACAAATAAATAATGAGTTTGAGACTCTTAGAAAGAAAAATGATGATCTTTCTAGAATACTAGTGGCTGGTGAATGTGAGATGTGGAAAAAGATCAGAGATAAGGACTATTCTTGGTTGAAAATAAATAGTGATAAAAAGAAGAAACTTTATCGTCTTATTGATATTTATTGTAGTTTCGATGAAATAGTAGATAGTGTTAAAGATTTAAATAAAAAAGTTGAGAAAGTTAAGCAACTAAAAGATGCACCAGCGGATAGTGAATAAAAAAATAATATTTAATAAATATTATTTTTATCCTCCAAAATACTCTTGTATGAAATCACTGTTATCATCATCAAAATGCGGGTTATGTATTACATTTAGAATACTATTACCCCTTTGTCTCTCAAACAGATAATATAAACACCAATAACCACAGAGAACAGTATTGCGATTTTGTATTTCATCCATTGAGTAAACTATACGTTTTCCAGAAGTATGAAAATACTTTAATGCTTCATTTGGCATTATCAACCCAAAAGGATCGAAGTATTCAACTACATTGTCTATATTTCTATAACAAACCCAATGTGTTCCAGGGCCTGTTATATCATCTAGATTAATTATTCCACATTCTTTTTTTATCTTATGAGGTAGTCTATCCCTACTGTATATTCCTCTAAAATGTTTAATACCAAGTCTTTTTATCCATTTCATGAGGTCAAAGTTGGATAGAGGTTTAATTACAAAATGGTTCCGAGAATTGGAATTGAGTTGAATGGGCTGTTTTTTCCTAGAAGAAGACCCTTGCCCTTGGACTTTTTTTTTTAACCCCCATTCCAATTGGGTTGTTCCATGTACCTAAAAAAGGTGGTGGAAAGTGATAAGGATAACCTTCACCATGTGTGGGTGGTGGAGGAGGTGGAACGTAAACATTTGATGTATTAGATGATCCACGTCTATCAACCTGAAGTCCCCCACCAAACATCTTTGATACTAAACTAATTGCCATTGGAATTCCAATAGATGCAAGAGTTCCAAGAAATCCTCCTTCTATCTGTTTACGAGTTGGTTTTATAACTAATCGCCCTCCTGTTTGATAAGCTTTGTTAATTTGATTTAATTGAGAATTGGTAAATTCTTTTACGATAGGTGCTAACAATGGGAAAAATTGTGGGGGAATTGAAATTCCTTTTCCAAATATTTTATTTAATCCAATTTCTCCAAGTGCAGTAGCAACACCAGTTGCTAATGCAGGAACAACTTTTGAAACTCCTTTTATTGCGTAAGGTAGTACTTTTGCTCCAAGAGATGCGAGTGATGAAAATAAGTTTCCACCATGTTTTACAGAACTCCTAATTTGAGTTTTACTTATCTTTATATCTGATCCTGTGCCATTTGCAATAGATTTTTTTATTTTAGAAATTTGTCTTTTTGTCAACATTAACTCATCAGAACCTCGAAGATGTCCATGTTTTAACCGAAGAGTTAGTGGTGATTTATTTCTTATTGCAGAAGCCAGTTTTGACTTTTGTCCATCTGTAAGTGTTACACCGTATTCAATATAAGTAGTCATTTTTTATTTTAATAATTATATTAATATTTTTGTGTTGGATTAAGTAACACACTTAATGTTGTAATAAATCCTTCAATAATTTCTTTTAATTGATTTCTACTTATTGAATATATCGACATTTTTCCACGATTTGCTGTTAAAAGAGAACTTATTATACTTGCCAAACCAAATGATGCTTCAGAGTCTAAATTTTTTATTTTATTTTTTAGATCTGATGTTAAACTTATACCAAGTAATCTTTTTGTTTCAGGATAATTTAAAATATTTTTTAAAATATTTTTACCATTAGTAGATGGATTTGTATTTGTTTGAATAATATCTTCATTTAAAACTTTATACTTTTTACCTTTTGGAAATAGCTCTTCATCCATAAGTAGGTCTTTTGTTGTTGGTTTTGGGTTTGGTATAATAACATTTAAATCTATTAAATCTTTTACTTCTTCATCACCAAAGTCTATTAAATCTTTTTCTTCATCACTAAAGTCTATTAAATCTTTTTCTAATTTTTCTGTAAGATATAATAGTTCTTGATTATTATAAGGTTTATCACTAACAGCTAATAGTTTTAGTATATTTGATTGTTTAAATTTTCTAATATTTTTATAGTAGTAAATATAAGAATTTATTTTTATTACTTCTTTGTAAGTTTTTACAAGCTGTTTGTTGCTTAAAGAAATATTCATGTTTCCCCCAATACCAAATCCTCCCTTTCTAAAAAGTATTAGATCATCTATTTGACATTTTGTAAAATAAAATATAAATCTTTTTTGTTTATTGTTTAAAGCAAAATTAGTAACTTTTCGTAAAAGAAATCCTATTTTATTTTTAATTAGTTTTTCTTGACCAAATTTTTCTTCTACTTTAATATTTTCTTAAACACGATTCAAATATCTTTTTAATTCTTTTATTTCTAAATAAACTAATGTTGGATAATAATTTCCTATTTTTTCTTTTATGTTTAAATTTTTAATAAAATCATTTATATCTTTTTTTTTTTTATAACCAATAGTAATTGTTTTTTTAGATGGTTGTTTGTATAATTCTACTTCTTTACTTTTTTTTGATGTCCAATAATCAGCTTTGGGAGGAAAATAAATTCCTGGATTATCTTCCCATTCATTTTCTATTGCTTTGGCAATAAGATCAGTTAGTATAATATTGTTATTAAGTGTTTTTCGGCAAACTTTTTTAAAGTGTAAACCAGAAAATTTAATAATAAATTTTTTTCCATTCTTTATTGCATTTATATTTTCTTTTGCTTTTTCTTTTGTTAGATATATAAGAAAAACAACTTTATTTGTATCATATTTATATTTATAGTCAACTTTAATTTCGTAAGAACTATATATTTTTTCTTCTACACATCTTTTTTCGAAATCCCTTTTTTGTTTAAAAGTAAGAAAAGTAATACTTTTTTTTTTTTTTATTTTTTTATTTTTTTTTTTTTTATTTGCTTTACTTAACCAATAATTACAATATTGAACACTGCTTACACTGCTTACATTATTTACAACATTCATACCATACTTACAATACTGACAATACTTATTGCTTACATTGCTAACAATACTACTGTTTTCAAACATTATTACATTTCGTATGCTTCAAGTACACAGTTGCATCGGAAGAAACTTATTTAAGGATAGTTGGCGTTACTGAGGCAGGATAAGCTACGGATGAAAGACATAGAGAATATCAGGGGGCGTTGGGAATAGCGCCATGGTAGAAACGATAGTTTCTACGTGATGTCGTGTAGGAATGACCATTGTTTGGGCAGAACATTGTTTGCTTCTGCTTGTGCTTGTATGTTGTAAATTGTCTTTAGGTGTTTGAGAAATCCTTGCAATAGAGGTATAGCTTCTTTTGTTTTGCAGAGCCAGATATAGTGCCTGGCAATAAGAAAACAAAAGTTGATCTGGCGTTGAAGTTTAGAAGAGTCTGATCTCAGGCCTAGTGAAACAGTCATGTCTGCAGAGTAACTATCGGGAATAATTTGGCAAAGTTTTAATCGCGTTATGATGCTCTCCCAGAAGAGCGCCGTTTTGGGGCAGGACCAGAAAAGGTGTACGAGTTTTTCTGGTTCTTTTTTACAAAAGGAGCAGTTGGAGTTTTCTTTTACTCTTATCTTAGTTAAGAAAGCGTTTGTTGGTATTCTTCTGTGCAGCAATTTAAATTGAAATTCCCTGAGTTTTATGCTTTTTGTGATTTTATGAGCTAGCTGGTAGGTCGCACCCCACGTTATTTCGTTTTGACCTAAGTTGCAGTCTTGATTCCATTTTTGCTGGCTTGTAGTAGGGGGGGCACTTTTCTTTGTAATTAATTTGTCATACACCAACTTGCTTGCTTTTTGGGCTTTCATTAGTTTTGTCGAAAAGCTTTCGTAACTATTACCTTCGTTTGTGTGGTCACCTTGGTTGAATGTGTTGCATAGCTTTTTAAGAGCAGAAATTATTCCACAGTATGCCAAGGGTTGGACCTTGATGTCGTATTTGTTTAAAAGTTCTGGTGGAGTGAGGAATTTTCCTTCTCTGTTCCTTAAGTGCTTAACTTTTGTGATGCCTTTACGATACCATTCTTTAAAGAAAATAGGGCTGTCGTTAATCCTTACAAGTGAGTTGTACCATATGCCTTGTTCTGAAAGCTGGCTCTCTGATGTTATCCTCTCTTCAAAATTGATTTCTGACCAGATTAGGAGAATTTCCTTTAAGAAACTGTCTTGCGTTTTGAAGATATTAGCTATGTCTATCTTATTAAGGTTGCTTGTGAAAGGTAGGGTACACTCAAACTTTTTCAGTTCAAGATCTAGAAAAAGTTTCCATTTACCCTGATTATCTGTATCCAGGTACTTTTTTATCCAAGTGGTTTTTAGCGCTTTATTGAAAGATAGTATGTCAATCATTTTGAGGCCACCTGCTGGGTAATTGTTAATCATAATATCTCGCTTTATTTTATCGCCCTTTCCGTTCCAAAGGAACAAGTAAAAGAGCTTGTTAATCTCGCTAATTATTTTTTTGTTTGTGCACAAGGGTGCCAAGACGTACACAATTTGAGAAGCTACTAAGCTTTTCAGAACAGTGATCTTCCCACTTAAGGTTAATCTACGGTATTTCCAGTTGCTTAGAATATTGTTAATTTTTTCCAGTTTTTCCTTATAATTTAGAAGTACAGTGTTTTCAGGGTCTGTCGTAAACCAAACGCCTAAAGATTTTACTTTGTTTGTTTGCCATCTGAAATTTCTTTCTGGAAGAAGAATTTCTGTTTTTCCACTATATGTTCCGATCCAAATTGCTTCTGTTTTTTTACTGTTGAGTTTGAGACCCGAGGCTTCTCCAAAATCGTCAAGTGTGTTGAGAGCAGCTGAGAGCGACGTTTGTGAACCATTCAATATTAAGGTTGTATCGTCTGCGTATTGACTTATTTTAATTTCCTCTTGGTTAACGTGTATTCCTCTGATATTGCTGTTTCTTTTAAAAGCCTTGGCTAAGACTTCAACTGAAAGAACAAATAGATATGGAGACAACGGGCACCCCTGCCTGACCCCTCTTTCAATTTTAAAGAAGTTGCTTGTCCAGCCGTTGTTTAAGAAGCAGCTCTCTATGTTGCTGTAAAGGCATTTGACCCAGTTTACAACACTTGGGCCGAAACCGAAGTATTGAAGAGAATTTATGATAAAAGGCCATTCAATCGTGTCAAACGCCTTTTCGAAATCAAGAAATAATAATAGCCCTGGGATATTTTTTTCTTTGGTAAAACGAATAACATAGTCTATTAATCGTATGTTCTCGCCAATAAACCTGCCTTTCATAAAGCCAGTTTGATCACAGCTGATGAGATCGGGAAGAACCTTTTTCAGCCTGTTAGCCACAGCCTTTGCTGCAATTTTGTAGTCGCAGTTGAGAAGAGTAAGCGGTCTCCAGTTTTTAATGAAATACGGCTCAGCGTCTTTCTTGGGAATGAGTTTGATTACTCCTCTTCTTTGTGTGATGGAAAGCTGACTCGTTTCGTGCGCATAATTAAGAGCATTAATCAATAAGTTTGATATGTTTGTCCAAAATACTCTATAAAATTCTGAAGGTAGCCCATCAGATCCAGGGGTTTTTCCCTGTTCCATGGTTTTCAGGGCTGCAAGGCATTCCCTTTCAGTTAGCAGGCCTTCACAGTTGTTCCGTTGTTCGTCATTCAGGACGGTGTCGTTTTCGTGTTTAAAAAAATCATATGTGTCAATTAAATTGTGTATATTTCTGTTGGATGTATATAGATTCATAAAAAAAAGATTCCCCTTCTGCTAATATTTCCTGATCCGAAGTAATAAAGTTATTTTCGTCCACTTTAAGTTGGCTTATAATGCCTTGCTTATAGTGTCTCTTTTCTAGGTTGAGGAAATATTTCGTATTTTTTTCTCCTTCATTATGCCATTTAATTTTAGCTCTCAATATGGAACCTTTCGTACGAGTCTCAATAATTCTTTCTAACTCACTCTTTAGATCATTCAGTTGTTCTGCAAGTTCAGAATTTTCTGTTACGCTAGAGTCTCCGTTCTCCATTTTCG
The DNA here is from genome assembly GCA_964035705.1 of Porites rus. Taxonomy (NCBI): domain Eukaryota; kingdom Metazoa; phylum Cnidaria; class Anthozoa; order Scleractinia; family Poritidae; genus Porites; species Porites rus. The sequence continues at coordinate 2,574,581 of OZ037995.1, forward strand.
ATTCTAGTTTGGAAATTGCATGCTCTAGTTCTGCCTCACGGCCCTTTGTTTTCTTAGTTTTATTCATTGCGTATTTGAGCGATTTTTCCCGTATTTTAAGCTTAATCATGTCCCACAATAGAGCAGAGTTTACCATGTCATCGTTTTCATATTCGTCTTGAACTTCCTTAATCGTTGTCTTAATAAGATTAACATAAGCAGTTTCGGTTAAAAGAGAGGTATTTAATTTCCAAAGGCCGGGTCCTCTGCTATTTGCATGAAGAGACAGATCTAAAGTAATCATGGAATGGTCTGTTTTATATCCTGGCACTATATCGGTGTTAGTGACGTCCCCAATAACGCTTTGGCTTATTAAAAAGAAATCAAGTCTACAGTAAACCTTAGGTTGTCGTTGTCTCCAAGTGTACCTTTTGTCATCTGGATTGTGAATTCTCCAGACATCGAGAAGATCTAGGTTCTCTGAAATTTCTTGAACGGTCTTCAAGCTATTTTGGTGAGTTTTGGCAATGCCACCTTTTTTGTCATTTTCGATGTTAAGAACAAGGTTGAAGTCACCGCCAATTATTATGTCTTCACAGTTAAAATTTAAAAGATGATCGTAAAAGTTTTGAAAGAATGAAGGTTTATCCTCGTTGGGAGCATAGATGTTAGCGAGGGTCAAAAGCTTTTCGTTAGCTTTTAAGTCACAGATAATAAATCTCCCTGCAGGGTCGGTGTAAAGTCTTTGGAGCTGAAGGTTAAAATTATTGTTAAAAAGAATACATACCCCTGCTTTGTTGCTTTCAAAAGAGGTGAAGTAAGCTTGATAGCCCCATTCTGCTTTCCACAAGTGATTTGTTTTTTCTATACAGTGTACTTCTTGGAGCATGCATATTGATGGCCTTTTGGCGCGAAGCCAATTAAATACTTCTCTTCTTTTAGCGTCATCCCTAAGTCCCCTGACATTCAATGAAGTTATTTTCAAAGTCACGATTTGTTCAAGTCTTTTGTAATAAACGTTGTCTCGACGGGAAAAAAACATGTGCGCCTCAATAAAGGATTTGCATTCTTTCTATTAGGTGTAAAATGATTGATGCAAAAGGTACTCGATATTTTAAACAAATAATGAAGACTAAAACGTGCATATAATATTAGACTGAAGCAAATGATCACAAAAGGTAAATTAAACAAAATAACACTTTGAATAAATAAAAAAGAGAAGCGCAAAAACAAAGAACAGAGCATAGACAAATTTGTAGTTAGTAAAATTAAATTACTTTGGCAGCGAGAAATTTGAATGGTTGATAAGACGTCCCTCTCCAGACTTAACGTAGATTATTTTGCCTGTTCAGTTTATAATTGATCTAAGTCCTCTTCGGAAAAAATTCTAACAGGGGAGCCATAGGGTGATGTCTTAACAAAAATCTTACCATCCAAAGACCAAACACTGAGTAGAGTACCCTCTTGTCTTCTCTTGTTCGCTTCTTTCATGATTCTACGCCTATAAGCCGTGAGGTTCTCGTTTATAAAAATACGTTGTCGTTCCTGTGCATTTGAAGGGTAGCTGGGAAATAGATCTTTGATTTTGACATCCTTTAGTTTGGTGCGTTCTTTATAAAGTTTCGATTTCACTTTATGATTGCAAAATTTCACTATAATGGATTTGCCCCGATTCAGCTTGTGTGAAATCTCTATTTCTTCAGGCTCTATGGTGATATTTAGGGCTTCAGCAACCTTGATGACCGCGGCCTCCGTACTGGGATACGCATCTTCTGGAATTCCATGGATTTCCAGCGAGTTCTTTCGAGTGTATTGTTCCAAATCATCATGGTGTTCCCACAGTCGATCGGATTCTTCTTTTTGCTTTCCTAGATTGTCCTTTGTTGTTTTAAGCTCGTTCCTTGTTGAGGCTAGCATGTGTTTTAATTCTTTGTATTCGTCCTTGGTCTTTTGCAAGGACTCTTTCAAATCTTTAAGCTCCTTCTCGTAGAAGTTGGCAGATTCTTTTAATTCTTCGATTTCCTTCTTCAGCGTTCGATTTTCGCTAAGAACTGCAGCTATTTGGATTTGTATGTCGACCAGTAGAGCCTTGATTTCAAGAAGGCTAGGCTCTTCTTGTTCCTTGCCCGCTTCAATCGATTCTTCAACATCAATGTTTTCCTCGGCCGCCATGTTGGATTTCTTCGGATTTCTTGGTTCGTCTTCGGTTGAGCCACGATCACCTCTTTTATTCTTTCTGGGAGGCATTTACATTGAAGAAGGTAGATTACATCGTCAGGGAGCCAGATAGTGTATTTTCATAGGAGTAGGTGCCAGAGAGGGGTCATCTTTGGCAATGTTAGGCAGACACGATGAAAACACGTCCGACCGCTGCGATTTCCCGCCAAAAGTACCCAAGAAAAGTAATACTTGGTGTGTATATATCTATTTTATTTTTAAATAATTTTTTAAATACTTCTTTTTGAGATGGAGTTAATCTTTTAATACCTAGTAACTTTAGCATTATTTATTATTAGTATTATAATAAATAATCTTTATTAAGAGAGATTAATTAAATGTTTAAGAAACCAAGTAAAAGCTATTACATCTTCTTCAGATAAATTTTTTATTTTATTAAGAGATATATTAATGTCAACAATATCTTTTGTATGTGGATTTTTAGTTACTTTTATTAAATCTTTTACCGCTTTAGATTCTGGAATTTTTATCTTTTTTGGTTTACTTTTTGTTTTGGGAATAAGATCTGGTTTACTTTTTGTTTTGGGAATAAGACCTGGTTTACTTTTTGGTATTAACTCTTCTTCTGGTATTAAATCTGGTATATGTATTGGTTTTGTATCAATTTTTTTACCTTTAATTTTAAATTTTATATCAGGTCTAACATTCTTAAGAAAATTAACAATTTTTTTTGTATTAGCTTCTATTGTTTTAAAAGATAAAATAAAATCTTCTATATTTATTTTAATTTTATTTTTTCTTATTTCATAATTTTTTTCATCATGGTAAAAAGTTATTGGTATAACATTTGAGTGTTTAAAAGTTTCCTCTAAAGTAAAAAACTGAAAAATAATATAAGGATTGGAGTGATAATCTTCTTTTACAGATTTTTTAAAAATATCATATAATTTATTAAAAGTACTATTATTAATAAATAAAACTTTTTTAATTAAATCATCTTCTAAAACATCACCATCTTTGTAATAATATTTTGATAATCTTCCAGAGCGAAGAAGTAAATTTTGTAAAGTTTTTATATCTTCTTTACTTATTTTATAAAAATTATTTTTAGTTAAATATTTTTTAATATCTTTAATACTAATCATTTTATTTTATAATTATATTTTAATTAAGCTCTAAGCAATAGTTTTCCATCTTGTTGTGATATTTCTGCTATTCTTTCATGTAAGACTAATGCGTAAATATTATAATCAGCGTTTGGATTAGCAGTTAATTCGTAATGAAATGCTAATTTTGTAACACCATCTTTGATATCCATTTTTTGTTTTGTTAGGTCAAAATAAACAAAAGGAAATAAAGATTTGAAATTACTTATATTAAGTAATGTTCCACCTTGATAATCATTATTTGCATAGACGTATGACATTACATTTCTAAAAACCCTTGACATATCTGTAGAAGGTTTAAAGTGAATATCTGGGTATTCGTTTCCATTTGCAACTTCCAGGTAACATCTTGATATATTAGCATTATTTGGTAGATTAAAAGTGTCGTATAAAAATGGATTTGCTGTTTGTGCATCGATTCTTGCTGTGTTAATTCCAAAAACAAATACATGCCTTGGTTTTGAAATAGCATTTGTAATTCTAAAATGTCCTGTCTGTTGCTGCGAATTATTTGATCTTTCAACTACTTCATTCAAATATGCCCATTTGTAAGGTTTAAGATAATTTTGCATGTATAGTTTTTGTCCTTCTGAATTAAACGTAAGTTTTGGAATAAAAAGTTGTAGTCTTGTTATAATAACTCTACAATCATCGGCGGCTTGAAAAATTAAATTTGCATCTTTTTCAATTTCGATATTTAGCTCAATTTTTGTATTTGGAAGCAGCTTGTCTTCCAATGCTTCAAAGAAAGAATATCTATTAAGAGGAATTTCACAGTTTACTGTGGCTGATACACCTAATAGTAATTTCCTTTTATGAAAACCTTTATTATAAGTTGTTTTTCTTTTAGCTAACTGATTTGTGCCACTAACTTCAAATTCTCTTTCCTCTGCATTTCTTGATGTATCAAGAAAATAAAATTCATTTGCAGCAACACTCTTAGCATATGAAGGATTATACTCAAGAAGATTTTTAATATTTACAACATGATTTGCGTAGTTACAACTATAAACTTCTCGACCATTTGCTAGGATACTTAATTTTTCTATAAATGAGTTACTACCATTTACAATTCCGTTATGGTCTGCAATCGCAATGTTTCCTCCATCTGCTAGCTTATTTACTTTAAAATCCATTGATAGTCTGGCGTTATACCAATCAAAAGGAGTAGTTTCTCCTGTATTATCAGCAACAAATCTAAGACCTGTTTTAGTTTGGTGAGCTGCATTTGCTGGGGCGGTATCTAAAGACTGTTCCAGGTCAAATACAACATCTTCATATCTATCTAAATATTTTGGATTTCTAAATGACTTCATTTTATTTTAATAATTATATAATTTTCTCTTACGTGTTGATCCTCCACTAAGAAGGTTATTCAATGTTTGATCTATCTCTTGTTGAGTCATTGTTTCAACATTTTTATTAAAAGTAACTTTTTTAGTTGGTTTTGCTTTTTCTTTTGATTACATTTGAACTATCTTATCACCAGGCTTTTTACCTGCATGTTCACCAGTTTTTGTTGCAGCTGCTGTTACCGCTTTTTTAGCAGCTTTTTTCATTGTCTTTCCAAATATTTTTTTACCAACCGATTTAAACACATCCATCATTCCTTCTCCATAAATATGTTGTCTTGTATATCTACCCAATTCAGGGTCAAGTCTCATTTTAAACTCTGATTGTCTCATCATTTTATTTTAATAGTTATATAACTACGAAGTATTACATCGAGTGAAGTATCAAAGTCATAAACCAATCAATACCGTTAAAATTTACTGGTCTTCCAAGTGAGTCTGTCACATAGATTCTCATTTCATCAATGTGAAATGAAGAGACATCACAATACAATGGTCTTTTAGGTTCAAACGTAAATGGAAAAGACCTTGTGAGATTGTCTGTTGGTATTACAGCAATGGTATTTTTATTTATTCCATTTACAATGCTATCAGTTATTGCACTTGTGTTGATATTCAACACATCAATCGAATTTGTGATATTTGGTAGTTTTGTTCCATACTCTGTTTTTGTAATAAGTTTCTTTGCAAAACCAATCAGGTCTCCAAATTCTGTTCCTCTTAGATCAAGTTGATAATCACCATCAAGTGATATTAAAACTCGATAGGTAGATAGTATAAAAGTTAGATTGATTGAATAAGTTTTTTTCCCACTTGAATCTGTTGAGTGATGAGACTTTTGTGACATATATTGATGAATGTAATCATTAATATCTGAGTAGGAATACATTCCATCTGTAAAAGTAATTGTTTGCCAAGTCCTTCCATCATGAGTGTATTTGATTTTATTGTTTCCATAATCACTTCTAATATTATACCAAGAGTAAGTCATTGACAACCGATCAAGAGCAAGTTGGTATTTTTTATCAGGGTCAAGTTTTAGAGATGGATTAAACTTAATAGTAAAATCACCAGGTCTGCTTGTTCCTCTTTTTTCCCTGTTTATAGAGGAAATGTGAATAGCTCGTTCTTCCATTTTTATATAATTGATATAGTAGATTGTTAAGTTGTTTTTTTGAGATCACTTTCATTTGGTTAAGAAGATGTGCTATTTGAGAAAACTCAGGTATTACACCATTATTCCCAGCAAGAATTGAACCACCGAGTAATTCAAGTCTTTTTAGAAGTTGATGTGGGTTGTTAAAGTAAATACCTTCTCCTACCTTATATTTAAGCGATCTTAAGTAATCTTTCATAGTATTTTTATATTTCATTAGTGTTCCTTTTTGCATTTTTTTAATTTCAGTTTCCGCTTCATATACTGGAGATGGATTTTTAGCTTTCTTTCTACCACTAATTTCACCAGTTAGTTGTTTTATATTACCTTTTAATTCTTCTAAAGTTAGATCTAAATCTTTAGGATTAATTTCAAAGAAAGAATTTGGTCTTGGGTATCCAAATTCTCTTAATAACTCTAAATCTCTTCCTTCAAAGTTTTTTTCTAAATTTAAATATTTATCCGGAGGTGTACCTTCTGGAATATATTTCCAATTTCCATCCCATCCTGTTTCATTGTCGTAATCTTCTTCAGGATACGGTAATTCTTTAATATCAGCTAATCGGTTAAACTGTTCAAAACCTTGAGTAAGAGCAAGTTGATTAGCTTTAAGTTGAGCTATAGTTGCGTTTTGCCGCTCATCAATACTTTTTTTAATGCTATCTTGAGATTTAATAAGTGGTTTAAATGTTTCTTTAAAACCCTCTCTCATATCTTGTTTTTGCCATTTTGTTATTTTTATTACATCTCTCACCTCTTTAGTCAAAGCATCAGCTTCAATTTATTTCTTGCAAGTTTTTTGTATTCTTCAATATTCATTTATATATTCATTAGATAAATGGAAATACCAAACTATGATAGTGGTGACAACCCAGATAAAAAATATAAACAGTTATTTCCTTACATGCCATCAGATACATTTCGGATGTTAATCTGTGGAAACAGTGGAAGTGGTAAGACTAATCTGCTGTATCATATGTTAATTAAACCTCTACTATACTATGATGAAATTTATCTTTACGCTCGTAATCTAGAACAGGATAAGTATCAAAAGCTAATTCAAAAAATGAGGGAGTTGAGTAGTAAACTGGGATATGAAATACTTCATGTAAGTAATGATGAAATAATCCCAGTGTCAGAAATGGATTACGAAGACAATCAAAAACTTGTGATATTCGATGACTATGTTTGTGATAAAAACCAGAGACAACTGATTGATTATTTTATTCAAGGACGGCATAAGAATTGTTCGGTGGTGTATCTCAGTCAATCGTTTTACAAAACTCCAAAGGATATTCGGTTGAATTGTTCTCATTACTGTTTATACGAATTTCCATCATCAAGGGAAGCCAACAGAATATCATCTGAGTTAGGAGTAAGTAAAGAAGATTACCACGCAGCAACTAAAAAACCGTATTCATTTCTATACATTGATAAACCCCGAAAACGTATTGCAAAAAACTTTACTGGTAATCTAGTCTAATAATAAAAATGGGAATATTTAACGAACAATCTTTAGATCATCCCTTTGCTAAGGGAATACAAGGAGCACCAGGAGTTGGATTTAATCTCACTTCAAGTGGGGATGATGATATGATAAATAAAAAACTAAGAAATGTTGGTGCACCTAGTGCTAATACTGATGCTGCTACAAAAAAGTATGTTGATGATAATTCCAGTGGATCACCCTCAACATCACGACTAACAGTTGACTCAAACATTGATATGAAAGATACATACCGAATTACAAATCTTATAACACCACTGGATTCTAAAGATCCAGCAACAAAATATTATGTAGACAACACATTTCTTGACAGAGATGGATCTTACCCAATGAAAGGAAATCTAAATATGGACAACAATCGAATATTTAATCTGCCAACTCCAACAGGTACCAAGCAACCAACACCATTAGCTTTTACAGATTTGAAGTATCTCCACGTTGCTGGAACAAATAAAATGACTAATAATCTAAACATGAATAACAAAGGCATAATTTATTTGAAACCACCAACAAACCCCACAGACGGCGCAACCAAAAAGTATGTAGATGACTCAATACCCAATACTAGTTCTTTTATAAAAAAGGACGGAAGTGTAACAATGACTAATAACCTAAATCTTGGAAACAAAAAAATAGTTGGCCTCGCAACTCCAACATCAAATACAGATGCTGCAACCAAAAAGTATGTTGATGATAATGCTGGAAGTCCAGATTTAAGTGATTACTTGGAAAAAGATGGTACCGTCACTATGACTGGTAATCTTAATCTTGGTAATAATAAAATAGTTAACCTCAGTGACCCCACCACAGATCAACAAGCTGCTAATCGCGGATGGGTTCGTAAACAAATAGACCACCTTGATCATCATTCTGGAGACGCCTCAAGTGGTGTTTTTACTATAACAGATCCAGCTTCGTCATCGACTTTGTATCTACAGTTTGTCTCAGGTTCATCATATGATGATTTTGTTTTTACAACATCAGCACCTGGTCAACCTCTTGTAGGGTGGGCACCAACTGCTAACACATACATTAACAAAATAGAATTTCAATTTGGTTCGCGAAATATAAACGTTGACTTTCTGTGGTTTATTCCAACAGATGACTCTCATTACGAATCTAACTTTTGGGTAAGTGGAAATCGAACTGGCACTTGGTCATTAAATATTCAAAAGTCTTGGAACTACAATATGACAGGAGTAAAACTACGAACTATTAACAACTCTAATCACTCTGTTATTACTTGCAAGGTATTTACTGTTTTACCCAAAGCAATAACCAAACCACTTAATAGAATAGAAATCAACACACCTATAATTGTAATAAGTGGGGTTGTAAAAGCCGATGTCAACCTTGGTGGTAATAAAATAGAGAATCTGGGTGTACCAACCCAAAACAATGAAGCAGTAACCAAAGGTTATGTTGACAATCTAGTTCATCATACCGCAGTTCAACCCAGTCATTATAAAGATGAATTTAGTTACCTCATGTTAAGTGGGGCTCAATGGACTGATGAAATGGATAGTGATTTTAGTTTTTTTATAAATAAGATAGGAGAGTTATCTCCTTCTAAAGGTAATTTTCATGACTATAACCACAAAGTTATTTACATGACTATATTAAAGAATGGATTATTTCAAAAATATAAGTATAAGATGGGAATTAATTGTTACAGACTAACTGCAAATACTGAATACACGTTGTGTTTGGAAATACTTAACACTGATTATAATCTTTGGAATAATACTCAAATAAGTGTTGACAAAGGAACTTCAAAAGGATTATCAATTGGAAAGGTAATTGTAAAAAAACTATCCCATAAGTATACTAAAACAAAAACTATGTACTACCACAGAATAATAGTTAATTTTCGAAAGTTGTCATCTGGGAATAAGTTCTTTCTTCACATTTTGGTTGATATTCTTCAGGGTGGATATAACCTGTCTGCGTATCCGAATCAGTTTTCAGGGGTATATATTATTGCTTATGGAATTGTGGGTACATTTAGCAATATCGACCCAGATAAAGTTTACGACTATCACACCGCATTTGATATCAAACCAACAGAAGTAGTGTATAATGTTGATATTAATGCAAATCAAAAAGAAATTAAAAATATCAAACTTGACCGAAACAGTGATAATAGTGCTGCAACAGTTGCAATGGTAAAGGAATTAGCTCCTTACACTGTAAATAATTTGTATAGAGATTATTTCGAAGAAGTTTTTGATTTTACTGATGCAAATAATTACAAATTAAGTAGAGGAGTATCTGGTGTTGTTTTTGATTATTTGAAATCTATTACTGGTGATTCTACAAGAGATATGGGTATACCTAATAGAACCATAGATGATATAAGAAAAAATGGTTTAAATATTACAAATTACAAAGTTAGTTTTACTATTAATACTGGAATACAAAAATATACTTTGTGTGTTGTTTTTCAACATTGGAGAAATAGAGATTTTAGATTAACAAAAGAGGATACAAATGGAAGAAGGTTAGTACATTTATTCTACAATAATACAAACAACAGAATAACTTTAACTGTTAATAATAAAACTAGTGATTTAACTTTACCATCATCATTTAATGGGAAAAAAATTGTTATATGGTTGATAGAAGATAGCTCCCAAAATATCACAAAAGTTAAATTAAGTAACTACAACTCAATATTGAGCTTATCAGTTGTCCATAACACCCCCGGCCAAGATTTTGTGTTTATGACAAAAGACGGATTATTAGATAAAATATTGTTTTCACCAAACTTTTACGACACTGACTCTGAGCAATATCATAAAGTAATGCTTCAAGAAAAGTTAAATGGAAGTTATATAGCGTAAGTATAAATGAAAAGAAATAGTAAAAGAAAGAGTATTTTTGAATTTAATCATATTGATAAATCTTTATCAGAAGAGCAAAGAGAAACTATAAAAGACCTTTATAAACATTATCATAAGAAACATTGGTGTTATAAAAAATCTTATAAAAGTTACAAATTTTTAGATAATATTTTTTCTATTTCTAGTTTATCTCTTATTGCTGTTGGCACTATTACAGGAGGGTTGACACTCAATCCTATTATTCTTGGAGTAATCAACGGTGCAGGAATAATAGTGGGTGGAATTACAAAAAAGAAGGATTTTAAAAAGAAGATAGAAACAACAAAACTGGCTTATACTACTTATGAGAAAGTGCTTGTTGAATTACGATCAGCACTCAGAGGAGATGAGTGGAATAAACAAGAATTTATAGACCGTATTAAAATATTAGATGAAATGATAATTGATCAATGTCCATCAAGTGTTGATAACTTTGCGGAGAAGTATAAAAATAAATTTGAAAATATAGATTAAAATACTAAGTTAGTATTTTAATCATAAGTATCTAAAGGTATATTTGTTATTATCTTTTTTGGAAGTTGCTGTTTTACATATTTTTCTACAAATCTTTGAAATATGATCAGCACTAATATTTAATTCGATAGCAGCTTTTTTGATTGATATAAATCTTTTTTCTTTTCCATTTTCAATATTAACAGAAATTATTGACTTATTTTTACTTTTTTCAATATTTTGTTTAGGAGTAAGTAATTGTAAGTTTTTAATTCTATTGTCTGATTTAATCTCGTTGATATGGTCAACTTGAAGACATTTTGGTATTACCCCTTTAAAAACTTCAAAAACAAAACGATGTTGATAGTAATTTATAGGTTTTTCAACTTTTTCGCTAAATATTATAAATTTAAAGTATCCTCCAATATCTTTTGTAATCTTTATTTTTTTATTTTTTTTTATGTTTATAACATCTCCATTTTTACATGCAGCATAATTAGAAAATACTGAATGTTTATAGTATTTTACACCATCAATTATTACTCTTTGTTTTATTTTTGAATCCATCGTTTTGTAATAACCATACTTACGAATTGATGGTAATACCTTAGTAAATACCCATTCTCTAAACATTTTTGCAGCTGGTAATCTTGATCTAAAAACTAATTCGTAAAATCCTGCTTCATCTAAAAATATACTATATTTTCCTCTAGTGTCAATTTGTTGACCCGTTGATTCGACGGGGCAACATTTTACTTTAGTGTTTTGTTGACCCGTTGATTCGACGGGGCAACATTTTACTTTAGTGTTATTTTGTTGACCCGTTGATTCGACGGGGGAAGAAAAAAGAAAAGTTCTTTTATGATTTTCACTTACATGTTTTCGAATAGCTTGATTAGTATCATGGTATCCTAAAATAGTTGCTACTTGTTTTGCTTGAAACCATACTCTACATTTTTGATCAATATAAGACTTAAATTTGATTCCAAGATTTCTGTTTATAGAAACTTTTTCAATCATCATTTTAATTTATACTTTTATTTCTTTAAACAATAATTAATTTTTTTTAACTCTAAACATAATATAAAATGATTAGTACAATTGTAGAATATGTAAATCTTTACTTTCCAACTTATAAATCTCCTCTTTACCCAGATAACTTCATTAAAGCTTGTCTAATATACCAATTTCTCTACGCAAAGTATTTCTCACAAAAACTAGACATAGATCAAATTATTTACAGACTGACAGAAGCAAGACACTACCTAAATTCAGATTCAAATATCATTACCAATCATCTAGTATTCAGCCTAGCTTTTCATGCTTTTTGGAAACACTATAGAATTGGAAGAGGATATGTATATGCAATCAACTCACCTTTCAAAGAATGTGAAGTACTTGGTTATCTAACTGGAATAATTTACTGGATTTTTCATAAAGGAATAATATAAATATAAATAAAATGAATGAAGTAGTTATTAGGAAAAAAGATGTAGATCGTCTTGCTAAAACATTATTAAAAGAAATTTTTGAATTTATACAAAATGAGTATTCACTTAAAGAATTAAAAAAAGATTTTTTAAATGAAGTTGTTTTAAATCATGTTATTTATTCAAACCAAAAAGATAAAAAATATGAATTATCAAATTCAATATTAGAAAGTATTTTTAATAAAGAAGATGAATTTGAAGGTTTTTTAAAACTTGTAAAAGATGCTATGAAAGATGATGGTATTAATACAGAAGGAATATATCTAGTTATTAGTGAATTTAAATTAGATATGGAAACACATGAAGATTTGTATTATAAAAAAGAAGCATTTTTAGATATTTTTAGAGTATTTGAAACTGGATATACTTATTTAAAAGATTAAATTTTATATTTTTAAAAAACATAAAATTATTTCTTATCTAAACCTAACAATCTTCTTGCTTCTTCTCTTTTTAATTTAGAATACTCACTCTTTAATTCTGTCATATAATCTTCTTCAGATATTCCATCTGGTGGCCTATAGCTTTTAAAAAAATAATCAAATAAAAAACTTTCTCCTTCTTGAACTTGTAAAAACAATTCTTTTGCTTCAATTTTTGGTGTATCAACAACTCGATTACTCATTTATTATTTATTTACATTATTTAAATCTTTATAACTATCCCACCACTTTTCATAAATCTCTAAAGTTTGAGGACTAATCTTAAGTACAATAAGTTTATACTTTTCACACCCCATCTCCTCCAAAAGTTTTTTGGTTAAATAATTAATATTTATCATTCTCTTTCTTAAGTATTGCTTTTTTAGTATTTCCATTATTTTGTTATCTATTTTTATTAGTTTATGGTAAAGTTCACATTTTTGTTCATCAGTTAGGTTTATTCTTTTAGAAATTTGATTAACCTTTTTCTCATAATGATATTTCCTATGATAAATACTCTTTTTTCTATAATGCAACCTATCCAAATCTTTTACATCAAATAATCCTAATACATGGCCGTTTGCTGTACCACATTCATCAAAGATTTTGAGACCAGAATAAATAGTAAAATATTTAGTATTTAGGCAATTTGAACATTGTGTTTTTTCACTAACTTGCTGAATAGGTTTTTTATAATTATGAAGTATAGCTAAATATTTTTTTATTTCTTCTTCTGTATAAGACATTTATTATTTAATACTTTATTTACTTTTAAATAATTTTTTTATCTAAAAGCCAAAGTATAAACATTATCTTTAAGGACCTTTCTTTTATCATCTTCATTACTTAGAGCTATTTTGTTATCTTCTTTAGAATATATATCATGTTTTTCACTTCTTATAATTTTCATCTTTCTCATTTCTTTCTCACCTGAAAATAGACATTTAACATAATCATCAAAATCTAATTTCTTTTTCACAACATTTTTCTTTATTCCTTTACACTTTCTTACTTCCCTTTCCTCTTCAATTTTAAAACTATAAAGTTTGGGACGCAATCCAACAAAATGTGTTATCTGTTTTCCTGCTACTTCATCTTTAAACATTCCAATCACTTTTTTATTAGCTCCTGTAATTATCCCAGAAGGATGAATGGAAGGATAATCAGAAGTATCAAATTTATCTCTTACATCAGGATATATATCTAGATAAAAATCTTTTGTTTTAATCTCATACATTAAACTATCCGTATCTGTAAACAATAATTCTGCTTTTTTACCGTATTTCTCTTTAATATAGGTGTAATGAAAATTGAACATTAATGTTTTTGATAAATCTAGAATTGCTTGACCAACATACACTGGTTTGTTAAAATACACTTCTGTCTTTTTCATATGAACTGCGATAAGATTTTTATCAAATATTGTACATCTATCAAAGTTTGGACGACTTGATAATTTTACAGCTTTTTTACGATTATCTATAAGATGTATATTTTGTCTTTTCCTTATATTTTCTATTGTTTTACCAAAAACTGAGTTATTCATTAATTTGAAAAAGTCTTTCTCAAAATTGTTGGCTGCACGCATTCTAAGTTCAGTATTTTTTCTGATATATGGTTCCATCCAAGGAGACTGATAAAATGAAATTCCTCTATGAACAGCAGTTATTCTCATACCCAACTCACGACATTGTCTAAGAGTACGATAATGAACAACATAATTTTTTCGGGGTTTAAAATGACAAATTAGTTTTTCGACACCATTAACAATCATCTTCTCAGGTGCAAGAGGATAATCATTATGTGTTTCCCATAGCTTTTTAGGATATTCCAAATCAACTTCAAATATATATCCTTTTTTCCCCTTATTAAACATACTATGATTTGCTTTCTCTAGAATTTCCATTACCTTTTCTTCTGTTATATCTTTCATCCATTTAAATCCATGTGTTGGGAGTTGTTGAGACATTGCCCAACCATAAAGATTGTTTGCATCTAAATATTGAATAAATGTTGACTCCTTATCAGGATTGTAATCTTTCATATATTTGTTATTCGCTTCCGCATATCTTTTTGATATGTGTGTTATTCCACCACGTATACCACGCTCAAACATCATTAACATATCATAATCATGTAATAATTGTAAATGCTGACCTGTTTCTTTTAGAAATGCATCCCAAGCTAAACCTGGGGATGTGTAATAATGTGCTGGATCTAATTTGTAATGTTTGAAACAAGTTTTCCTAAAGTTTTCAAATACATCTGCTAGAAGTAATACATCAGACTTTAGATAAAGATCATGATAATCTCTTATTGTTTTACATTTAAAAGTATTCCAAACATTTATTGCATGTTGGTAATCATCATCACTTATATCTTCATCATAAAGTTGAGAGTAAAATTCCTCTTTTGGTGGAAGTTGTATTTCTGATAATTTATCAAGTGATGAAACATAATCATAAGGATAAACTCCCTTACGAGTTAGTAGATCTACATTTTTCTTGAATACATGATTTGTATTATGAAAATCTTCTTTTGATAAATTTGAAACAAGATTGGCAAGTGATGTTTGAAGAAACTTGAATGAATCTAAAAATCGTATTTCAAAATTTATTGGACACATTTTCCCAAGTTTTAAGCAATAATACTCACCAACTTTAATACTTTTTGAAAAAGAAATATATTTTTCCTCTGTAGATGGAATACAATTTAAATCTCCTTCTAATCTAGCAAGTTGTTTTATAAACAAATGTGCGTCATATCCTTGAAGATTGTGAAATATAACTGGTAGTACTCTTGGTTTACGACACATAAGATTACATTTGTTATGTGCTGCTCCACGATACTTACCTGTAAAATGACAATGATCTCTAACTTTATCTTTTTTTAATTCGCGACTACAAATGTGACAGTTAACTGCTTTTTCAAATGATTTTTGTTCTTTCTGAGTTAGACTAAGAGGTTTTGGTTTTTGATAAAAATCGTTATAAATTCCTTTAGTTACTTCTGTAAGTTTTTCCACAAATACTTTTGATATATCTTCATCCTCAGAAGTTTTTGTATAAATTATTGGTTTTATTTTTTTATCAACAATTCCCTTTACATAAAAGCAAAATCCTGATGGTTCATGTTTTTGATAGTTGTAATTATAAGAGTCTTTTGGATTAGGACTGCAACTATTCATTGGTTTGGTAAAGCATTCAAAATCTGCATAAACTACAAAAGGAACAGGAAGTTTTTTGTGATAATTTTTAAAGTATAACATTGTGTTTGGTTCTGGCAATTTTACAATCGCTGTTGCATTGTTACTACAATATTTGATATGTTTATCTAATAATTCTTCCTTTGTAAAATGATTAAAACATCTCTTACAAATATTAATTGGCTCATCTGTTCTTGAAGTAATTTGACTACGTATAAGTCGAGAAAAGTTTTTAATTAGTGAATAATGAAATTTACCATCTTCTTCATACAAAAATAAATCAATAGTATTTTTACAACCTTTACTTACCTCTCTCAAAGGATAAATAGTCTTTTTATCATTTACAGAAAAAACGTTTATTCCTGGAAGATCTGGATTAAGTTTTTCAAATTTGATAATATCTTTTATTTTCATTGGAAAAGTAATTCCTTTAGTGTTAAGTGAAAATTCATACTTTTCTAAATCTTTCAAACGACAATCATTCTTTTCTCTTGGATGAAGATAACGAAGTACTGACCAAAGAAAACATTTCTCATCTTTATTTCGAATACTAACAATTGCTTTTTTTCTCATAATCCAATCTGGAAGAGGAATATAAGAAGAACCTTTCATTGGGTTAAATTCAGTGGTATTAATTTCAAGTTGCACAACTTCTTTAAAATACCACCCACTACCATTTTTTTGATAATTATAAATCTTGTCAATGATTTCACTAATAACATCTTTAAGTATTTTTTTTACATCGGTTAATTTAAAATTAATATATGTATTAGAATGAAAATATGCTTTATCATTAACTTTAATTGTTAATTTATCATAATTTTCCTTTTTTTCCATCATACAAACCAAAACAAACTTTACTTTAATATTTCGATGATTTTTAAGAAAATCTTTAAGAATAGATACTTTATTTTCAAAAAACTTTGAGGGAGTAATACCAGGTTCTCCCTTAATAATATATTTTTTAGCAAATTCATCTAAAGCTGATTTCTCTATTTCAATTCCTTGGTCATATTCATTTATAGCTCTCTCAAGAGCTTCTCGTAAATAAGAAGGAGTATCTTTAGGAATCTTTTTATTTTTTATACATTCCTCAAAATAATCTTCAAATGTTTTTATCTTTTTGGAAGGGGCCGTCGAAACGACGGGGGGTTTCTTTTTTATAACTTTTCCTTGTTTAACTTTTTTTCTAAATTCTTTCAATTTTCTATATTTTTTAATTAATTTTCTCCTTTCTTCTAATTCCTTATAATCTTTCCTAAGTCCTTCTTTTTCTTGCGCTACTAATTGTTTTATTTTATCTAAAGACATATTCTGAAATTGTTTATCTAACTTATTTGTCATGGCTTCTTATAATAAGTTTATATTATTTCTTTAAATCAATTTTATATTTTCTGCTTCAACCTTAGTATCTATTTTATAGTAAAGTGTAGTATAGTGTAGTATAGGAAATGCTGACATGTCACTCACTTCATTTTTTTTCTACATCTTCGAGCAATGGAAGCGATACTTGTGAACGAATGGAGCAATACGAGTGAGTTGAGTGAACTGAGTGAAATGAGTGAGCGAAGCGAACGAATTGAACGAAGTGAGCGAAACGAATGAGTTTTGCGAAATGAGTGAACAAGAGAGCGACGTTGCGAGATGAGGTAGAAAAAAAATGAAGTGAGTGACATGGCAGCATTTCCTATACTACTAATGGGGTTTTTGTCTGTTTTTTGCCTCTTTTTCTTAAACCAGTTTGAATTTTGCTTGTCAGAAATGTTTGATTCATATTACTGAAAGATGATTATTCGAGATTATTGCAAAAGAGATTCGACACTAGCCTTACTAAATGAGATTCAAGTGAATGTTACCGGTCTTCATTATTCTAGAAACAAAAATAAGATTCCAATCGAAGAGAATATATTATTCGATGCTCTGACAACTCGCACGTAACTTCAAAGATCCAACAATTCCTTTGAAAATATTGCTGTTTAAGGGCCACCATTTACACAGAAATAATTTCACTGTGCAGCCGTATATTGTCACTAAACCAAACAGAACAGCACCTTTAGAAAGCTAAAATGCTCTCCAAACCTTGCATATCTATGCTGAAATGTGGAGCTTAGTCCCAAATCTTTTTTTGGATGGAAAAAAGGAAACACTTCGCAAAAACTGAATTTATTTGTTGGCTGGTGAGGCACTTTGACCGTGTAGTATCTTTCACAAAGGTAGTCATAATATTTCGTACTCTATTTCAGGATCAATGGTCACCTACATAATTTATTCTTCTGTGATTAAACATTAACTTATACTTGACAAACGAATATTATACTTTCCACCAACATGAATTCTTTCCTGTCACAGGACAGCGAAAGTGCTACGGAGCATAGTGAAAAAGAGGTACGTACAGCAAATAGCATATTTTATCCATGTGGCTAGACTGAGTTGAACTGGATTGGCTCGAATGAGTCCTGGAGTGGCTAGACTGGATTAACCTGAACTGGCTAGGGTGGATTGATCTGGACTGGCTAGACTGGGTTTGATCTAGACTGTCTGGGCTGGGTTGATCTGGACTGGGTAGACTGGATTGATCTGGACTGGCTTGACTGGGTTTGATCCCGACTGGTTGGACTGGGTTTGATCCGGATTGGCTAGACTGGATTTGATCAAGACTGGCTAGATTGGGTTTGCGAGGACTCGCTAGACTGGGTTGATCTGGACTGGCTCGACTGGGTTTGATCAGGACTTGCCAGACACTTGTTGGACTGGGTTGATCTGGAATGGCTAGACTGGGTTTGATCAGGACTTGCTCGACTGGGTTGACCTGGACTGGGTGTGATCCGCTGTCGTGGGTCGTGGGTCGTGGGTATGGGTGTGGGTCGTGGGAGTGGGTAAATGTCGTGGGAAAAAACAGTTTTCTAAAAAAATAACAATTAAAAAATTAAATAGCAAATAGTTGTAAAATTCACGAAACGAAAATCTCCGCGTACACACCAGTCCTCTTCCCCTTCCCCGCGGTAAGCAGAGCAAGTAAGCGAATCCAAACGGACGCTAAAAAGGCATTTAGGCGAAAAATAAAAGAAACTCTGTACGCTATGTAACACCTGAAGCAGGCTAAAAAAAACTGGAGACTGAACTACTTATTCTCAAAGATGTCAACATTCATGACTGAAACGTCCTTTCAGTTTAAAGAATGATATTCAGAATCGTTACAGCAAAGATTTCGTTCACAAAACAAAACAAAAAGAATCAAGAAAACTATATTTCCGTTCGGCAATAAAATTTACAGACAGTCTCGCCTTAACTTGAGAGGTTTAGCTAAGAGACTTAAAAGACTTCTATCAAAAAACAATGAAATAGCTCAAAATTGTCTTTTTTCTCCTTACTTGCCTTCCCCTTTCGCGCGGTGATCGCATTCCCTCGTGTTAAAAAATCTTCGCTGATCATTGGAATTGTAGACCGAATAAAGATTAATAGTTAGTAGCTATATCCACTCTCTCAGAGCTGTCCTATGCTTTTCGCAAATTGCACGTTTCGACATATTTTACGTCTGTTTCGTTTACTTCGCGGCGATCGCTCAGGTATAGATAAATCTTCATCGGCAACATGTCTTTTATACAGTAATGTTGTAACAGGGGACCCAAGTCCCACGTGGCTAAGGAAATATCGGGAAGAGAACGAAGAAGAAGCCGTGGAAAGGGCAATCAAGGAGTCGGAGATTTTCGTTTCATGATATTTTACAACTTTTTTCTATTTATTTTTTTCTCAATTACTCTGCGTTATCATTTTCTTCTATACTTTTTGTACCCACGACGTTTACCCACGCCCATGACCCACGACCCACGGTATTTAGCTACACTCGACCTGGACTGGCTAGACTGGGTTGATCTGGACTGGTTAGACTGGGTTTAATCGGCACTTGCTGGCGTGGGTTGATCTGGCTTCTTGGATGGGGTTGAACTGATCTGTTTGGACCGGGTTGGTCTGGACTTGGTAGACCGGGTTGGTCTGGACTTGGTAGACCGGGTTGGTCTGGACTTGGTAGACCGGGTTGGCTTGGACTGGTTGGACTTGGTTGATGTGGCATGGTTGGACTGGGTGTAATCCGCGGACTTGCTAGACTGGGTTGATATGGACTTGTTGGAATGGGTTGATCTGGACTGGCTCCACTGGATTGATCTGAATGGACTGTTACTATAACTTGACCTACAACGTTAGTGTAAAAAGGATAGGCAAAAACCATATAATTAAAAAACATCATAACAGTAGAACAATAAATCCATCACTAAATAAACCTTAAATACATTAAATAATGATTTGTTAAATAATGAACCACCATAGTCAAGAACTGTGAAAGGTTTGAACCCAGGATTCATTTCAAAAGTAGGTTGAGTCTGATCGTCCGGGTGAACGTAGTCCTGAATAGGACTGTTGTTGACAGTGACTGACGTTTCGACAACCTGTGCGGTAGTCATCTTCAGAGTCAAAGTGAGTTGTATCACGTCAGTTGATGGTATTATACTCTGGTTATTGATCTGACTGGTCAATTAGGTCGCGATGTTATTGGTCGTCTGTCAGTTAAGCCGTGGTGTTATTGGCTATGAAGACTCGTAATCAGTAATTGGTGCGTTTCGATCCGTCTATTGTCACAGTTAAACAGTCGTCTATTGTTAGTCAAATTGACAGTTCTCCAGTCGTTCTCTCGTAGTTAGTTTTGCTTGATTTCGTCAATAAGTCGTTTGTACGGCGGTGGTAACTGTGATCACTAGATCACTAGATCCATTCTAGAAAGAACTAGATATCACTTCCGACGTCCGGTCCACCCACTTACTATGTTAATTAACGAATGAATAAATGAATTAATTAATTGATTGATTAAACGTGCGGAATTTTGTTTTGAAAAAGAACGATTGCCAATACAATAGAACAACGGTTTTAAAATATATATTATTTTAATAAAAGAATCAACCTTGATTGATGTCTTGAAAACATTGTTAATCAAAAAAAGATCTGAAAATGAAGAAATGATCGTCGCAGTGAACGCAATTTATGCAATTGCGTAAAGAAACCTGAAAAAAAAAATTCAGGACTTCAACGGGGTTTGAACCCGTGACCTCGCGATTACCGGTGCGATGCTGTACCAACTGAGCTATGAAGCCACTGACGTTGGGAGTTGGTCAATTGTATGCGGGAATGAAATGAAAATGAAGAAATGATCTTCGAAGTGAACGCAATTTATGCAAATGCATAAAGAAGCCTGCAAAAAAAATTCGGCACTTAATAATCGGTAACTCGGTAATCGCGAGGTCACGGGTTCAAACCCCGTTGAAGTCCTGAATTTTTTTTTCAGGCTTCTTTACGCAATTACATAAATTGCGTTCACTGCGACGATCATTTCTTCATTTTCATTTCATTTCCGCAGTTCATATATGATTTATTTCATATATCATTAACAAAAAAAGATCTGTTTCTTGACCTACGCAGGCCCAAGTCTGCCGATTTAGCCTCTCCTGGAGCCATTTGAGCACAATTTAAACCAAAAAGAGCCCTATCAAATGCCTTTTTCAACCCACGCTAAGTCTCGTTTCAAACCATGTGTTTAAATCAGCCCTAGATAATTAGACTAATTATAGACCGAAAAACATAGTTCCGTATTTTACTAGGTTTTACTCACCGAAACGATCTTTTTATTAAAGGCTAAGACTATTAATTTCTTCAATTTTGAGAGAACTCTTTCATTCACCAATGGCGGCCCCTCAAGGACTCCTCAAAATCTTTCAAAGTAAAGAGAATTTGCACCTAAAAATATCAATACAGTATTTGGCACACCATTTCAAGAGTATATAATATCAAAAATTAGCCAAATAGAGACTCCGATTTCGAACAGCTTTAGGCCTTTTATTGTTACTGAAAATCATTCCATATCTATCTAAAACATTACCGTTTGTTTCACGTGACTTTACGAGTTCCCACTTCAATGCTATCAATGAAGCAAGCATGGCCAGGAAGGCTAAGGCCAAAACAGCTATCATAGCAGTTAACACACGCAGACCTATCGTCTTCCTATTTACTGTTGGTTGTTGCCCTCCTCTGTCATCTTGGGAGGTTTGGTTTGCTGCTTGGCTTTCGGTGGCGGGTGAAGACGGCTTATTGATTGACTGTATGTTATTGTAAAGGTGTTCATTGTTGGATTCTGTTCTGTAATCACTGAACATACGCCGACCTTTCCCGATATTTCCTGTTTGTTGTTGCCCTCTGCAATCTCGGTAATCGTTTGCTGCTGGAGCTTCGATTGATGAAGACGGCGTATTGAACAACTCTAAGTGATTATAAAGAGGTTCATCTCTGGTTTCTGTTCTGAAAGCACTATTGGTTTCTGCCATCGTTCTTGAACTAGGATCAACCTCAATTCAGACCCTCCAACTACTCGACTGACTCAAACCTAACTGCTTGCCTTAAAATGACTTGGCTTTTATATCTGCACAGAATTAGAATGGGCTAGTCCAATATACAAATGAAATCTGATTCATCACTCAGACTGCGTAACCAACCGTATTGATGGATGATCATCCCAATAGTAGCAGCAACTTAGTGGTGCAAAGGGAGACGTCGGTTTATCGTTTCATATCAGTTTCTTACACTGTTTGGCAATGCTTTCCACGGTTTACCAGAGAAAGCTTAGAGAGTCTGAAAAATTTTGCGACACAGCTCCTTGAAGCAATATATCAAACATTCGAAACAGAGTTTCATCACATGATCAAATACTGAGCTTAAACTAATCATATGTGTATAAACGACTTAAATCCTTTTATTGAAAAACAGGACATACACTCTTGAACACAATACAGCTTTTCGAGAGCTTTATAGAGTGCCTTTCTACACAGCACGTCCTAAGTATTGATATTGTCACTGAATAAAATGCAACACAGTGATTTGACTGACACGAAAATACAATTCCGCGGTCTTTTTATAGATTTTTCAAAAAAAGCGTTGGTTGTGGCAGATCATAATATTTTAGTGTGTAAGCTGGAGCACTATAATGATACCAGAACTTTGAAAGCTGTAATTTTACATCAGAACAAAAACAGCATTGTGCTGGTAATCAACAAAAGTCAGCATTGCGCCGGTAATCAACATTTTGGGTAGTTTTGAAAACAAAATGGCTCAAAATGACAGAAATTTGCTTCATGTTAAATCTTTCCCCACCCATGCGTTTAAGTAAGAACTACCAATTTACCACTCTTAGACAAGCATCTCATCAAGAGGGGCATAGTTTACTGTAGTTATCCTAGTTATTTCATACAAACCAGGGGGGAAGAACAGGGGAGGAACAGGCTGGGACAGAAGGGGACAGGATTGGTATGGAAGGCGGGAGAGAAAGAGGAACGAAGGTGGGAACTGGGAGAAGTAGTGGGGAAGGGAACTATGCAACACCGTCAATATTTTGCAATCTAAAAAGGGCTAAAAGAAGGAAGCCAAGAAAAAAGAGATGGAAGCTGGGACTGCAAGGTAGGGGATACGGGATGTGTGGACCTCCCTGTCCCCCCTCCCCGCAACCAGGTCCCTTGTAACGGACTAACATCCAATCCAGGAGGAAGTGGAATAACAATAATATTACACTTTCGGCTTGAATAGCATTGAAACTAATAATGAATCTGTCATTCATTACGATAACGACGATAATGCATGCAAGCGCTGCTGGAGGAGACTTTCGATTTAGAAAGCAAAGAATTCCAAGTCAGTAACAGATGTTGATACAGTAGAGATGGGGCAGGTTCTGCAGGATATGAGAAGACTGGCACTAGGAATGCAGGATGAAAAGAACAGACAGGCTCGAAAACTAGACCTGTTTTCAGATTAGTGATAAAGCCAATGAGCGAATACGAAGTGATGCTAGCAAGACTTCAAAACTCACGTGACTTTAATATCAACTCAATTAGCTTGTAGTTTTGATTGAATGATTTATACCATAATAACAAAGTTATTCACTCTTTTCAATCGGGTCTGGTTCTGATACTGGAATCAAACGTTAGTTTGATTTGTTGGATTGTACTCAGTTATTGAGATCAAATGATGGTGATCTCCTTGTCAGTCGGAGATACTTTATGCCGGTTGGTTCTCTCAAAATCTTCATTCAATTATTTACATCTTGTAACTTTCCCAAAGTTCTGGATATCATTCTGTGAGGATATTTATTATAAGTAAATAAAACCATTTTTTAATAACAAAACTGCCACCCTTGAAATAACAATAATTTTATTGTTTATTCAGTGACCTGTTAATGTAATATTTATGATGGATGGAATGGGGCCATGCATGTGGTTGGGGTGAAAACTTGTTTAAGAAAAAAAGTTGCTAGCTTAATTAAGACAATGTAACCCCGGTGTAAAAGAAAAACAAGACACTCTTAAAGTGTTAACTTGAGGTTGTTTGGAGATAAGACAAGAAATGAGGAGGAGATAAATTCTTAAGGAGCCAGTGTGCAGGCATACTTAGGTTACACAGTAATTACTGACTGCCTTATGGTACATAGAATAGTCAGACTTAACTTAAATAAACTGGAAAAAGATTATAGTTCAATCGTTACAGTTTGCAAATCTAAAGTGAAAATTTCCAATGATGTCTAGGCAATAATGCTGCAATTTCAAGCAATCTTCCACAATCACTGGTAAAATCGAGACCTTGCAAATCTACATACGTACGACATCAAGGAAACATCAATAAAGACGTCAGAATGAAAAATATTACACATTTCCCATACTAGAGAGCTTCGAAAATAAATAGACTAGTTCAATTTTTAGACTAGCAATTTCCATTGGCCGATGAAGTGCTGCAAGTAGAGTGCGAGACAGTAAAGTACAAAGCTACCCTTATAAACACATCCCCGATGACACATACGAAAAGTCAGACGAGTAGGTGAAGTTGCTTCTAGTAGTTGAAGGTTAAAAATCATTGATATCTCAAGTATTTATAAAGTGCAACGCGACTTAACATCTTAACAACTGCGAAAATCTATCAATTAAATACATACAACAAAGTGTATGCAATATCGAATCTATTTAACCGCAGGGTTCAAATGATTACGTCAATATTTTGAGAATGCAAAATATCTACGGTACGCTTTTTAGCAGATGATTTGTCTTCTGCACGTTCTAATATGGTTAATTACGTGTATTATCTTGTCTGTCTGCGTTTCGGTATTCTTGGTGTTAAGTATTTTGCATACAGCTTTATAAAATAACTAAGATAGTACGCGCGCTCTGATTGGATGAGAGGAGTGTCTGCATGAGAGTATGTAAACATGGTTGTGGCGTCAAGTTGCTTGGCTTTTCGCGCGCTAATCACGTAAGCACGAATTTGAAAAAGTTTTCGAGTTCAAAACTCGACAAGTTTACTTTATTTACCAATTCCTTCGTCGGCTGAAACATAGAAAATCGTTACAAAGAAGGTGAGCCAATTTTTCTTCGCTTAAGCTGACATTTTAAGCGAGAAAAATCCGTATTTTTGCAAAGCATCTTTTTGCAAAACAAGAACTGATTACGCGTACAAGATTTCGTGGACAAGATTTTGCGACTGGTAAGAATTTCTCTGTTAATCAGTGCCATACAAGGAGTTTTGCGTTTTTTTCTCGGGAAAGTTATTTTATAAAAGCAATAGAAAACTTTTTTTCTGTGTTTGCATAGCCTGATATAAACACTCGAGGCGTTGGGAGAATTCTCGACGGTTATGCAAACCCTCGACTTCGTCTCGGGTTTGCATAACTGTCTCGAATTCTCCCAACCTCTCTCGTGTTTATATCAGGCTATGCAAACACGGAAAACGTTTTCTATTGCTTAAATATAAGTGTCTTGTTCATACGTCACGTTATTGAATACGAATGGTAATGCCTTGGAAGCGCAGTGGATTCCTAGATCGCTCAACAGGAAGGCTGATCTTTTGCGCCGTTTCTTTGACGAGGATGATTCACCAGTAAATCCCTATGTGTTTCGAGTCGTTGAAGCCAAATGGGGTCCTCGCACGAATCTTAACCGTTTCACATCCTATTATAGAGCGTTCAGCTTCCGCGTTTTGACTCCTAGTTTGCTTCTCCTCGTTGTAGGTGTGTCCGATGCCTTTGTCCGAGACTGAGTGCTAAGGATAACTGGATTTTCTTTCCAGTGGGTCTCGTAGCGGCCACCCGATTTGAGCCTGATTTGGTATATTTGTGTGCCCGATTTGGCGCATTTGTACGGCATGTGAGCCTGATTTGGCTTATTTTTTAGCCTGATTTGGCATAATCTTGAGCCTGGTTTGGCATATCTGCGAGCCTGCTTTGGGTTGAGTTGTGAGTCTGATTTGGCATTTCTGTGTGAGCCTGCTTTAGCTTATTTTTGAGCCTGATTGGGCATGTCTCAAGTCATTTCAGTGCTGTCGGCTCGTTTTGGGCCTGTAATATAGTTTTTTCAATTCTTCTTTGGGCGAATATTTTGCTCAGTGCCACCCTTGTTCAATGTTTTTTGTTCAGTTAAGTAAATAGGGCTGTAGTTGTTTTATTTTTACGCTATTTTTTTTTTTTATTTCAGGTGTCCTAAATTCCAGGTTATGGCTTGAAACAGCCTGTCTGGTTTGCAGTTGGATGCTAACGCTCCATCCACAGTCTTGAAGATACGGGTCTGGCTTATTGTGGTGGCGTGAGTGGACTTTATCGAAGACTGGTGTTTCTGCCATGATTCGAAAGACCTTTGCATGTCTCATTGTATCTATCTAAGTTAGCTTAGCGTTCTGTGGATAACACTGGCGCATCTTATTTAGAATCTGCTGTTTACAGTATAAATTGGGGCCAGGCAGTGGTTGGTATTTAAGTTTGTTCTGTTAGCCACGCCTTGAATGAGTTTCCCTTTAAATTAGAGGACACCAAAAGAAGCTAGGCCTGCGCGCCCAGTTCAGCCTAGGTAGCTGCCTTCTGTTAGTTCTGTCAGGCGATTTCTGCAGATTTTGCCTCTAAATCTCGATGTTTTCCATCTAAAATTTATATATGTAATAGTTTTATGTCGATTTATGTGTCCGTGCAAGCGCAAAGTACATCTATTTTGAACTCTGAGGTCTTGTCCCGTAGCTGAGACCTAGTTCTCACCTCAGTCCTCCTCTGCGTTTTCATTAGTTAGTAGAATTGTCCAAGCTCAATCTTAAGAGTACGGTATATTATACTTTCATTCTAGGGCAAGTGTTTCTTTATTCACGTTATTTAGGAGGGGAGTTTAAGAGGCATATTAAGCCATTAGTTAGTGATGTTTCTAAGTAAGTACGGCACCCACAAGTGAGCGCGAGTCTGACGCGGCGCCCAATCCAACTTGTAGGAGAATAGTTGGTGATTTGTCGGATATCCACGCCGGTTGGACTGTGCGAGTACACTAAGCCGGCATAGGCATTTTCGGCATGGTCTTAACGAGCTCTCCGTCAGTGTAGGTCACTTTCAGTCCAGGTGTATTTCATAAAGATATAGATATATTTCAGTATATTTTCCAGAATTTGCGTGTAATTGTTAGCGCTTGGTCTTATCTAAGTCACTTTCAGTCCAGGTGTATACAAGTTTTAGACAGTATATTTTCCAGTATACACGTGTAATGGTTTTATTAGAAGTTCTTGCTTTTGTCTGTTGCAGTTCTGAGTAATTTGTTTAGAGTCCTGACGGGGGACGTAAGTTGCGCATGGCCCGCTCCAGATTTCCTGTGCTTTTTTACCTACCGGGTTTTTGGTACAGGTTTTTTCTGGCCATCCTGGCACGCTTACATGTATAAAGCTTCTAGTTTTATTTCATTTGCTGTAGTGTTTTATTTTTTGGGTATAATTAAAGTGGGTTACGGGCGTTACACCCAGGCCATATCCAATATTCTCCATGATTTGTTGCCTATATTGTTTCTTATTTTTCTATTAACTTCTAGAAAGTGCAGAAACGTAATGCCTCAATACAGCAGGAAACAGGATTTCCGGCGCTATAATATTTTCACGACCTACTACGCGTGTATGAATACACGAAAATCAAGGGCCTTGATTAGGGGAAAACTACCTCATTTCTAAAAAGCCATACTAGAACATGATCAACTACGCGCATCACCTCAATCATAACCGAAAATAAACCACATGCTCATGACGAGTCTCATTTGCATACAATGAAAGTCGTCACGATCCTTATTCCCGGTTTCCACGGTCGCCGCTAGGAACAGCCTGGGAGCCCAACCTCCCTTTTGTGTCCTAAATACGAAAGTCTTACGAAGAAGAAAAACGGTTTGCAGACTATGCTAGGCAACCTCGAGTATAAAGGAAATTAAAAAAATTATATGTTGAAATGCAAGTGTGATCATCATTCAAATACATAATGATCCTGAGAATTCGATGGAATCTCATATCTGTAGGATTCTTTGGAAATGCATGTTATTTACTTTGCTGTCGCAGTAGCCCATATCGACAACTCTAAAAGTAATGTAATTTTTATGAGGAATTTACTCAGGGTTATCTTCCCTCCAATTATAATAGAATCTAATAGAGGTACTTAGTAGTCCAGTCCAAGAATATTTAGTCTTAAATTTTAAACTGATCAGGAAAACTTACGCTTGTCAAAGCTGTGTTGTATGTACCTACAATTCATTCAGTTTAATGATACACCTTTTTGTGACTTTAGTCCTTGAGAAACTCTTCAAGAATCGAAATACAAGCTTACTAAGCCAGCTGCTAAGCTTGTAAATTTCAAATAAGCAATCCAATGAATGAACCGAGGCTGACCATCGATCAAAAGTGATCAATGGCTAAAATTATAATCTGTGGGACGTTTGTCTAGCCCATTACACTGTTGACCATCAATCGAAATCTTAATCGGTCAGTTGAAAGTGTATTCGCAATAACCTTCGCGGTCTGGAAAGGTGAACGCCCACAGTTTTTGGATACAGCTGGCTTTGTTTGTAATATGCCCGCTCAATTTTCGAGGACGCCAAATATCATGTTTTAAAGGCATCTCAACCACTTAGCCATGAGAAATTTATGACATCTTTGATAGAATAAACGTTTTGTGTGAAAATATTCTGAGTTCTAGCACAATTGTGGCTAAAATCGACAAAAGACGTGGATCACAGAGATCCGTCTAGCTCGACGGTTTCATTGTAACTGAGCTCCTTGATAATTCGCCCCATGATCCTTTGCGAACTGCTATACAACTTCCTCTGGGGAAGATACAGACAGCTTTGTTTCACCCTTTTGGGACTTACTAGCGTATCGTCGCGACAAAAATATAAATGAAACTGAGTCAAATATCACCCTCTCACTAGATTATTCTTAAAAGAGTTACAGATCATATGATTTCCGCTCATCCAAGTACTTGTGGCCTAAAAATAATATATGATCTGAAACCCTGAAACCTACTGAATGCCCTGGTGAAAAAGAACGAGATGGCCATCACTGCCATCCTCTGCGTACAATGAAATAAAGTGCAGGATGGCTGGATCAATCTTGATCAACCGGTTTAAAAACTCATTCATAAAATAGCTATAGAGATCATATGATTTCTGATATGTACTTCAGTTATATAAGCCAAAAATGGAATAAACTAACCGTGTGTGTGTTAGCGACTTAAACTTAGTAAGCAAGAAATACACTGTCAAACTCAATACAGCTTTCAAGAGCTTTAAAGACTGTTGTTCTACACCGCACGTCCTTATTCCTTGTATTAAAATTTCCTGACAATATCAATAAAGAGAGGATATTGCCAAAAAATTGCAACACAATATGGACTGACAAGAAACTACATTTCAGAGGCCTTTTTGTCTCTTGGTTTAGATAAGCTCTTTTAGACCTTAATAAGTATAAACCTTTACAAATAATAAATTTATTTATTTTTATGTTAAGGCATGTGTTTTACCAAAACAAGGCCATCACTTTGTGCGAGCTCTTGCAGTTTCGGTTACGATACTTTCCGATAAGGAACAGATCAATATAGAAACAAAAAACCGTGTTGGATAAATCTGGCCACAGTTGTGGCAGGTTTAATGAAATCAAAGCTAACAGGAACACAGCGATATATGTAAACTGATTAACCTACTGAATAAAAATGGGGCGACAAAAATTCGCCTCAAGCCACACAACTGTGGCTGAAGCCCCACAAAAGAAGTAAAGTTCACGTTAAGGCTGGAAAGCGAGAAATGGTTGGGCGAATAATTGGGCAACTATAAAGAAGAAAACATCGATGAACCTCTCAAGGGTTTTAAGGCCTGGGTCAAAGGTGTGTTCTGAGGAGATATGAATAATTAGCAATATCTCTCGCTAGAAGACCCAGAACAGTTACCTGGAAAGGTAAACTGTGAGAGTTCACCAGGTGAATTTGAAGAAGATGCTGAGGAGAAGTTAGATGGACTTGATTTGCAAGGTGGGTAGCCTGCGTCGCAGATGTAATTTAACCTCTGTTAGTAACGTCTGCGAAGCAGTGCCGAGATCTTTGTTCTAGGCCCCCAACGCACTCAACAAATTACCGGAAAAGCGTTTCGAATTTCCTTTCATCTTGATTGGCAAATAGACAATGGCATTTTAAACAGGCCAATCATTGCGCGTACTCAAATCCTGGTACACAAATGGGGGCCCAGAACAAGGATTTCGGCAGGTGGAATTTCCGAGAGGGTACCCCCTATAATAGGGACCTTACGATCCGACAACGTCCACGCCAATGAAAAGGTCACTAAAAAATTGACGTCGCATCCATTTAAACTTTTTCGTCCTCACAACAAGTCGCCCAGAGACTTAAAAGTACTGTATGGAAATTAGGTTGGAACTGAAGAGAGCCGAGACTGCATCCGAGTTCAGAGAGATATAGTAAAATTTATCGCCTTGTCGTTCGCATATCCCGAGTCAACTTAAAAGGAGAACCGTTTTTGTCAAAGTTGTATATAAAAGGCTAAGGGGTTGGACCTCAGGGCAGAGCTTCCCAGTATAAAACTTTGTAAAAAAAATCCCTCCACCCCCTTCGCCCTTGAGGGGGTAGAATTGCAGTACTATTGTTGCACTCATTAGAAAATTAAGTAATAAAATGGTTTTCTTGCAATAACCTGATTATCAGGTGTTTCTGGGGAGAAGGAGAAGAGGGAAACAAAAAGGGGATTGGGGGGACAGGCTCGATTTCCACCGCTTTGTGGAGTCCAGTATCGCTCCTCCCCGAGAAGAAGAGAAGTAGCTCAGGCTCATTTCCCAAACCAGTTGCTGGTAATCAAGCCTATTTTGTGTCAGTCCTTCCTTTATCTCCTCTCCTCCCCTCTTTACACCTAAATCTCCCCTTGGCTATTTTGGCAAAAACTGTCTAGCAAAATAAAGCCTATCAAATGCCCCGTGAAAGAAGTGAAACTGTTTTGTTCTGTGTTTTTTTTCTTTTGCATGTTAGAACTGTGAAAGCTTCCCAGCGTTGTGCTGGTAATCAACATTTTGGGTAGTGGAAAACAATACGGTTCAACTAACTTTTGCTAGAGCTTTGCATCATGTTAACTCTTTCCCCCCACCCCTCTCCTAACCAGGTGACCTTGTACAAACTAATATCCAGTTCAGAAGGGAAGGGAATAGCAACAATAATTATTTTAATTACGTTTATTCTCATAGCACAAGCAAGGTCCAGCTCTTTTGGCTTGAATAGCACTTTATATCAAGGCATGTGTTCAAAACAAGGCCCAACTCTGCGCGAGCTCTGCTTGCATTTAAGGAACAGAATTAAAATATAAACAAACAACTGTGTTGAATAAGTCTGGCCATGGCTGTGGCAGGTTTAATGAAATCAAAGCTAACAGAATCACAACACATCGATATATGTAAACCGATTAACCTACTGAATAAAAAATGGGGCGACAAAAATCCGCCACAAACTACACAACTAAATAAGAAAAGGAAAAAAAGAAGAAATAGGAAATACTGTAAACAATAATAACCCGCAGGCAGGTGAAAGGGGAGGAGGAGGGAAAGATTTTGCTCGAGATCTGACCGAGTTGATGACGACGGAGAGAAGGAAGAATTACTGGGAAAATACCTCGATATACTTACTTAACCCTGACTCCGCCCTATAACCTCATTGGCTAGATTTGCAGAACCTTGTGCAGCCTGACCTAGCGAGTTATCATGTGAGTATCATGCCTTGCCATAAGTTACATTATGTCTGCCATAATGTCTAGTTTTATCCAAAACTAATTCTGTCGTGCATTACAGATAATAACGATGATGTATGGGCTGCTAGAGGAAACTTTCACTTTAACAGCAGTACAGCAAAGAATTCCATTTATCTTAAACGTCCCTTAAGCGTTTAAGCATTATTACAAGCAAGCTATACAGTATGGGGAATCAGATGCGTTTTGATGGCCGTCGTTTAAGTAAAGCGAGCATAAACATCGGAACACGATTTTCCTTTTTTGTTGCCTTCACTCTCACGCGATGGAGTCGGTGAACCTTTGCTGTACCACAAATGGAGCACCTGTCCTTGGGTGACGCTTGGAGGATCAGAGCATGCCGATAGCACCAGCTCGGAAGAAAACGGGCGAAGAACGGAGAACGCACACAGACTTGAAGGTAAAAGGGGAGTATCATCGTGCTCGTTTGTTATTTCAACGTTTACACCAAGGTCGGGGTTTTGGGCGCAGCCCCAAAAGGACCAATTGCCCCAATTGCATCTCACATAACCATCCAGGTGAACCAGTTTTACTGATGCCAGTTGGCCATTAAATGGAACAACAAATTGGCGAAACTGGTTGCTTCCTTCATCAAAGCATATTGGAGAATTATTCATTTTGATCCAGTGGTCTGAAGCAATAAATGTCTACAAGTTAGTAACTCGAATAGACCTTAATTATGATACCCACCATCTTTGCACGCGTTAAAGGACTTATGAGATAAAAGCGATGTCAATTGATTTCCCAGGAGGAAAACCAGAAAATCCACCAATACAACAAGTCGCGGCCGAGTTTCTTTAATCTGGACCACTAAAATGAAGAACTTTTTTCTTAAATGGGAAGTTATGGGTTGAAGTGATCATTTTTGTATGCAGTAGGGACCATAGGTATGCTCACAGCAAGCAATAATGACATAAAACTTGTCAAAACTCGAACTGTGCATTTTGCAAAAATAAAATCGTTGATTCGTTTTGAAGGAATAAACAAACTAATCGTATAAGCAAATCGTATCACTAAAATACCAATTGACATTGCTTTTATTCCATGAATTAAAGCACGTGCAAAGATTGCCGGAGTGTTAAAAATAGGTAGTAGAATACAGCGCACTAGCTATTATGCCCCAATTCCATTTTCTTCTTTTGTTATAATCTGTTGCTATTATTCACTAGTTGTAAGTATCCGTTTCACGGTAAATAAAATCACTCTAGTGTCTTGACCATAGACCAAAATAGCGTGATGCACGTGCAAAATTGTTGTCTTGCCAATTTAAACCTACTGCTTTTCTGCCGTTCTCGTTGGCGTCGCCGTCGTCGTTGCTTGAGCTCGCTGATTTTTGGTCAAGCACACCTCTATACTTCCCAACATGCATTGGTGTACGTGTGTCCTTGGTCCAACACTGTAAATGCGGAAGGGCTGGCTGGGTCAGTGTTCAACGGTGCAGGTTCTTTTGCACGCAACGTTTGCTTGGCGTGTGAGAAAAAGAGAGTGTCACAATAGCAAATTTAAGGCGTTTATCAGTGCGAGTTTACCCAAAGTTAAACCTTGGTAGAATTCTCGCCATTCTTTCTTTTTAGGATGAAACCTTGGTTTTTTTAAGCAAATCGATCATATAACGAGGGGACAAAGAGTGGCACTAGCTCGCTCCTTCACAAGCTTTTACAGAAGGATGATCTAGCACTGAAATTTCAATCTTTGTTGATAATGGCTATTATGAGATTGACCTAAATGTGGTGTTTCCAAAAAGAGCTAATCTGTTTGGTTACAATTTTAACTCTTTTCTCCTTAAAATGAACTTTAACCCTAACTTCAACAGCCCAGGTTTCAAACTTCGAGGCTAGTTGTTTAATCTCATCACCTGTAGTTTGGCTTCCTTTTGAAGCCCTTATTTCTTCTTTTAACTCCACGCTCTGATTGTTTATCTTATCTTCGAGCCATCTACGATGTTCAGTTTGGTTTGATGATACTTGGCCTATGATCTTCGAAACCATGTCAGTAAGATGTTTCTCCATCTCGTTCAACGCTTGTTTCATCCTATCAAGAACAAGACCATCCTGACAGCCTGCGTAATTGATAAATAACAAATTATACAACTCAAGAGGCATTTGATTTTAACTATTAAACTGAATTGGCTATAAGAGACATAATGCAATGAAAAACTATTCCTCGAACGCGCTATGAGAATGAGATGATTGGTGCATAATACATAACCTGAGGCTATGTTTACACTTTACCGCTGATACCAAATAGCTTTTGCGCCGACACGAAAACCATTCCGGATAGGGCTTCCGTTCACACATACAAACGGTGATTTCGGCGCAATTTCTGTGACGGAGCGAATTTGCGCCGTGCGGATCTCTAAAGTGGAGAGTCACATGTCGGATAGGTGTTCCCAGTATAGGGACAGCTTTTCACGTCATAGTCATGTCGGCACAAAAAGCTATCCGGTACAGTGTGGCGCCTTCCTCACTTCACAAACTGCCGACTTTTAGGAGTGTGTGGCTCGCGCTTTTCACATGTATATCGAGCGAAACTGCCACATTTCAGTTTACGTACTTTTTCCATGAATGAAACGCATACATCAAGACTCTCAGAATGTTAAAAAAATAAATTTAAGCAAAGTTTGTATTTGGTGCCAAGGGAAAGGACCTCGGGAAGGGGCGCGCGCATGCACAACGCTAGAAAAAGTCGCACGCTGGCTT
The DNA here is from genome assembly GCA_964035705.1 of Porites rus. Lineage (NCBI taxonomy): Eukaryota > Metazoa > Cnidaria > Anthozoa > Scleractinia > Poritidae > Porites > Porites rus. Next base: position 2,609,215 of record OZ037995.1, read on the forward strand.
TTTGCTGATGATTGAAGTGGACACATTGTGGCCCGAGCGGTTAGAGCGCTGGGTTTGTAATTCGGAAGCCCTGAGTCTAAGTCCCACCCTGGACGCTAGCTGGATTTGTTCTCGGTAGTCCCGAGTTCAGGTTCTGTACTACGCATGTAAATAGCCAACTGGCTTGCTTGGTTTGTTTGGTTAATAGGACGCGACTTGATAAGTGCTCATGGCTACAATAGAAGGCTGGTGTACGTGTGTCCACTGTAAGGGCGGACAGGTTAGCTGGTCAACGGTGTAGGTTCATTTGCGGCAACTGTTTACTTGGCGTGTGTAAAAGTGCCACAATAGCAAATTTAAGGACCTGTTTATAAGGAGGGAGGGTGACCAAGGTGCTAGGGTTACCTTAGTCGCTAGGGTAACCCTACCTGAGTGCCAGGGTTATCCTAGCAAGAGGGTTACCCTACCTGCCTTGTAAATGCTCTGCTAGCCATAACTCGCCTACCTGAGACAACTTTAACCGTCAAGAGTTCTTGAACATTTGAGTTGCGTTCCGGGGGGGGGGGCACTCCCTATGATGGCCTATGCGGGGAGGCTCCGCCCAAAAGGAGTCTCTTTTTCAGGTTTCAGGTATATGACAGGGTAGTAATTATTGCACTGCATTATCATTGTTATAAATTGCAACTTTATTTTAAAGTTTTTGCAATACTGTAACTACATAATTGTAGTAATGCAAATAAAGCTTATCTTGTTGTTGTTGTTGTTGTTGTTGTTGAAAGGGTAGGGATTTCACTAGTTCAGATATGTAAAAGGGTAGTCGAAAATATGCTGTTGCAGGCATTTTTTCGTGAAAATCTCTCGGCTACACATAGTGCGCATTAGTGCCTTGCGCTGAACAGAGTTTCACCAAAATCGCAAAGACCCAATTCGAGAAATTCAGCGGTTTCCAAATTTAGGTCATAATTTATGCGAAAATGATAAGCAAACTTTACACGGATTATATCAAATAAACTATGAGATTCATCTCTTTATTTTGGGCATCCTTATAACAGATGGGTCCTTGCAAGTCAGCAAAACAATTTAGGGCCTTGTAAATGCGCGCGATTTCGAGCAAAGCGAACATATAGAAATTATAGTTTTCGCTATTTGCTGACGTTTGTCAGCGTTTAAGAGTCCTTCTCACGAAAAAAGCATTTTCTTAAAAATTCGTCGTTTTTTCTTTCAAATTTTTTCAGGGCCACAATTGATTAACTAACTACCATGACTCTGAATTTCATGGTCATTGAAAAACTGTGACATTACCTTCTATAAGCCCAAACTTGAGTAAACATTGAAGATTTTTTAGTGTTTTGGCTGAGTTTGTGCTTTGGGAGTTGTCTATTGTTTCTAGTCTGTCATTATACAGCATTCTTGTTCAGCACGCGTGCAATGACCACGCTTGGCTGACTTCCGAATGCTCACTGAGATATTATAATTTAGTATAAGAAAATAGAAGGGATTCCCGTCACGAGTTGGTTTAATTATTGGCTTGCATTAAACCTATGAAAAAATGATATTTTTTTAAATAGTAAATAGATTTAGTATGTAGCACTTCTTGATTTTTTTGCAAAGCCACAAGAAGCACGAGAATTGATTAAAAATTGTGAGTTAAACCTCTATGTATCACGCGATGGCGTGTCTCACTGTACCAAAATTATCATATCTCGGTGAGCATTCGGAAGTCAGCTAAGCGCGGTCATTGCACGCGTGCTGAACAAGAATGCGCTATCATGACAGACTAGAAACAATAGACAACTCCCAAAGCACAAACTCAGCCAAAACGCTAAAAATCTTCAATGTTTACTCAAGTTTGGGCTTATAGAAGGTAATGACGATCCAACCGATTGGGTTCGATTGATTTTTGGTTCGGTTTCGTTCGATTAGCTACCCCGGGTGATCTAGCACTGAAATTTCACTCTGCATTGTATGAGAATGATACAAATTTAATTGGTGTTTCTGAAAAGGGGTAATCAGTTTGGTTACAATTTTAACTCTTTTCTCTTTGAAAATGAACTTTAACCCTACCAGCTATTTTAGAGCTAAATAAGATGTTCCTGTATTCAGAATAAAGAAATGATTGAATTAATGAATTAATAAATTAACAAAGGCATAAAGAAAAGGAACAGCAATCACAATCTCACTCAACCATCCTATAATAATCGATATTGTCACAGTTCTTTCACTTACAAGGCTTCGAATTTGTGCAATCAGCTTCCTTCTTACATTAAGAGATCAACTGAGTTGAGTGAATATCGTAAGCGTTTGAGATCTTTCAATCTTACAGTCTTAAGAGCCAGTTGTAAATGTAATTTTTGTATATCTTAGGGTTTTACTATGTCGATCTAATTTAATTTCCCCTTAGGGTTTTAAAATTATTCTTAAGGTTTTTAATTTTTAATTAATTCAGACGGGATGCAGGAGGGTGTAGCTTTGAGCATTCACCGATATACTATTGTTATTTGTTTTCAAACATTTATGATCTTTTTTAAATTATTTTTATTGTATCTTTATTAACTTAGTATTTTTGTTGTCATGCGTTTTATACATGAGCCTCTGGCTCGGATGATCGGGGCAACCCCATCCAACGGATTGATTGATTAAAATTGATTGACTGATTAAACGTGCGGAATTTTGTAGTGAAAAGGAACGATGGCCAATACCATTCTCTGCGTGCAATAAAATAAAGTGACTAATGGTCGGATCAATCTAGAATATAGGTTATAAAAATGTATATTATTTTTATATAAGAATCAGCCATAATTAATGTCTTAAAAACACTGTAAATTAAAAAAGGTCTGTTTCAGCCCTAGACCAATTTACCCACGGAAGCCCAATTCTGCCCATTCAGCCTCTCCTGGAGCCATTCTAGCACAGCCCTATCAAATGCCTTTTCCACCCCACCATAGGTCTCGTGTGTTTAAATCAGCCCTAGATAATTGGAAGAATTATAGACCGAAAAGCAAAGTTCCGTATTTCACTAGCTTTTAGTTACCTAAACGACGCATGTTTTTTAAAGGCCAAGACTAATTTTTTTCAATTTTAAGTGAACTCTTTGAGTGAACCATGGAGGACCCTCAAGGACTCCTCAAAATCTTTCGAAGTAAGGAGAATTCGCACTTAAAAATATCAATACAGTGTTTGGGACACCATTTCAAGAGTATATAAAATCAAAAATTAGCCAAATAGAGACTCCGTTTTCGAACGGCTTTAGGCCTTCTACGGTTACTGAAATTAATTCTATATCTATCTAAAACATTACCGTTTGTTCCACGTGACTTTACGAGATCCCACTTCAATGCTAGCAATGAAGCAAGCATGGCCAGGAAGGCTAAGGCCAAAACCGCTGATGCCACATGCCGACCCATCGTCTTACTATTTCCTGTTGGTTGTTGCCCTCTTCTGTCATCTTGGGAGGTTTGGTTTGCAGCTTGGCTTTCGGTGGCAGGTGAAGACGGTTTATTGATTGACTGTATGTTATAGTAAAGGTGTTCATTGTTGGGTTCTGATCTGTAATCACCGAACATACGCCGACCTGTCACGATCTGATTTTCTGTCGGGTGTTGCCCTCTGCAATCTTGACAACGGTTTGCTGCTGGAGCATCGACTGGTGAAGACGACCTATTGAACAACTTTATGTGATTGTAAAGATGCTCATCTCTTGTTTCTATTCGGAACGCACTATTGGTTGCTGCCATCTGGCTTATCGGGAGCGGCGAAAACTAAGACCTCAGATGCGAAAAATTCAGACCCTCCGTCTCCTCAATTGACTCAAACCTAACTGCAGCCTTAAATTGTCTTGGCCGCTTTTATATCGTCCACGGAATTAGTATGAGCTAGTCCAATATAAAAATAGAATCTGATTTATCAAGATTGCGTTGCGTATTAATGGTAAAAAGCATGACCGATTGATTGAATTCCAATAGCAGCAGCACGCACTGGTGCAAAGGGAGACTGCATCTTATTATCACTTGTAAGCCGTGGTAAAATCAGATATGAAGATTCAGGGTACCAATGAATAGACAATCTACACTTTATTAATCTTCATTTCGTACCATAATGATCATTCATTCAATGTTTCCTTTCGGTTTCCTTGAACCGACCGGTTTGCCCAAGTAAATAGTAGGCGCCAAAGTTGTCACAGGGTGAAACAACTTTATCCAAAGAAATATTCAATTAATCCTAGCCTTGTCTCTGGTATTTTGGCGGCTTATACCGCTGGTCACCCAGGCTTGAAATATGACCATCGGCATTTTTTTGTACCCCCCAGTTCGGTATATAAGAATTTGTAACGAGCAAAAACGATTGTTTCTTTAATGTACGAATGTGAAAGGAGTGAAAAAACACCAGTTTGATATCAGTTACAGTCATCACTCCAAGATAAGAGAGCCGAAAACCGGTTTAAATAAAACCATAAAGTGACCATAACCACGCAGGAAAGAAGAAACACACAACATAAGTGCGGTTAACCAATTACACAGAGCAGACATAATCTTTTTTTCTCCATATATACAATTGCAAATTCTTATATTTGAAGGCTATGCGACAACGTTTCTGCCACTTGTGCTCGTACTGTGATCTCGAGTGTTCCACCAGGAACTGCCATTGTGATTCACTATCTAGCTTTTTCTGATTGAAAGATGATTGCCAAACCTTTTCACGCTTCCCAATCTACGACCCTTCAATTCCATTGTCGTCGAGAACCCAAATGTGACTAATTATACAGCTTTAAGTTTATTTGTTCCCGCCCATCGCCTCTTTTTGCCGAGGTGCTAAGAACAGTACCTCGGGCGATATAATAAAACTTTCAACATAGTTTTGGAAATAAAGTCGGGTGAAAATATAATGACACATTTCAGGGTCTACGCGTGGAAGTGCGATTTACAAAGAAAGTTCGGATTTTATGCGGCGTTATCTATTGCAGTACTTGTGTACAATCAGTTTGAAACGCTTTTTAACACCACCCAGGAAAATCCATTGCATTGCCTTTAAAGGTGATGTCGACATAAATGTTTTTCCATGCTATTATGCTCAAAAATTTTTTTATTGCGTGTCTTACAGGCAATAGCTTTCTAGATCTACACCAATTGATTCTGAATGGACAAGGGTGTTTTATTATTCAGCAGCGCTTGTTGACAATTACATTGTATCCTCACAAATACATTAAGTGAACACTGTGTTGCCAGTCTTAATATATTCGATTTATTGTAGTTCTTTTTCCTGTGCAAAATATAATTTCTACATGACCGTTCCATAGGTATTTTTCGTAGAGAAAGGAAACCTCAAATTTTCGGAATCGAAAATGCAATGCAGAGAAACTTTAAATCGCAGGTAAAATTTGGATAGGTAATATCAGGATTTGTAGTGATATTTACCACCAGTGATATTTCGAAATTGTTATACATAATTTTACACGCCCTTAGGAGAGTGAAATTTGAGACAATTTAGAAATATCAGGAATAATATTTATGCCAAATATCACGTACAAATCGTGCTATCATTTGTTTATACCCACAAAAGGTTTGTAATTTTAAACAAGCAGGCATTTCAAATTAAGCTGAAACACCACTGCTCTAAGCCAATCAAATTGCAGAAATTTCTCATGTAGTAGTATAATCTTGCTTAATTCTGGGTTGTTTTGATTTGTGTCTTGGGCAATTTAGTTGATTTCATGTTTGCACTTGACGTTTCACTCATGCAGATCAAACAAGATCAATCCTTTCTCTCGGCAGTTTTCTTAATGTTATTACCTTTTTAATGGCTTTGTCAACATAAGTGTCATTTATCTTGAAGTTCATTTGAGTTTGATCGGGTCATTCACACCAACTAAACATTTTCAATTAAACCAATTTTCAAAAAATGAAATAGAGACGGAAAACTGGAACACGCAGACTTTTAAACAGTATTGAAATGATCTTCAAGACGCCGGTAATTTGTAATTTGCGTTTTAAATTTGGCAATGTGGTTAGGTCAGTAAGCAGCTTTTATAAGGAAAACAATTTTAAACTGTTTTTAACTAAACAACTTTGAAGATGTTTAAGCTTTGGTGTGAATGGGGCATAATTGATTGTCAGACCTTGAAGTGGGCACGTTTGGGATAAAACCGGTAGCTGATCGTGTTTGTTACCTACATCAGAGTTCCTGTTTTGGTTTAAAAGGACAGGTTCACGGTTCGGGGCATGCTCATTTATCAAAATATGCTGTTTTTCAGCTGGGACATGCTGTATCGTCTATGCAACCAATATGATCATGTCATAATGTTGTCAAAGAAGCAATCTGCACACTCCCCTGGCAGTCACTTGCACTTGATCAACTCATATATTTGCAAATAGCTGTAAATTAATCAACCATGGAATAAAACCTTCATGTCAACAATAAATTCAGGTTACTCTGAAATACACTTCTACTATGAAATACACTCTTAAATCGCTGAGATATAAGTGAGTGGGATAAAGTAAATTAATTAATTAGCATTTGCTTAACCGGGAACCTGTCCATTTAAGGTAGAGTCTCGTGAGTTTAGTTGTCAAGCTTTCATTGCTTTTCTTGTACATGACATCATTGACTTTATAGGTTTGTTCGCCCTTAGTGATCAACAGGAAATTCTTAATAGGAACTAGGAAGTTGGTTCGTAATAGAGAGGAAGTGTGACGTCACAAAAATTCAAAATCGTGAAATTATAGGATTTGATGGTATATTCAGAAAAGACAAGATGAAGCCCCCATGCCAAAAACCAGCATTTTAGTACAAATTGGCGGAAAGATATAGACTCCATACAATATCTGATGACTCCATACAAATCCTTCTAAAATTGGATTGGATCGATACGTTTACGATCCAGACCAATTTCAGAAGGGTTTGTCTGGACTCATTGGAGCATAACAATATACCTTCCCGCCTATTTGCACTAAAAGGCTGGTTTTTGGCAGGAGAACAGTTTTCATCTCAGTTCTTTCTGGATATACCAACCTATCCCATAATTTCACAAATTTAGTTTTTTGTGACCTCATCACTTCTCTCTTCTATTCTCATGGTCAGCACCCGAACGTACCTACATTTTAGTAATTTAAGTTGCCAATATTTTGCGCGGTTAGTGGTTAAGTTGATTGGTAGCTGTTTTAGAAAGATTATGAGCTGCTGTGAAGAATAAAAAACACCGAGATGTGAACCTCCTGATACCACATAACTTAACAAGCGACTTGCTGTAACCCCTACCCCCCAACAATAAAGAGAAACCAGTTGTTTCAGTGGCAGCAGACCATGAAACAGTGTATAACAAACTTGTGTGTTATGTAATATGTCAAAAACTAAGGTAAGCGCTTCATTACGGGTTCCAAACACCGAAATACAGATAAAAGCACGAGGCCGTAGGTGTTTTGAACCCGTGATGAAGCACGAACCCCCTTTTTTGACAGGTCTTCTCAAACGAAACAATTAAAAAGAAAGTATTTGATCTGAGATGAAAACATGTTTCATTTCAGATGAAAACCTGGTGGTAGTTTATCTGGTGGTGTTTCATTAAGAATCAAGGTTCATCCACCCTGACCCAAATGGTCGTCATTTATTGACTTTTGACAGTATGAATTTTTATTGAGTTTGAGTTTTTGTGTTAAAATACCGTTTCATGTTTGATTTTGCTGGTCAAGCAAAATGATTCTAGGAGGAGAAACTGAAAGGATGCAAAAATAGGAAGTTTTTCATCTTATCTCCAAGTAGTCGTTAAACTGTTACTGAATTTCCTTTGTATTTTCTTTGTGATTGAATTAATCAGTTTGAGACGTTCCTCCCTCTCTTCCGCAGAGGTCTCTTTGTGTCATAGGGAAGCTGGGGAGAAGAAGAAAAGTAAGCGCGCGAGGCTATTTTCGATTATTGCTATTTTCATTGGGATGCCCAGCGGGAGCGCCTTTGCGGAGGAGAGACTGGGAGGAATTTTCCCTAAACACTTCAGTAGTTAACTTGTAATATCATGCCTTACAAGTTACCAACCCGTTTTCTGTAATGACACCCTTTCTCCGACTATTATTTTGGCTCATACAAATCATTGTCATTTTACATTATTTTAACGTCTTTAAGAGCGAAAGCTTGATTAGGTTTAGTTAATGTTGATACATAGCGGTGAAAAACAGTGCTTTCAGAAATTTTTTAAATCACGCTGCGAGGAGCGATTTACAATGACTCGAAAGTGTGGTGGTGCATGTGGTGTTGCGCTACTTAGACCGCTCACATGTTAAGTTGAGTGGCAGATCTATTGTCGCCAAAACCCTTAAGAAATTCTCTTCTATTTTTGGACCTCATAATCAATGCTGTGTTGGTTTTTAAGGCGAACAAAGATTGATTTTAGGAGCAACGAACGGTGGCATGTAGTTGTACGCTTTATGTTTCGTCTTTATCTAACCATAAGCAACCACTCTGCTACTAAGAGTTCCGCTCAGAAAATCGGCATCATCACCCTTTATAGATCTTTAAAGGACCAGCAGTATCAATAGTATGGCAGTACGCTGTTAAAACTTCCGCAATAACAAAAGGATATTGTGAAAGCGATGAACTTACCTTGGCTAATCATTAACATGCCAAGATAAATATGATTTATTATATTACTATTAGTAACAGCATCTTAATATAATTGTTTTATTTTGCTTTTTTAAGGTTAGATTAAGAACTAGATTAGTATGTGTAATCACATCTTGACGAGTGAAATTAGGGAATAATTTCGCGCGCGGTTTGGACAAAACGCAAGTGAAATTATTCCCTAATTTCACGAGTATAATACTTGATTACCTATTAATATCATGGGTGACGAATTACGTTAACAATCTTGGATTTTTGACATGTTTATACTGGATCGTATCGACCGAGAACTCCTGCACTCTCTCGAACGTTTAGAGCTTAAATTTGGCTTAAGTTCAGAGTTTTTCGACAACATACCTGTTAGAATCGTTCTTGATGTGCTCCGTCGTGTGTTCAGGTTTTCTAAAGCGTCTTTTTGTGCCCTGGCATCTTCATTCATTACATTTGAAAACTTCGTCGCCATCTTGACACTAAGATGTACGGAAGGTTGCCATGGCAATTTTGTAATTTCACATGTGAAATTGCAAATTAACGCTGAGATTTCGCGCCAAAATTAAGGAGTAATTCGTCAACTATGATATTAAGACTGAAATTCCTTTGGTTGATCATGGGTTTTATGTTTTGAGGTACAATGTTTGGCATACCTTCTACGGTTTACAAGAGAAAGCTTGGAATTAACCAAATATGTTTTGGCTAAAGTGACAAAAATTGGCGATAAAAGGTGTTTTCGAAAAAGGTTTAAATGGTTTTCTTCTTATTCAACAAAAACGTACTTTTAACAATGATCTTGTCGTGATAACCCGGGAAGTCAAAAGACGAGATGAAATAGCTTTGATTACAGATATATTCTTAGCTGACTTTATTTTATAATTGGTAATCATTCACAGGTACACACAGATATTGAGTGCTCCATCAGGAACTGCCAATCTCTTTCTGATTACACAATGATTAATTACGAAGCCGTTTCATGCTTCACGGCCCTTTATTAGAATTGAGATTCTAAATTTCCAAGGTATTTCCAAGTAACCTAACTATTTCGAATTACAACTTTGAATTTGTTCCAAGGGCTTTCTGCATTGCAGGTGCTGTAAAATACGAAGACTCCAGGCACATTGAAAAAAAGAAAAGTGGCCGCCGAAAATGCCTCAGGTCTACAGCTTTAATTCTCGATGATTAACTCGCCGAAATGGTATTAACTGTTTCTTTCCCGTTTGTTGTTCATTTTACGTGTTTTTAAAACGTTTTACTATAACAAGTTATTTGTAGCGAATCGACTTTATGATGCAGTGAAACGACATTGCTGCAGAACGACCGGAACAACTCGCAGAACTTACGTTCAGAAACCACTAGGTCTACTTTCTTTTTTGCGGCATATATTGATTTGTGGTTGACCACTAGTTAAGTAAAATTTATTATTACGTGTGTGTCGGATCGTTTAATAACGCATTTCACGCGCTATGGATTTAGCTACAATTTCCCCATGCATATCTATATATGCATTATAGTGCTGTTTTAGGGGGCCTGCGGCGTTACTTATAGGCAAAATAATTCTGCGGAACGTTTTTAGTGTTTTTTGAAGGGGGAAGCTGTTGATCGTTAAGGTGCCACCCTTATACTGAAAATTGACAAGCCGACAAGAGTGTTTCAGCACAACTCATCAACGCTTATTGACAATATTTTCACAGATAAGAACAGCGAAACAGGGTGTCAGTGGCGTAAGTGGAAATATTGTTTCTGAAATCTTCTTTGTAAAATAAATTGAATAAACTAACCACATGTGTATTAGCCACTTAAATCTTTTATTGATAAACAGGACATAGTTTATTTTAAGTTGTGTTTTTTCTTGGTAAAAACACAAATTAAAACTGATGAATCTCAACACAAACTTTAAGGTCCTCAAGAAATGCCGAGGGAAGCTTGAGTGTTTGATCTTTGAAATGCTTATCATCAGAAAAACAAAAGACCTACATTAAACACTCGAGCGGACTCCATCCGGCAGAAACCGCCGCGAGAAGATGCGAAGTTACCTACTATACATGCCTACCCAAGCAGTAACTTGGGGCTTTTAGGCTTTTATTTTACCGTGTTGTTGATTGGGACTTTGACAGGGATCCACAAACGAAAGTATTAAAAAATGGAGATATAGTTTCAAGTTTATTTTATTGAGTTCGCCTTGAGCTGCACTTATAAGCAATGAATAAAAGAACCATAATCTATCAAATTTATCTTAATTCCTCGGCTTAAGTTTGAATTTTAGAGAGATTAAGCATCGCGTTTAAGGCAAACGGCAAACGTGAATTTGTACCACGTGAACAAGTTTCCCCTTTACTTGTCGTTTACTGTTCATTATAACTACTCGGTACACGAAAGTCAATAGATTTACGCCAATTCTATCCAAAAGAATTGTTTTACGCTGTCTTTATCTGCTCATTTCTCATTTTGAAAATTTGTCTACTTGAATCTCACGCTTGCCGCGATGCTTAATCTCTCTATTACTCCATATCATGCATGCCATACTGTACGCGGAAACAGATGCCTTTTGATGGCTTACCATGGCTTTCCTTATATTAAGCGAACATAAACATGGCAGCACGATGTTCCTCCACTGTTGCCTTCAAGGCTATTCGCCAAATCTGGGCCGTACCACAAACGGAGTTCCTGTCCTCCAGCCACGTTTGGAGGATTGGAGACATCCCACAACACCAGCTCTGGAGAAAGCGAGTTGTAACCAGGAATCGAAGACCGCTTGAGTCCCAATCCAGTGAGGAACTCGTTTGAGGGGAAAAGAATGTTATCAGCCGAGGTTGTTATTACAACGTTTACGTCTTCAGGGTAGTGGCCGCAGCCCCAAAAGGACCAATAGGCGCGATTTCTTTTATCACATGTAACATAACCATACAAGTGGACCAGTCTTACTGATACCAGTTTGCCGCTAGATGGAACAACAAAGCTGCCAAACGAGTTGTCTCTCGCACCAAAACATATTGGAGAGGTATTCATTTTGATCCAAGGAACTGAAAGAAAAAATGTTTTCAATTTAGTAACTCGAATAGACCTTATTCACGATACCAGCAAGCTCTTATATAATAAGGTCTGATGGGAGAAAACGATGTTACGTGGTTTCTCAGGGGTTAACTGAACTATTCTGCCACTCTCTGCCAATATAAAAAATAGCGACCGGCTTAGTCTGTTGTGAACGACCAAAAATGAAGAACGTTTTACCGTAAAGATGATAATGGAAAATTATTCAGTGGAAGTGATCATTGTTACTCTCCTTAGGTACAGTATCGACCGTAGATGTCCTCACATCAACCAATACTAACTCGAGCTGCACATTATGCAAGAAGAATAAACAAAGCCGACCGCAATTACTGGTATTGGCAAGTTTTATCACTTGTTTCCCCCCTGAAATTCCACGCGCCTGCAGCAAAGATGGCGGGAGTAGTGAACGAGGTCTATTAGCGTCTTAACCGTTTGACCAATCAGCGGCTTTGAGGGGTTACATTACTTGCAAAAAATTTCGGACGATTTTAATATGACTTGGGAACAAATGTCCTCTACCGCATGGAAATTAAGAGAAGGCAAGAAGTTGGCAGTCAGAATTGCTACGAATGAGAAGATACCCGTGGCTCCTGGACTTTTGAAGGAAGCGAACCTGTCATTTCAGCGAAAGATCAAAACACTACAAGCCATGCACCGTGTGTCGGAAGATCTGATTCTCAGTTTAGACCAAACCCTATTGTCCTATGTCTGTTCAGCTTGTCATACTCTCCATGAAAAAGGGGCAAAAAGTGTGCCACTTGTAGGAAAGGGCAAAAAGAAGCAGATTACAGGAACGTTCACGGTTACAATGTCAGGTCTTTTTCTCCCGATGCAGCTAATTTATGAGGGTAAGACCCCGCGATGCCTTCCACAAGGAATCTCGTTTCCGGATAACTTTAACTTGACTTTCACTCCAAACCATTGGAGCAATGAAGACAAAGTTATCGAGCACTTGGAGAAGGTTGTTTTTCCGTTTATCGTGGAGAAACGCAAAGAACTTTCCCTTCCTGATGGGCAGAAGGCTATCCTAGTAGGTGACGTGTTCAAAGGACAGAAGACGGAACGTGTTCAGCACCTTATTGCTAATAACAACTGCGTTTGCGTTTTCGTTCCTGCCAATATGGCCAACTATTTCCGGCCGCTCGACTTGACAGTGAATCGTCCTGCCAATCAATTTTTGAAAGGAAAGTTTCAGGAGTGGTATGCAAGAAAAATCGCAAAGCAAGTCGACAAAGGTATTGATGTATACTCCATTGATGTCAACACTAAGTTATCTGTAATGAAGCCGATTCACGCCCGCTGGCTTGTTGGCTTGTACGACCACCTCCAAAACAAACCCGAAGTGATAAGGAAGGGTTTTGAGATGGCAGGAATAGTGGCAGCTGTCACTAAGGAACTAGAACCAGACGATCCTTTTGAAGATCTTGTCGCAGATCATTGAGCCACTTTAAGCTCCAAAGCCCTTAGTTTCCTTTTTGAAGCGAATTCTAGTTGAAACACTGCTTGAGATTACGACTTGATAGAATTTGTGTTATTTTCTCGGCGGACGGTGTATCTGTAAAACCTTGAGGATGCAGTAAAATTATCAATTTCACAGGTGTTGTTTCAGTCTATATTCATGTTTTATAGGCATAAATCTACTTACGCCGTGTTTCAGCAAAGTGTCCGAAATTTTGGTCCAAAATATGTCCGAAATGAGATAAAAGTGTCCGAAAATTAAAGGCCGAAATAAAACGTCCGAAATTTTAACGTCCGAAAATTTTGGAAAGTGATGTAGCGTATCTGCCAGTATTTTTAATCGTCGATTTTCACACGTGCCTAATTTGATTTGAGAGGTAACTGCTTTGAGATGGAACGACTGAATCAACTAAATTCGACAGTTTTAAATCAAATACGACTTTATTCGACTTAGGTTCAACCGTTGATTTAGATAGAAGTCGAATTTCACTGTGCCGAATATAATGCATTTATTGTAGAAACCCTTATCCATATTGGATAAGAAAAATTTATAGAGACTGGGAATATTTACAACAAACGGAGTTTAATTCGGCACCATCATATCCGGCGTCTGAATCAACTGCCGTATTTAATTGTGCCTTAATTACTTTCATCGCCAAAAATAGGTGTTCGGCGCTCATAAGAAATTCCACGTTTGAAAGGGGCCTAACAAGGACAGGCGTTAACTGCATGTGGATCATCAATAATTCGTTGGACACTATCCGTGCACTGGAGGAAACTTTCCCTAAATCATGTGAGTACTTGGGACTTTTCGACTCTTTATACTAGCCTTCCACACGCCCAACTTAAAAAGCAACTCCAATACTAAAGGAAAGAGCTTCATTGCTACCAATAATTTTCGCACCTTCTGGACGAATGATAGGACGTCAACGAAGAACATGCACGTACTTCTCCTTTAGAGAGCTTTGTCTCGCTATTGACTTTCTTATCGACAACATCTACGTTCGTTTTGGAAGCTCTGTTTACCTTCGAGTACGATTTCATGGTCAAAACAATGAAACAGGATATTACAAAAGCCATCCAATTCAGCAACACCTTTCGGGACATCGACGATTTATTCAGTGTTAACAATGTGGACTTTAGAAATTACATCAGCGCAATTTACTCGTCGGAATTGCAACTTAAGGACACCTCCACATCATCTACTGAAGTGTGTTACCTCGACGCTAATATCAAGACTGGCGACAACACACCTTTCCGTATCAGCATCTACGATAAGAGAGAGGACTTTGCATTTCGGATTGTCAACTTTCCTAATATGGACAGCAACATTCCCACCAATCCAGCTTACGGTGTTTATATATCTCAACTGGTGAGATATGCTAGAATTTGCACGTCCAAAGTTGACTTCATAGACAGACTCCGTGGACTTTCATTACGTCTCAGACAGCAAGGCTTTGAAACCAATCTACTTCAGAAATCATTTAATAAATTCTTCAGTCGCCATAGTCTCATCGTCGAGAAGTATCGTAGCTCTCTCTGTAAATCCATTTTATTAATCGGCTTGTGCCGAGACTTATGAATCAGCTGTAATTGTTGATTTTATTTTCTCTTTGACATGATTTGTATGTCACTAGACATGATTTGTATATCAGAAAGAGCGATCAATTTTCATCCATCCATTTCAGTAAAAGCAAATTGAATCACTTCACACTATAGTGGATAACCTCCAACCGTGACTTGGTAGTATAAAGAAAGACGATAAAGCTAACCCTTTTTGGTCATATTATTTTAAGGTTTAAACTCGAGGCTTTATATAGAGTATTCATAGTTATGGCCGGCTGCTGCCAGAGCGCTTAGGGGCCCTTTTCAGGGATCCTGTTATTTTTGTGTTCGTTTTGCTACTCATAGGCCTTTGGTGGGGATTTCGGACGTTAAAATTGCGGACGTTTTATTTGGGACGTTTAATTTTCGGACACTTTTTATCTCATTTCGGACATATTTCAGACCAAACGTTCGGACACTTTGCTGAAACACGGCATAAGTAGATTTACGCTTATAAAACATGAATATAGACTGAAACAACATCTGTGAAACTGATAATTTTACTGCATCCTCAAGGTTTTACAGATACACCGTCCGCCGAGAAAATAACACAAATTCTATCAAGTCGTTGCTTAAGCTTCCTAATTTTAGGGCAAGCTCCTCTATACTTCTCAACATGCATTTTCCTTTCCAGTGATATAAAGAACGACTAAAGTCTAATCCGAGTTATAGCTATGTATATCATGTATATTGGCCTTGAATACATGTGATGGCGTCGCCCAAGAAAGTACTTGAACGTTTTATACTGTACTGTCAAAATTGCGGACACAAAAATTTCGGACAGTTTTATTTTCAATTAAAATCGTCCGAAATTTTTTGCAAGTAATCTATGTCGTTTTTTTTTTAGGCTGTTTTGAGGTTAGGGATTTGTTTAGAAGTGGAAGTACTTACCCCTCCCCCCCTTCCTCCCTCCAATTTTTTTTTGTCCTTACCCTCAATTCTCTCTTTAACACAAGTGACAGTTATTTCAGTGAAATCAGTGCTCGCCTAAAGCTTGTTTTGATGCCGTTTAGCAGTTTACTGTTAGATATTGGTCACCTTGAGAAAGTTTCCCGGAGAGCATCATGTAAAGCCCTGGGATAGGACAAAGTTATTACCATTCACAGAGTCTGCATCGTTCAATATCGTATTATATTCTCGTTTCATTTGGCTAAACGGATCAATCACCCTGATCCGGGCTGAGACAGAAAGGTACGACATTGTTCACTTTTCTAAGGTAACCATTAAGTCTTTGGTCTCGGGAACAAGCTCTTAGGAGTCAAATGAATTAGGTGAGAGCAAAATTGCAGGTGAACTTTAACCCGGGCCAAGACATTTTTTCTGGTGTGAAAACAAGGCTAAGGTGGTCCGCCGACCGTGTGACTTTACATCCGGGAAATTAAATAAGACGAGTTTAAGAGAAAAGTCCAGAGGTATTTATTTGCCAGTAGGCTGAGTTTTTCCGAAGTTATTCGATGACATTGCGTTTATTTTAAAAGTGAGAAGATTATGCGTGGTTGTGGATAGTCTTATCAGCGTCGCGAAAGTGTGTGATTGTGTGATTTCCGCATGGTGTTGACGGGTATGTGATCGCGAGGTTGAACTGCGGTTTCGCCAAAATATTCTGTGCCAGCCATTACTATTATTTCGTCGGTGTTTAGCTTAGCTGATTGTACCTTGGAAAAGCAACTCTCGACTCGGGAAAATTGGATCTAGGCCTAGTTTCAGCGGGTTCTAATGGCTTTGAACCAAAAGGCCGGTTTTTGCAGATACGAAGGTGATAATTTGTGCTCTATGTTTCATTCAGTTTGTTGTCTATTCCATGCGAAATCCTGTTGTTTATCGGACCGCGAAGAAAGTGGTGATTTGCTACAGCCTGTAACTATTTAAGTTGATATGTAAGCTTTAACCAGGCACACTTTCGCTGCAGTTCACTCAACCTAAAAATTTCTAGACTGAAATGACACCGGTTTGAAACTTCGCGAAGTCAGATTACTGAATAAATTTTCTAAAATTTGCGTCACCTTAAATTTGGACTCGTTGGAATCGGCTTCTAGGGACCATTAACTTACTGCCCGGCGTGAGACAGAGGCTTTTGATCGGCCTTTGAACGAGATTTATTGTTTTAAATTTCCAAGTAGTAGTAAATGGTTACTATTTTTGCTAAGCCCATGTCTTGCTGTTTAATACAGACGTTTCGGCCTTCGGGCTTCTTCAGTGTATTTACAAAATCCAAACCTGGATAAAAAATACAAAATTTGGAATAGATATCTATATACATTCAAGGTGAGAATAAGGTTACGTAATCCGTTAAAAAAAGTAAGACATACACATTTTGTCATACAGTCTAACCTCTCCTTATGGACACGGACACCTCTGTAAAGCAGACACTTGGTTCTGTCGCTTTGGTGTCCGTTTTCAGAGAGGTTTGACTGTATTAAAAATGAAACGGTAAAAAACAATTGATGAGAGTAGTTGGTAAAAGTTATGTCATTTCCGAAACACAACAGGTTCCCCAATCGGGGTCTGGCAATCAAATCAAAGGGATTAACATAACATAATCCAAGAGGGCACACCTTAAACAAAAAGTAATAAAGGTACAAACTAAAGGCCTATGAATGGAAAACCCTATTGAAGAATAACAGAATCCCCGAAAGGAGCCTCTGAGTGCCATCACAGAACAATAAATTGTTCTATTAAAAACTTACAGTTAATTAAAAATTAGTAAAAAATGCAAATCAAAGGGTGAGATGTGTCAATTATACTTAATTCTACTCTTGGAATTAAATTCCTATCTTTTGTTAAGGCTATCAGGTTGAAGAGTGAAAAATAGGGAAAACCAAAATGCCTCTCTTGTAAGAAGACGTTTGTGAACATTGTGTTTATCGTCGATATTACAGATTTGCTTAATTACAATGAATTCAAAGTCAGATAATTGATGTTTCTCTTTGTTAAAATGGACAGCAACTTCACAAGTTACATTTTTAGATTTACAGTCAACATGTTGTCTAATATTGCAAAAACGCTTGGTATAACTGCTACGAAAAATTTTACTTTCTCTAAAATAATTTTACATAAATCACATTTGCTATTACATTTGAAACAGCAACTCAGGAAGTGTATCATTATTTGACAATGTGTAATTGGAACCTTTAGGACCAGCCAAAAGCTCTTTGATGTTTTTGGACCTTCTAAGAGATGGGATAATGGAACCCTGGGGAAAATCTGTGATAATGTGGGTGAGCTGTAGATACCGGATGGCTATAGTTACTAATAGTTTGTTGATGTTGGGTACATGTGGGTTAAAATCTGTAACGAATGGAAAAATGATCCTGTGTTTTTGATGTGAGGAGGTCCCTTCTTGGAATCTCTTCATAGCTTTGTCAAATTGTTTTTTAACCTGATGGAGTAGATATTTCCCTTTTATATACTTCATCTTTCCTCAAATTTCTGTTCAGTGGAACAATTTCTGCGTGTCCTGGTAGCAACTCCAAAGTTGATAACCTTGGTGCAATGGGTGGGATGAGCGCTACTGCGTAGAAGATACATATGATTTGTTATATACGTAACCTGTGTAGTACCGAGAAATTCTATATTCTATTTAAACGGGACATGGCAACACTTAACAAGCGTAACGAACTTTTGTTCGACCTATAAATCACTGGTGCCGTTTTGTGATGGCAATGAGCAGTTCTCTCTTGGCATCATAAAATAATAACACTTCATCTCCGAGCCTGACAAAACGAATCTTTTGGAGAATCATGGGTAATTTTAAACAGGATTAAAAGCGAAAATCTAAAGGTCGTTTTACCTAGGTATTATGCCCCCTACTTTCTCCCCACTATGGATGCAGACCCTTACGGGTCTTACGGGTTCGGATCCCCTCCCTCCTCCCAACCCTGACTTGTACTACCACACGCAGTGCTATCTCTATGCATCGACAACAACCTCTTGAGGGTCACTACGGTTTCCTCGCCCCCCAAGACCACGAAAAATAAGAATACTCTTCAATTGTCATATGCTTTATGTAAAAATCTTGGGTTAAGCCCGACCAGCAGCAAGATCTCTTTGTTAAAATTCATTCCCAATGGTAGTAACTCTCAATAACATTTCCTGGCTCAACATTGCCTTGTTGTAAAATAGGAAGGAAGGGAGGTCAAACTGCACAACATTACATTTTTAGTAACAATGCCAAGCAAACATGAGCCTTTAGTGTATGTGATCAGCGGTGAAACGAGCTGAAAAAAAAAGTCGCGAAAAAAGTCGAGAAAAAAGTCGGGGGAAAAGTGACAAAAAAGTCGGGGTGAAAACTTAAAGGCGAGGAAAAGTCCAGAAAGACAAAATCGCGCACAAAATTTGCATGGCCCCTACTAGGCTCCATAAAAATGGCAAATCATGGATGAAAGTGATCATTACTACTTTTTTTGTAAGCAGTTTACGTAGCGACCTACGTGTCACAGCAAGCAATAATGACGTACGTAAAACTTGTCGAAACTCGAACTGTACATTACTACATTTCTGTACATTTTATCACTTGTTTGTCCCCTGAAATACCACGAGACATTGCTGTTATCCAATCAGTTATAAAGCAGGTGCCAGAAGATGGCGGGAATTAGCGTCTTGACCGTTTGACCTAAAAAGCGTGATGTACGTGCAAATTTGTTGCTTTGCCAATTCAGATAGCAGAGCTGTCAAGCGCGCGAAGCCGAGCACCATGGGTAAGAAAATTTGGTTATCTATGCATCCGAGAACTTTTGGTAGTGACTTGTAGTCACTTGACCGTAGGCCCGTCCGCACCACAGGCATACCACAAGTTTACCAATGTAAAATAACACATGAAATTGAAGGCACGACTGATCAGACAGCTAAGGGTTAGTAATTTACAAATTTATTTGCCCAATATTTCGACTAGACAAAACTAGTCTTCATCAGGGGCTAGTTAAAAAGAACTCAATCAACAGATATAGCAACCCAAATGCAACTCGAGGTTTTTTGGTGGGAAATCACATAGCCACTCGTGTACTGTGAAGTAGAGACAATTATTAGAAAGAGTCAATAAAGACGAAAACGAAATTGAAATTGTTTCTGTATCCGTGTTGTCTTAAGTATTAAGCTTCGACATGTTAGAATAATTATCATGTCCACAAATTTGAATATAGAGGAAAGAGGAAGACAGGGTAAAAGAGAAAGTAGACCAGGTCAGCAAAGCTCAACGAGAAAAAGAGTGACAGAGAGCTAGAGCGAGAGATAAAAAACAAGGGAGTAAATTTTGTTGGAAGAACAACAGGAAAAGTTTGAAGCAGTGGTGAGAAAATCAGAAATGCCAGTGGCCACCAAGGTGAAAATGAGTGCGGCAGTGAAAAAGGAAAATTGAACAAGAACACGTACGACATTTCCTCCATAAAACGTGTGACGTGGAAGTTTCTGGAAGTTTCACGTTGTAGTCTTGCAAAACAACGGCAAAAAAATGTACCAAAAAGTGTGCTGCACTTGCAAAGTTGTTATTTTTGTTAATTAGATCTATTCTTGTTTTTTCACCGTTCTCGTTGCCTTCGCCGCTTAGCATTACACGATTTTATACTTTGTTTGAGCCAAGTATAATATTAATGAGAGCTTCGCTTTTAGCTATGGCTAAATCTATATATTATCTATTGCTTTTCTGTCGTTCTCGTTGGCGTCGCCGTCGTCGTTGCTTAAGCTTCCTAATTTTAGGGTAAGCTCCTCTATACTTCTCAACATGGATTGGCGTACGTGTGTCCAAAATTGTAAGTGTGGTAGGGCTAGCTGGGCAACGGTGTAGGTTCTAACCTGCGAGCAAGCTCTCCCCCGCCAGAGCGCCCAGAGAGAGCTTGCTCGTCGGCTATGTAGGGTCATTTGCGCGTAACTGTGCCAAAAAATAGCGAATGTAAGACGTTTGTCGGTGCCAGTTTACCCAAAGTTAAGACTTCAGTTGGTAGAATTATCGCCATACTTTCCCTTTCGGGTGAAATGTAACGAGTTCACCTTGGTTTTTCAAGCAAATCGGTCACATAAAGAGGACAAAGAGTGACACTTGCTCGCACCTTCACAGAACTTCATTGCGATGTTCTAGCACTGAACTTTCAGTCTTCATTGTTAGTGGCTATTGCATAAGATTGACCCCACGGTGTTTTCCGAAAAGGGAAAACCAGTTTGGTTACAATGTTAATTCTTTTATTTTTGAAAATGAACCTATACCCTACCTTCAACAGTTTGGTTTCCTTTCGTAGCGCAAATTTCAAAGTCCTTTATTTCATGTGTTAACCCCATGGTCTGATTTTGTATCTCCTGTTTAAAATTTTTAGTTTGGTTTACTTCTGAATCCTTTATTTCTCGTTTTAACTCTTGGGTCTGCTGTTGTAACTCCTGTCCAAGCTCTTTGGTTTGGTTTTCTCTTGAAGCCCATATTTCTCCTTTTAACTTCAGCATCTGATTTCCTATCTTCGTTTCCAACAATCTGCGCTCTTCAGTTTGATTTGATGATACTTGGTCTATGATCTTCGCGACCATACCGTTAAGAAGCCTTTCAACCTGTTTCAGCTGTTCTTTCATGCCATCAAGAGCACGACCATCTTGACGACCTGCGTAATTGATAAATTACAAATTAAAGGACCTTAATTTGATTTTAATTATTTAACTGAACTAAACTTTTCAAATTCCAATTCTATAAGAGACATAATGAATAATTATTCCTCGAACGCGCTTTGTAAATGAGATGATTGGTACATAACAAATAGCCTGAGGCTATGTTTACACTTTACCGCTGATACCGGATAGCTTTTCCGCCGAAACGAAAACCATTACAGATAGGGTGATTTCGGCGCAATTTCTGTAATGGAGCGAAACTGTGCCGTGCCGATCTCTAAAGTGGAGAGTTACATATCGGATAGGTGTTCATGCTATAGCGGATAGCTTTTCATGTCGGTGTCAAGTCAGCACAAAAAGCCATCTGGTACAGTGTGAACTTGGCCAGTGAATTTCAGCCGCCTCCCCCTCTCTTTCAGGAGGGCGCGACTCACGCTTTTCACACTTTATATCGAAAGAAACTGCCTCATCTCGGTTTACGTACTTTTCTGAATGAATGAAACGCGTACAACAAGACTCTCGGTATGTTTAAAAAGTAAATTTAAACAAGGCAAAGCTGTACCGCCAAAGTTATTTTTGAGTATTTGGTACCGAGGAAAACGGTCTCGGGGCCGGGCGCTTGTTAGACTGTTCACAGTCCCCTATTTTTCTGTACGACCGTCGAGATCGAGCCCTTTGCCTCGGTGGAGGGCGGGCCTCGGGGTTTATAGGGAGTAGCGGGAGGGAGGTTACCCTGCGAGCAGCGTCTTCTTCGATCTTCCTAGAAAATATTGGGAAGATGAAGGCCTCTCCTTCCTCTGTCATATGTCATACTGTGAGTCATAACTTCACTGCAGCTCGCGTTTCAGGAAGCGTGTCGTTCCAGCAACGCAAGCATCCGATTGGTCATAAGACAATAGATGATAATTTGTGCTGACAACGGGTTTAGTTTTAAGTTGTCGACAAGTCGTTGACAAGTCTTTGTTTCTATAATAAAATAATAAAACGCTGTCATGATAATCATGATAGCCGTTCGCCTAACTTTAACTTTCGTGTTATTTTGGATCTTTATCATTTTGAGCCGATGAAACTGGGGAAGGAATTTATTTCAGATTGGCGTGAAGTAGGGCAGACTCTTCTGAACATTTCATAGAGGAGGGTTTTTTTTAGAACGGGGTGCCAATTTGGAGTCCCGGCGGCACATACCCACCCAAAAATTACCCAAGTGCCCCCCCCCCCTCCCCCGGGGATGACATAAAACCGTTTTTTGGCAAGTATTGTTTTGAAAACCCGATGCTTTTGCGAATTCGCAAGGCACGAGTCGTGGCCCAAACACACGAAGGATTTCTGGACGGTACTTTGAAGATCAATTACTTTTGGTGTAGCCTCGGCCGGGGGAATGCTACCTGTATTAATTTCAGAAGTTCGGGAAGTTTTGAATGAAATTACACGGTTTCTGCCACAAAGACGCAGAAAGACGACCGTGTCAGAAATTTCTGGCTATTTATCTGGAGGTTTAACCGTTTTAATCGGTGTTGAAGAGAGCATGCTTGCCGCTTAGATTGTGAAAATGTTTCAGCTGTGCATGTTGGCAGATCATACTAGGAAAATGCCCTTTTAGCTGTATTATAATCACTGTTTCGCAAGGAGATGATTGTAAACACGCGAAGTCGATGATAGATGTGTCTGGCATCTCTTTCATCGCAAGCTGCAGTGATGTTAGGACAGTCGCTCCATTTTTCTCGCCTCCTTCCAAACCGTCCCTGCCCCCTAAGTAGATTTGTCACTCATCCACTATAGTCGCCCTTAACGCAAAGTCCAGCGAAAGTCTTCGATCTTGACGGTCTTACGGAAAAATAGGGGACTGTGAACAGTTTAGGTGCATGTACAACGCTTGTAAATAGTTGCCATGTTGTTTGAAGTCGCTACCGATATTAATTAAACGGGATTGCAGTGGTTTAGCAGATATTTCTTCAGAAAGCAGTCTTCATAAGTAGACTTGTATTTTGCTGTTTTTTGCAATGTTTTTAGGTAATAGTTCAGCTTTTTCTTTTTCGCAAAACGTGATAAATTTTCCGCCATTTTCAACAGCGCTTCTAGAACAGCTGAGCTAACACAATTTTCGGTTACCTTGCTTTTTTCTAGCAGAGGACTGCGTTATCGTGTGAGTCTGTCTGAAGGGTATTACCTGCATGATTGATTTGATTTGCTGGATGAATTTTGTTTGTACTCCAAGTAAACAAAAGCAATGACTATAACGTGAATTTCTTCTATTCCGGGGGATGCCATATAGGTATGTGCCGCCCCATCGGGTAGGGTTTTTGGGCTATTTTGGTCTGAAAACGGGTATACACTCTGCCCATTTTAGTCTCGGATCGGGTATGGTTTTTGAGGGAACTACGGGAATGTATGAAAAATTAATCGCCTCCATTCCAAATGAGTAAGAAAGAAAGAGAAAAATATGCGAATTCGAAATGAATTTGAAGAATTTGTTTGTTTGCGCTCTAATGTAAGTAATGATAACATAATTTCTGCCTAAAGCCCAGGTTTGAAAGCGGGTATGGATTTTAGAGGTCTGGTCTGAAAACGGGTGTGGAAAATTACATTTTTTGGTCTGAAGTAGGGTCGGGATTTGAGGAAACAGACGGCACACCCCCACCAAGAATTCCCAGGAGTACCCCTTGGCTTTGCTGCATTTTATCCTTTGTCCTAAACAAGGTAATAAAATTTATTGAGGGTCCTAAACAGGGTATGTATTGTAGGAATTTTTTTGTCCTAAAGTGGGCCAGTTGCATTAGCGGCTCACCTATACCCAAATATTAGTCGAGTACCCCCCCCCCCCCCCGGGAAATGATATCACTAGATCCATTCTAGAAAGAACTAGATATTACTTCGGATGTCCGGTCCACCCCACTTACTATGTTAATTAACGAATGAATAAATAAATTAATTAATTTATAGATTAAATGTGCGGAATTTTGTTTTGAAAAGGAACGATGGCCAATACTCTTCTCTGTGTGCAATCATTAATGTCTTAAAAACACTGTTAATCAAAAAAAGATCTGTTTCAGCCCCAAAGTACCAATTCACCCACGCAGGCCAAAGTCTGCCGATTCAGCCTCTTCTGGAGCCACCTGAGCACAATTTAAATCAAAAAGAGCCCTATAAAATGCCTTTTTCAACCCACACCAAGTCTCGTCTCAGACCGTGTGTTTAAATCAGCCCTAGATAATTGGACTAATTATAGACCGAAAAACATAATTCCGTATTTTACTAGCTTTTACTCACCGAAAAGATCCTGAGTAAAGGCTAAGACTATTAATTTCTTCAATTTTAAGTGAACTCTTTCATTCACCAATGGCGGCCCCTCAAGGACTCCTCAAAATCTTTCAAAGTAAAGAGAATTCGCACCTAAAACTATCAATACAGTATTTGAGACACCATTTCAAGAGTATATATAAAAAATCAGCCAAATTCGACGAAGTACCGCGGTAGCAAGCCAAAGCTCGACTGCGATTTCGAACTTTAGGTCGTCTACGGTTACTAAAAGTCATTTTATATCTATCTAAAAAATTACCGTTTTTTGTTCCACTCTCCTCGGCAGGTACCCACTTCGTTGCTATCAATGAAGCAATCATAGCCAGGAAGGTTAAGGCCAAAACCGCTATCATAGCAGATGCCACACGCCGACCCATCGTCTTACTATTTCCTGTTGGTTGTTGCCGTCTTCTGTCATCTTGGAAGATTTGGTTTGCTTCTTGGCTTTCGCTGGCGGGTGAAGATGGATTATTGATTGACTGTATGTTATAGTAAAGGTGTTCATTGCTGGGTTCTGTTCTGTAATCACCGAACATACGCCGACCTGTCGCGATCTGATTTTCTGTCGGGTGTTGCCCTCTGCAATCTTGGCAACGGTTTGCTGCTGGAACATCGATTGGTGAAGACGACCTATTGAACAACTCTATGTGATTGTAAAGATGCTCATCTCTTGTTTCTGTTCGGAACGCACTATTGGTTGCTGCCATCTGGCTTGTCGGGAGCGGCGAAAACTAAGACCTCAGCCGGATGCGAAAAATTCAGACCCTCCGTCTCCTCAATTGACTCAAACCTAACTGCAACCTTAAATTGTCTTGGCCGCTTTTATATCGTGCACGGAATTAGTATGAGCTAGTCCAATATATAAATAGAATCTGATTCATCAGGACTGCGTTGCGTATTAATGGTAAAAAGCATGACCGATTGATTGAATTCCAATAGCAGCAGCACGCACTGGTGCAAAGGGAGACTGCATCTTATTATCACTTGTAAGCCGTGGTAAAATCGGGTTGGAAGATTCAGGGTATCAATGAATAGACAATCTACATTTTATTAAACTCCATTTCGTACCATAATGATCATTCATTCAATGTTTCCTTGAACCGACCGGTTTGCCCATGTAAATGGTAGGCGCCACAGTTGTTACAAGGTGAAACAACTTTATCCAAAGAAATATTCAATTAATCCTAGCCTTATTTTGGCGGCTTATACCGCTGGTCACCCAGGCTTGAAATATGACCATCGGCATTTTTTTGTAACCCCCAGTTCGGTATATAAGAATTTATAACGAGCAAAAACGATTGTTTCTTTAATCTACGAATGTGAAAGGAGTGAAAAAAAAACACCAGTTTGATATCAGTTACGGCCGTCACTCCAAGATAAGAGAGCCGAAAACCGGTTTCAATAAAACCCATAAAGTGGCCATAACCACACAGGAAAGAAGAAACATACAACATAAGCGCGGTTAACCAATTACACAGAGCAGACATAATCTTTTTTTCTCCATATATACAAATTCTTATATTTGAAGGCTATGCGACAATGTTTCTGCCACTTGTGCTCGTACTGTGATCTCGAGTGTTCCGCCAGGAACTGCCATTGCGATTCTCTTTCTAGCTTTTTCTAATTGAAAGATGATTGAGAAACCTTTTCACGCTTCCCAATCTACGGCCCTTTAATTCCATTGTAGTCGAGAACCCAAATATGACTAATTATACAGCTTTAAGTTTATTTGTTCCCGCCCATCGCCTCTCTTTTGCCGAGGTGCTAAGAACAGTACCTCGGGCGATATAATAAAACTTTCAACATAGTTTTGGAAATAAAGCCGGGTGAAAATATAATGACACATTTCAGGGTCTATGCATTGAAGTGCGATTTACAAAGAAAGTTCGGATTATATGCGGCGTTATCTATTGCAGTACTTGTGTACAATCAGTTCGAAACGCTTTTTAACACCACCCACGAAAATCCATTGCATTGCCTTTAAAGGTGATGTCGACATAAATGTTTTTCTATGCTATTATGCTCAACAATTTTTTTATTGCATGTCTTACAGGGCAGTACCTTTCTAGACCTACACAAATTGATTCTGAATAGACTAGGGTGTTTTATTATTCAGCAGTGCTTGTTGACAATAACATTGTATCTCTTCACAAATAAGTTACGTGAATACTGTTTTGCCAATCTTAATATATTCGATTTATTGTAGTCCTTTTTCCTGTGCAAAATATAATTTCTACATGACCGTTCCATAGGTATTTTTCGAAGAGAAAGGAAACCTAAAATTTTCGGAATCGAAAATGCAATGCAGAGAAACTTTAAATCGCAGGTAAAATTTGTATCGGTAATATCATGATTTGTAGTGATATTTACCACCAGTGATATTTCGAAATTGTTATACATAATTTCACACGCCCTTAGGCGAGTGAAATTTGAGACAATTTAGAAATATCAGGAATAATATTTATGCCAAATATCACGTACAAATCGTGCTATCATTTGTTTATACCCACAAAAGGTTTGTAATTTTAAACAAGCAGGTATTTCAAATTAAGCTGAAACACCACTCCTCTAAGCCAATCAAATTGCAGAAATTTCTCATGTAGTAGTATAATCTTGCTTAATTCTGGGTTGTTTTGATTCGTGTCTTGGGCAATTTAGTTGATTTCATGTTTGCACTTGACGTTTCACTCATGCAGATCAAACAAGGTCAATCCTTTTCTATCGACAGTTTTCTTAATGTTATTACCTTTTTAACGGCTTTGTCAACATAAGTGTTATTTATCTTGAAGTTCATTTGAGTTTGATCGGGTCATTCACACCAACTAAACATTTTTAATTAAACCAAGTTTCAAAAAATGAAAAAGAGACCTTGAAGTGGCACGTTTGGGATAATACCGGTAGCTGATCTTGTTTGCTACCTACATCAGAGTTCCTATTTTGGTTTAAAGGGACAGGTTCACGGTTCAGCGCATGCTCATTTATCAAAATATGCTGTTTTTCAGCTGGGACATGCTGTAACGTCTATGCAACCAATATGATCATGTCATAATGTTGTCAAAGAACCAATCTGCACACTCCCCTGGCAGTCACTTGCAATTGATCAACTCGTATATTTGCAAATAACTGTAAATTAATCAACCATGGAATAAAACCTTCGAGTCAACAATAAATTCAGGTTACTCTGAAATACACTCTTGGATCGCTAAGATACAAGTGAGTGGGATAATTAACCGATGGAATTAATAATTAATTGAAAAGAAGTAATTTAATTAATGGGCATGCGCTTAACCGTGAACCTGTCCATTTAAGGTAGAGTCTCGTGAGTTTAGTTGTCAAGCTTTCATTGCTTTTCTTGTACATGACATCATTGACTTTATAGGTTTGTTTGCCCTTAGTGATCAATAGGAAATTCTTAATGGGAACTAGGAAGTTGGTTCGTAATAGAGAGGAAGTGTGACGTAACAAAAATTCAAAATCGTGAAATTACAGGATTTCATGGTATATTCAGAAAAAACAAGATGAAGCCCCCATGCCAAAAACCAGCATTTTAGTGCAAATTAGCGGAAAGATATAGACTCCATACAATATCTGATGACTCCGTACAAATCCTTCTAAAATTGGATTGGATCGAAACGTTCACGATCCAGACCAATTTCAGAAAGGTTTATATTGACTCATTAGAGCATAACAATGCTTATACCTCCCCGCGTATTTGCACTAAAAGGCCGGTTTTTGGCAGGAGAACAGTTTTCATCTCAGTTCTTTCTGGATATACCAACCTATCCCATAATTTCACAAATTTAGTTTTTTGTGACCTCATCACTTCTCTTTTCTATTCTCATGGTCAGCACCCGAACGTACCTACATTTTAGTTATTTAAGTTGCCAATATTTTGCGTGGTTAGTAGTTGTGTTGAGTGGTAGCTGTTTTAGAAAGATTATGAGCTGCTGTGAAGAATAAAAAATACCGAGATATGAACCTCCTGATACCACATAGCTTAACAAGCGACTTGCTTGTAACTCCTACCCGCCAAAAATAATGAGAAACCAGGAGTTTCAGTGGCAGCAGACCATGAAGCAGTGTATGACAAACTTGTGTTTGATGAAATATGTCAAAAACTAAGGTAAGCGCTTCATTACGGGTTCCAAACACCGAAATACAGATAAAAACACGAGGCCGTAGGTGTTTGGAACCCGTGATGAAGCACGAACCCCCTTTTTTGACAGGTCTTCTCAAACGAAACAAAAAAAAAGAAAGTATTTGATCTGAGATGAAAAACATGTTTCATTTCAGATGAAGACCTGGTGGTAGTTTATCTGGTGTTTCATTAGTTATCAAGATTCATCCACCCTGACCCAAATGATCGTCATTTATTGACTTTTGACAGCATGAATAATTATTGAGTTTGAGTTTTTGTGTTACAATACTGTCTCAAGTTTGATTTTGCTTGTTAAGCAAAATGATTCTAGGAGGAGAAACTAAAAGGATGCAAAAATAAGAAGTTTTTCATCTCATAACCAAGCACTCATTAAACCCTTACTGAATTTCCTTTGTATTTTCTTTTTAAGAATTAATAAGTTTGAGAAGTTCGTCTCCCTCTTCCACAAAGGCCTCTTTGTGTCATAGGGAAGCTGGGGAGAAGGAGAAAAGTAAGCTCGCCAGAGACGATGGGAAGGGGAAAGAGAAGAAGCGAGGCCTTTTACCGCCTTTTTCCTCTTACCATCGTCCCGCGCGCGAGGCTATATTTCGACTATTGCTATTTTCTTTGGGATACCAAGCCGGAGCACCTCTGCGGAGAAGGGAGGAAGTTTCCTAAAACACTTCAGTAGTTAACATGTCTTACTAGTTACCAACCTGTTTTCTGTAATGACACCATTTCTCCGACTGTTATTTCGGCTCATACGAATCAGGTTGAAATATCCCAAAACCGAAAAGGAGTATCGTAAAACAAGCGATAAACTAACCTATCATAAACATACCACGATAAATATAATTTGTTCTATTACTAACTATTATTAATAATAGCCTATTAATATAATTATTTTATCTTACTTTTTTAAGGTTAGATTATGAACTAGACTAAGACTGAAATTCCTTTGGTTGATCATGAGTTTCATGTTTTCGTACAATGTTTGGCATACCTTTTACCAGAGAAAGCTTGGATTTAACCAAATATGTTTTGGCTAGAGTAACAAAAAATTGGCGGCGATAAAAGGTGTTTTTGAAAAGATTTTGTTGATTTTCTGCTTATTCAACAAAAACTCACTTTTAACGATGATCTTGTCGTGATTAGCCGAGACTGACAGAAATTTTCATGGCTGGCTTTATTCTATAATTGGTAAACATTCACAGGCATACAGCGGCACTGCCGATACTGAGTGCTTCATCAGGAAATACCATTACCTTTCTAATTACATAATGATTGCGAAGCCTTTTCTCGCCACAAGACCCTTTATTCGGATAGAGATTCTAAATTTGCAAGGTCAAGAACGTCAAGTATTTTCAAGTAACCTAACTATTTCAAATTGCAACTTTGAATTTATTCGAAGGGCTTTCTTTGTTGAAGAAGCTGGAAAATACGAAGACGCCAGGCATATTGAAAAAAAAAAGGCCCCTGAAAATGCCCCAGTGATTAACTTGGAGAAATGGTATTAACTGTTTCTTTCCCGTTGTATATAACAAGTCCACCGGTCATTTATATAGCGAATCGACTTTATGATGCAGCGAAACAATGACGACTTTGCAGAAGAACGACCGGAACGACTCGCAGAACTTACCTTCAGAAACCAGTAGGTCTACTATGCGGCCCATATTGACTCGTGGTTGACCACTAATTACCTAAAATTTCTCATTACGTGTGTCGGATCATTAATGACGCATTTATAGGCCAAATAATTCTGCACGGAATTAGGATCAGATTGAAGATCAGATCATTGCCTACACTTCGCAAATCAAATTACTTGGAGTTGAAATAGATGACAAGCTTCATTTCACCAGCCATATCAGTAATATTTGCATAAAAGCCAGTCAAAAAGTCGGTGTCTTATTGAGACTGCGAAATTTGATACCATGCAAAGCAAAACTGATAATCTACAAATCATCCATCCTCCCTCAATTAACATATTGCCATCTGGTATGGCATAACTGTACATCTTCTGAAAGTAGAAAAATAGAGCGGATTCAAGAACGCGCCCTTAGAGCAGTATTTAACTCCCATTCAGAATCATACGAAAACCTTCTGGTTCGTGCAGAGCTACCTTCACTACTAAATCGAAGACTACAAGATATCGCTATATTAATGTACAAAGTAAAATATGGCCTCGCACCGAGCATTGTTAACGAACTATTTAAACGGAAAGGCACTAGTTATTCACTAAGAAACAGTGATATTGATATTCCGACTTTTAACACTATTAACTATGGAAAGCATTCTCTTAGATATCAAGGACCTCATATATGGTCGAAGCTAGATATTAAATTGAAAGGCTCCTCGAATATTGAATCTTTCAAAAAGAACATTAGGAAAAAAGACCTAACGTCACTCTTAAAGAACAACAATAGCTGCTGTAACCTTTACAATTCTTAGAGACTACCTTTTTTATACCGACTGTTTTACTAGTATACAATTTATACATGCTACATATTTTAATTGTATAAACATTATTATTATTATTTCTTATTTGTATATAATTTTTATTTTTGTGTCCCCAATTAGTTGTGAAAACTAAATACATTGACATATACCTAATTGCAATAACGTTGTCTTAGAAAAATGAAAAAAAGGAAAAAGCCAAATAGGAATTAATTAGGCTAATAAGCCTAAACAGATTCATATGCAGCATCTACACATGGACGTCGTATTTGCCTGTTGGAATTTGCTATTGCATTGTTTTAAAGCTGAAAAACAATAAAAAAAATTCCAGCGGAGAAATGCAGCAGCGGCAAATGAATCCACCCTGAGAATGTCGCTTAATTAGCGTAATTAATTCCTATTTGGCTTTTTCCTTTTTTCATTTTTCTACGACAACGTTATTGAAATTAGGTGTATTAATAAAGCTTTTACTTTACTTTACTTACTTTACTAGTCCAATATGTAAATGCCTCTGATTCGTCAAGACTGCGTAACCAACCGTACAAATGGTAAAAAGCGTTACTGATTGATTGCATTCCAATAGCAGCAGCTAGCACTTATTAGTGGTTCCAAGGGAGTCTGCATCTCATTAGGGAACCTAAGAACCACGACGACGACTTTGTCGACGACGACCGGAAGTGAGATACCCGTGCACTGCGCAAGCGTGGTTAACAAATTTCGTCGTCGTGGTGTCGTCGACGACGCCAAACACAGTAGACTCACGTCGTCCTGCAATCCACAAGCTTCGGCAGGTATAACTCCCTGTTTTTAAGCGATTTTTCTAGGGCTTTGTATTTTTTCACCTCGTAAATCCAGGTATCCTTTCTTTTTTCTCCTAACCAGCGATGTTGATTGAAAATTTGACCGATGAATTGTGTTTACTTCGAAGACAACACTGAGCTGTGCAGGCCGAGCGAGCGAACTCGTAAGTGACAAATTTATTTGTACGTATTTAGGTCAGGCAAATCATATATCTTTAATATAGAGGAAATGAACTTCATATGGAAAACAGCCATCGCATCGGAATGTCTCTTTTTCCAAATCTATACTCTGACAGACACTCGGACTCGGTTATGTCATTCAGGTTGAAAGTTGAATAACCTTCGTACGGAAAGCAGAGATTTTTCCATTCGAAAAGGTCAGAGAACACAAGAAATTCTTCATCGTCAATGAAAGTAGACGTACGGCTTATAAAATAAGATCTTGCATCGTCTTAAAAGACGCCTTTGCGAAAAAACTTTGTTGCGAACGAACATCACAGTCTACATGTTTGTTTACATTCAGTGTCGTCGTCGTCGACGTACCGGTCGACTGCATCTTAAGTTTCCTTTTTCTCACCGAAACTGACGTTCTCATTCCAGTCCTTTCCCAGTCAACAGACGTCGTCGTCGTGAACTTCGTCGTGGTTCTTAAGTTCCCTATTATCACTTGTAAGCCGTGGTAAAAAGGGTTTGAAGACTCAGGAGTCCCCAATGAATAGACAATCTACAAGAGTTTATTAATCTTCATTTCGTGCCACAATTATCATTTATTCAATGTTTCCTTGAACCGACCGGTTTACCCATGAAAATGGTAGGAGCCAAAGTTGTTACAAGATAAAACAACTTTATCCAAAGAAATATTCAATTCATCTCTGGTAAGGCGGCTCCCGAGGCAGGTCACACAAGTTTGAAATATGACCGTCGGCATTTTTTTGTAACCCCCAGTTCAGTATATAAGAATTTGTAACGAGCAAATTAAAACCGTTTCTTTAATGTGCGAATGTGAAAGGAGTGAACACCAGTTTGATATCAGTTACAGCCATCACTCCAAAATAAGAGAGCCGAAAACCGGTTTAAATAAAACAGTCACATAAAGTTGGCCATAACCTTACAGAAAAGAAGAAACGCACAACATAAGTACTAACATAAGTGAGGTTAACCAATTACACAGAGCAGACAAAATTGTTTTTTCTCCATACAAATTCTTATATTTGAAGGCTACGCGACAATGTTTCTGCCACTTGTGCTCGTACTCTGATAGTGCTCCACCAGAAACTGCCACTGTGATTCTCTTTCTAGCTTTTTTCTAATTGCAGGATGATTATACTGCGAAGCCTTTTTGTTCTTTGCAATCTACGGCCCTTCAATTCCATTGTAGTCAAGATCCCAGCTTGACCTAATTACAACTTTGAGTTTGTCCCGGCCCATCGCCTCTTTTTGTTGAGGTGGCTGAAAAACAGTACCTCGGCGATATAATAAACTTTCAACACATTTTTGGAGAGCCGGCCGAAAATATAATGACATTTTTCTGTCTCTGCGTATTGAAATACAATTTACAAAGCAAAGTCAGATTATATGCGGCGTTATCTATTGCAATACGTGTACTGTGTCCAATTCTCCGGAACGCTTTTTAGAATGTTTTGAAGAAGTGTTTACACTATTGCTATAGCACCACACAGGAAAATCCATTGCATTGTCTTTTAAGGTATTGTCAACGCAAAATTTTTTCCCGTGCTTAAAATTGTAATTATACTGAACAATAATTTTTTATTCCCTTCATACAGGGCGACACCTTTCTACCGACAATTGATATTGAGTCGACAAGGGTGTTTTATTATTCAGCAGTGCTTGTTGACAATTACATTGCATCTATTCTCAAATAAGGTAAGTGAATACTGTGTTGCCAATCTCAGTATATTCGATTTATTGTAGTTTCTTTTTCTGTGCAAAATATAATGTATTCAATTCGGGGGCGTTCGATGCAGGCTTACTATGTCTTTCAAAGTTGAACGGTTGATATGAAGTTTAACTGAGCGTGGTTAATCGATTCTGTGCGCATGTCCTCGATGTCCAAATGACCAACACCTCTCAGTTTCGGCTTCAAAAAACATCGTGTGCAACCTGCACTGATAACGTTGGCCTTTGCAACTCAGGGATTTTATCCTTTTAATACTGGAACATAAATGTGATAATTTAAAGGTCTTTTATTGAACTATAAACAGGGCCACCTAACGACTGTTTAGAAGTTCTGTGAAAAATCTGTTCGCTCGAAGAAGCAAAAATTGCCTAGAAATTTCTATAGCTCAGAGGAGGGCTAAAAATTTCTACATGACCGTTCCATGGCTATTTTTCGTAGAGAAATTAAACCTAAAATTTTCGCAATCGAAAATGCGAAGCAGAGAAACTTTAAATTGCAGCCAAAATTTGTATAGGGAATATCATGATTTGTAGTGATATTTGGCATAAATACCACCAGTGATATTTCGAAATTGTTATACATGATTTCACGAGCCGTTAGGCGAGTGAAATTTGAGACAATTTTGAATTATCACGAGTGGTATTTTCATTTGTTAAAATATGCCAAATATCACGTACAAATCATACTAATACTTCTTTAATATACTACTACCCACAAAAGGTTTGTAATTTTCACATGTAGATATTAAAATTAAGCTGAAACACCACTGCTCTAAGTCAATCAAATTGCAGAAATTTCTCATGTAGTAGTATAATCTGGCTTAATTCTGGGTTGTTTTGATTTGTGTCTTGCGGTATATTTAGTTGACTTTAATGTTGGCACTTCACGTTTCACTCATGCGGATCAATCAAGGCTAATCCTTTTCTTTCGACAGTTTTCTTAACGTTACTACCTTTTTAATGGGTTTGTCAGCATAATAATCATTTATCTTGAAGTTCATTTGAGTTTGATCAGGTCATTCACACCAACTAACAACTAGAACACACAGACTTGTAAAGTTTTTTTTTGAAGACTTTTAAAAAAACAATTGTTTCTGTAACCTGCGAATATGAAAGAATTTGAATAAAAATCAGTTCGATGTCAGTTACAGCCATCA
Organism: Porites rus; assembly: GCA_964035705.1. Lineage (NCBI taxonomy): Eukaryota > Metazoa > Cnidaria > Anthozoa > Scleractinia > Poritidae > Porites > Porites rus. The sequence continues at coordinate 2,644,248 of OZ037995.1, forward strand.
CCTCAAAATGAGAGGGCCGAAAACCGGTGTAAATATAACCCATAACTTCAGTGGCAATAATATTGGCTCTAGGACAGCATACAGGAAAGAAGAAACACACAACTTAATTGAGGTTAAGCAACTTTTATTTAAATCCTTTCACATTCGTAGGTTACAGAAACAGATAACATAGATCAGACACACCTGTGAGAGAAATCCTTCCTTGTACTAAAGTAAACTAAACCGCTGACATAACTTTTTGTATAGTGTAGAAACTTTCAGGTTGTTTCTCAATTGTCAAGCACATGTACGTACCTGTATAACAGAACGATTTTTTTGTAGATGCTAATATTGATGAAAACAACATGAAGGAGGCACTGTCACATGCTGTGTCGTAGAGCCGGCATATTAAAGAGCGAAGGTATTAAGAAATGCTTTTTTTTGTGTAAGAGAACCCTATTATAGACCACAATAATTCTATGATTTTTGCTGAGACCTGTACCAACATCTCCTATCCTGTCCCAACTTTATACTGCTTGATTCACCCTTTATTTGTTCTAGCAAAGGTTTGTAAATCAAAGAGAGAGTAAAAAATCAGCATTAGATTAGAAGTCCCTGAAGGCCTTTTCCCAGGTGGCTTTTATAAACCTTACGAAGACTTGACCATGTTTTGTTGAGAAGATGTAATATTGTTAGATGGTACTGTTTTAAATGTCTTTATATTCGCCACTGATCTTAAAGCGTTGGTTAGCTAAAACACGTATTGTTTTGCTGTTGTCACACAGCAACAAAGAGGAGAGCGAGGAGTATGAGCCGTAAACACTGCAAATAGGCTTATGATATATATTGAAAAAATGGGGTTTTTGTCTGTTTTTTGCCTCTTTTTCTTAAACCAGTTTGAATTTTGCTTGTCAGAAATGTTTGATTCATATTACTGAAAGATGCTTATTCGAGATTATTGCAAAAGAGATTCGACACTAGCCTTACTAAATGAAATTCAAGTGAATGTTTCCGGTCTTCATTATTCTAGAAACAAAAATAAGATTCCAATCGAAGAGAATATATTATTCGATGCTCTGACAACTCGCACGTAACTTCAAAGATCCATCGATTCCTTTGAAAATATTGCTGTTTAAGGGCCACCATTTACACAGAAATAATTTCACGGTGCAGCCGTATATTGTCACTAAACCAAACAGAACAGCACCTTCAGAAAGCTAAAATGCCCTCCAAACCTTGCATATCTATGCTGAAATGTGGAACTTAGTCCCAAATCTTTTTTTGGATGGAAAAAAGGAAACACTTCGCAAAAACTGAATTTATTTGTTGGCTGGTGAGGTACTTTGACCGTGTAGTATCTTTCACAAAGGTAGTTATAATATTTCGTACTCTATTTCAGGATCAATGGTCACCTACATACTTTATTCTTCTGTGATTAAACATTAACTTATACTTGACAAACGAATATTATACTTTCCACCAACATGAATTCTTTCCTGTCACAGGACAGCAAAAGTGCTACGGAGCATAGTGAAAAAAAGGTACGTACAGCAAATAGCATATTTTATCCATGTGGCTAGACTGAATTGAACTGGATTGGCTCGAATGAGTCCTGGAGTGGCTAGACTGGATTAACCTGAACTGGCTAGGGTGGATTGATCTGGACTAGCTAGACTGGGTTTGATCTAGACTGTCTTGGCTCGGTTGATCTGGACTGGTTGGACTGGGTTTGATCGGGACTGGGTAGACTGGATTGATCTGGACTGGCTTGACTGGGTTTGATCCCGACTGGTTGGACTGGGTTTGATCGGGTTGGCTAGACTGGGTTTGATCCAGACTGCCTAGATTGGGTTTGAGAGGACTCGCTAGACTGGGTTGATCTGGACTGGCTCGACTGGGTTTGATGAGGACCTTCTCGACTGGGTTTGATCAGGACTTGCCAGACACTTATTGGACTGGGTGTATCTGGAATGGCTAGACTGGGTTTGATGAGGACCTTCTCGACTGGGTTTGATCAGGACTTGCCAGACACTTGTTGGACTGGGTTGATCTGGAATGGCTAGACTGGGTTTATTTGCTCGACTGGGTTGACCTGGACTGGGTGTGATCCGCTGCCGTGGGTCGTGGGTCGTGGGTCGTGGATCGTGGGTCGTGGGTCGTGGGTCGTGGGTCGTGGGTATGGGTGTGGGTCGTGGGAGTAGGTAAATGTCGTGGGAAAAAAAACAGTTCTAAAAAAATAACAATTAAAAAATTAAATAGCAAATAGTTGTAAAATTCACGAAACGAAAATCTCCGCGTACACACCAGTCCTCTTCTCCTTCCCTGCGGTAAGCAAAGCAAGTAAGCGAATCCAAACGGACGCTAAAAAGGCATTTAGGCGAAAAATAAAAGAAACTCTGTACGTTATGTAACACCTGAAGCAGGCTAAAAAAAACTGGAGACTGAACTACTTATTCTCAAAGATGTCAACATTCGTGACTGAAACGTCCTTTCAGTTTAAGGAATGATATTCAGAATCGTTACAGCAAAGATTTCGTTCACAAAACAAAACAAAAAGAATCAAGAAAACTATATTTCCGTTCGGCAATAAAATTTACATGCAGTCTGGCCTTGACTTGAAAGGTTTAGCTAAGAGACCTAAACTTCTTTAAGGAAGACTTCTATCAAAAGCAATGAAATAGCTCAAAATTGTCTTTTTTTCCTTACTTTTCTTCCCCTTTCCCGCGGTGATCGCATTCCATCGTGTTAAAAAATCTCCGCTGATCATTGGAATTGTAGATCGAATAAAAATTAATAGTTAGCAGCTATATCCACTGTCTCAGAGCTATCCTATGCTAATTGTCCTATGCAAATTGCACGTTTCGACATATTTTACGTCTGTTTCGTTATTTCGCGGCGATCGCTCAGGTGAGATAAATCTTCATCGGCAACATGTCTTTTATACAGTAATGTTGTGAAAGGGGACCCAAGTCCCACGTGGCTAAGGAAATATCAGAAAGAGGACGAAGAAGAAGCCGTGAAAAGGGCAGTCAAGGAGTCGGAGATTTTCGTTTCATGAATATTTTACAACTTTTTTCTATTTATTTTTTTCTCAATTACTGTTCGTTATCATTTTTCCTATACTTTTTGTACCCACGACATTTACCCACACCCACGATCCACGACCCACGGCATTTAGCTACACTCGATCTGGACTGGCTAGACAGGGTTGATCTGGACTGGTTGGACTGGGTTTAATCAAGACTTGCAGGATTGGGTTGATCTGGCCTTGGACTGGGTGAACTGATCTGGTTGGAGTGGGTTAAGCTGGACTTGCTGGACAGGTTTAGTCTGGAACTGCTAGACCGGGTTGGTCTGGACTGGTTGGACTTAGTTGATGTGGTCTGCTTGGACTTGGTTAGTCTGGACTGGTTCGACTTGGTTGGTCTGGACTGGTTAAACTGGGTGTGATACGCGGACTGGCTTGACTGGGTTTGATCTGGACTTGCTCGACTGGGTTGATCTGGACTTGTTGGACTGGGTTGATCTGGACTGGCTCGACTGGGTTGATGTGGATGGACTATTGCAACTTGACCTACAACGTTAGTGTAAAGGGGATAGACAAAAACCATATAATTAAAAAACAACATAACAGTAGAACAATAAATCCATCACTAAATAAACCTTAAATACATTAAATAATGATTTTTTAAATAATGAACCAACATAGTCAAGTACTGTGAAAGGTTTGAACCCAGGAGTCGTTTCAAAGTAGGTTGAGTTTGATCGTCCGGGTGAACGTAGTCCTGAATAGGACTGTTGTTGACAGTGACTGACGTTTTGACAACCTGTGCGGTAGTCATCTTCAGAGTCAAAGTGAGTTGTATCACGTAAGTTGATGGTATTATACTCTGGTTATTGATCTGATTGGTCAATTAGGTCGCGATGTTATTGGTCGTCTGTCAGTTAAGCCGTGTTGTTATTGGCTATGAAGACTCGTAATCAGTAATCGGTGCGTTTCGATCCGTCTATTGTCACAGTTAAACAGTCGTCTATTGTTAGTCAAATTGTCAGTTCTCCAGTCGTTCTCTCGTAGTTAGTTTTGCTTGATCTCGTCAATAAGTCGTTTGTACGGCGCTGGTAACTGTGATCACTAGATCACTAGATCCATTCTAGAAAGAACTAGATATCACTTCGGATGTCCCGTCCACCCCACTTACTAGGTTAATTAACGAATGAATAAATAAATTAATTAACTGATTGATTAAACGTGCGGAATTTTGTTTTGAAAAAGAACGATGGCCAATACTCTTCTCTGTGTGCAATAAAATCTAGTGCAAGATGATCGGATCAATCTGGAACAACGGTTTTAAAATATATATTATTTTAACATAAGAATCAACCTTAATTAATGTCTTGAAAACACTGTTAATCAAAAAAAGATCTGTTTCTTGACCCACGCAGGCCCAAATCTGCCGATTCGGCCTCTCCTGGAGCCATTTGAGCACAATTTAAACCAAAAAGAGCCCTATCAAATGCCTTTCTCAATCCACGCTAAGTCTCGTTTTAGACCATGTGTTTAAACCAGCCCTAGATAACTGGACTAATTATAGACCGAAAAACATAGTTCCGTATTTTACTGGCTTTTAATCACCGAAACGATCCTTTTATTAAAGACTAAGACTATTAATTTCTTCAATTTTAAGTGAACTCTTTCATTCACCAATGGCGGCCCCTCAAGGACTCCTCAAACTCTTTCAAAGTAAAGAGAATTCGCACCTAAAAATATCAATACAGTATTTGGGACACCATTTCAAGAGTATATAATATCAAAAATTAGCCAAATATTTTACTGAAAATCATTCCATATCTATCTAAAACATTACCGTTTGTTCCACTTGACTTTACGAGTACCCACTTCAACGCTATCAATGAAGAAAGCATGGCCAGGAAGGCTAAGGCCAAAACCGCATATAACACACGCCGACCCATCGTCCTACTATTTCCTGTTGGTTGTTGCCCTCTTCTGTCATCTTGGGAGGTTTGGTTTGCTGCTTGGCTTTCGGTGGCAGGTGAAGACGGTTTATTGATTGAGTGTATGTTATAGTAAAGGTGGTCATTGTTGGGTTCTGTTCTGTAATCACCGAACATACGCCGACCTGTCGCGATCTGATTTTCTGTCGGTTGTTGCTCTCTGCAATCTTGGTAACGGTTTGCTGCTGGTGCATCGATCGGTGAGGACGACCTATTGAACAACTCTATGTGATTGTAAAGATGCTCATCTCTTGTTTCTGTTCTGAAAGCACTATTGGTTGCTGCCATCTGGCTTATCGGGAGCGGCAAAAATTAAGACCTCAGATGCGAAAAATTCAGACCCTCCGTCTCCTAAACTGAATCAAAACTAACTGCTTGCCTTAAATTGTCTTGGCCGCTTTTATATCGTGCACGAAATAAGTATGAGCTAGTCCAATATATAAATAGAATCTGATTCATCAAGCCTGCGTTGCGTGTTAATGGTAAAAAGCATGACTGATTGATATAATTCCAATAGCAGCACCACAAAGAGGTGCAAAGGGAGACTGCATCCCATTATCACTTGTAAGCCGTGGTAAAGTCGGATTTGAAGATTCAGGGTACCAATCAATAGACAATCTACATTTTATTAATCTCCATTTCGTGCCACTATGATCATTCATTCAAAATTTCCTTGATCCGACCGGTTTGCCCATGTAAATGGGAGGCACCAACGTGCTTCCAAGATAAAACAACTTTATCCAAAGAAATATTCAATTCACGCCCGTACCACAGGTCACCCAAGCTTGAAATATGACCATCGGTATTTTTTTGTAACCCCCAGTTCGGTAATTAATTGTAAGGAGAAAACAACGATTGTTTCTGTAACCTGCGAATGTGAAAGGATTTGAATAAAAACCAGTTTGATATCAGTTACAACCGTCACTTCAAAATGAGAGGGCCAAAACCGGTGTAAATAAAACCCATAAATTCAGTGGCAATAATATTGGCTCTGGGACCATACAGGAAAGAAGAAACACAACTTAATTGTGTGTTTCGTAGGTTACAAAAACAGATAACATACATCAGACAAAATCGCTTATAATTCTTATATTTGAAAGCTATGCGGCAATGTTTCTGCCACTTGTGCTCGTACTGTAATCTCGATCGTTCCACCAGAAACTGCCATTGTGATTCTCTTTCTAGATTTTTGTAATTGAAAGATGATTGCGAAGCATTTTTACGGTTCGCAATCTACGGCCCTTTAATTCCATTGTTGTCGAGAACCCAACTATACCTAATAACAGTTTTGAAAAACAGTACCTCGGGCGATATAATAAAACTTTCATCATAGTTTTGGAAATGAAGCCGGGTGAAAATATTATAATGACACATTTCAGGATCTATGTATTGAAGTACGATTTACAAAGAAATTAAAGTTCGGATTATATGCGGCGTTATCTATTGCAGTACTTGTATACAATCAGTTCGAAACGCTTTTTAACACCACTTAGGAAAATCCATTGCGTTGACTTCAAAGGTGATGTCGACATAAATGTTTTCCCACGCTATTATGCTCAACAATTTTTTTATTGCGTGTCTTACAGGCAATACCTCTCTAGACCTACACAAATTGATTCTGAATCGACAAGGGTGTTTTAGTATTCAGCAGTGCTTGTTGACAATTACATTGTATCTCTTCACAAATCAGTTAAGTGAATACTGTGTTGCCAATCTTAATATATTGGATTTATTGCAGTTGTTTTTCCTGTGCAAACTATAATTTATTCAATTCGGGGCCGTTCGATGCAGGCTTTCAAAGTTAAACGGTTGATACGAAGTTTATCTGAGCGTGGTTAATCGACTCTGCGCACATGTCCTCTATGTCCAAATGACAAAGACCTTTCAGTTTTAGCTTCAAAAAAAAAAAATTGTGTGCAACCTGCACTTATAACGTTGGCCTTTGCAACCCGGGGATTTCATTCTTGTTGGAACATAAATGTGATAATTTAAAGGCCTTTTATTGAACTATAAACAGGGCCACCTAACGACTGCTCAGAAGTCCTGTGAAAAATCTGTTCGTTCGGAGAAGCAAAAATTGCCTAGGATTTTCTATAGTCAGAGGAGGGCTAAAAATTTCTACCTGACCGTTCAATAGGTATTTTTCGTAGAGAGGAAACTTAACATTTTCGGAATCGAAAATATAATGCAGAGAAACTTTAAATTGCAGCGAAAAATTGTATAGGTAATATCATGATCTGTAGTGACATTTGGCATAAATACCACGAGTGATATTTCAAAATGGTTAAACATAATTTCACGAGCCGTCAATCGAGTGAAGTTTGAGACAATTTTGAAATATCACGTACAAATCGTGCTATCATTTGTTTATACTATTACCCACAAAAGGTTTGTACTTTTCCGACATGTAGGTATTTCAAATTAAGCTGAAACACCACTGGTCTAAGCCAATCAAATTGCAGAAATGTTTACTGCAGTAGTATAATCTGGCTTAATCCTGGGTTGTTTTGATTTGTGTCTTGCGGTATTTAGTTGATTTCATTTTTGCACTTAACGTTTCACTCATGCGGATCAATCAAGGTTAATCCTTTTCCCTCGACATGCAGACATTAGGGCCATTTATACGAGGAAAAATAAGACGCGTCTTACATAAGACGCGTCTTAAATAAGACGCGAACTGTACCATTTATACGAGCATGTCTTATCTAATAAGACGCGTCTTAGCTAAGCCGTGTCTTATTTTAGAAGAAATGTGCCGTTTATTTGCACTATGGCGTCATTTCACTACTACGACCAGAATCCTTTTCGTTTTTTCTTTCATATTTAAATTTGGTAATCCCAGAGCGGTTTAAATTAATTTGCACAAGAAAGCAAAACCCTAAAGGATTCTGGTCGTAGTAGTAAAATGACGTCATCGTGCAAATGGCCTATTGAATAAGTTGTATTTTACACAGGAAAAAAGAACTACAATAAATCGAATATATTAATATTGGCAACAGAGTATTCACCTAACTTATTTGTGAAGAGATACAAATGTAATTGTCAACAAGCACCGCTGAGTAATAAAAACCCTGGTCAATTGTCAGTAGAAGGGTATCGCCTTGTATGAAGGCAATAGAGAAATTGTTGAGTGTAATTACAATTTTAAGCACGGGAAAAAATTTACGTTGACAACACCTTAAGAGGCAATGCAATGGATTTTCCTGTGTGGTGCTATGGCAATCATGCAAAAACATCTTCAAAACAGTCCAAAAAGCGTTCCGGAGAATTGTATACATGTACTGCAATAGATAACGCCGCATGTATAATCCGACTTTGATGTGTAAATTGTATTTGCATACATAGACCCTGAAATATGTCATTATATTTTCGGCTGGCTTTCCAAAACTGTGTTGAAAGTCTTATTATATCGCCGAGGTACTGTTTTTCAGCACCTCGGGCAAAAGAGGCGATGAGCCGGGAAAACTCAAAGTTGTAATTAGGTATAGTTGGGCTCTACAATGGAATTGAAGGGCCGCAGATTGTGAAGCGTAGAAAAGCGTTCGAAATCATCATGCAATTAGAAAAAGCTAGAACTGAGAATCACAATCCTTATCCTTATGGCAGTTTCTGGTGGAACACTCGAGATCACAGTCACGAGAAAAAGTGGCAGAAGCATTGTCGCGTAGCCTTCAAATCGATTCAAATATAAGAATTTGGGAGAAAAAACGATTTTGTGTGCTCTGTGTAATTGGTTAACCTCGCTTATGTTGTGTGTTTCTTCTTTCCTGTATAGTTATGGCCACTTTATGGGTTTTATTTTTATTTAATTTGGAGTGATGGCTGTAACTAATATCAAACTGGTTTTTATTCAAATCCTTGCACATTCGTAGAGTAACGAAAAACAATCATGTTTGCTCCTTACAAATTCTCATATACCGAACTGGGGGTTACAAAAAAATGCCGATGGTCATATTTCAAGCTTGGGTGACCTGCCTCGGAAGCCGCCTTACCAGATATGAATTGAATATTTCTTTGGATAAAGTTGTTTTATCTTGTGACAACTTTGGCTCCTACCATAAACATGGACAAACCGGTCGGTTCAAGGAAACATTGAATAAATGATCATTGTGGCACGAAATGGAGATTAATAAACTCTAATTGTAGAATGTCTATTCATTGGGGACTCCTGAGTCTTCAAACCCTTTTTACCACGGCTTACAAGTGATAAAGAGATGCAGACTCCGTTGGAACCACTAAGTTCTGCTGGTATTGGACAGTCATGCTTTTTACCATTTACACGGTTGGTTACGCAATGTTGATGAATCAGAGGCATTTATATATTGGACTAGCCGATACTAATTCCGTGCAGAATTATTTTGCCTGAAAATTACGTCACAGGCCCCACAAAACAGCTCTATAATACATATATAGTTAAGCATGAGCAAATTGTAGTTCAATCCAGAGCGTGTGAAATGCGTCATTAGATGCTCCGACACATGTAATAGGAAATTTTAGGTAATTAGTGGTCAACCACGAATCAATATGGGCCGCATAGTAGACCTAGTGGTTTCTGAAGGTACGTTCTGCGAGTCGTTCCGGTCGTTTCGCTACATCGTAAAGCTGAATACTGAGAGTAGTTCCGATCGTTCTGCTGCAAAGTCGTTTCGCTGCAACATAAAGTCGACTGGCCACAAATAACCGATGGACTTAATAGTAACACGTTCTAAAAACACGTAGAATGAACTACGACGGGAAAGAAACAGTTAATACCATTTCGCCGAGTTAATCACTGGGGCATTTTCAGCGGCAATTTTTTTTTTCAATATGTCTGGCGTCTTCGTATTTTCCAACACCTCTAACAAATAAATTCAAAGTTGTATTTTGAAATAGTTAGATTACTTGAAAATACTTGACATTCTTGACGTAGAATCTCAATCCGAATAAAGGGCCGTGTAGCGTGAAAGGGCTTGGCAATCATTATGTAATCAGAAAGAGAATGGTAGTTCCTGCCAGTTCCTGATGGCGCACTCAATATCGGCAGTACCGGGGTATACCTGTGAATGTTAACCAATCAGAGAATGAAGCCAGCTATGAATATTTCTGTAATTAAAGCTGTTTTATCTCGAACGATTAACATAATGTATAATCTTTTGACTCAGTCCCGGCTAATCACGACAAGATCATCGTTAAAAGTACGTTTTTGTTGAGTAAGAAGAAAATCAACAAAACCTTTTCAAAAACACCTTTTGTCGCCCCAAGGTTTTGTTACTCTAGCCAAAGCATATTTGGTTGATTCCAAGCTTTCTCTGGTAAACCGAGGAAGGCATGCCAAACATTGTACGTAAACATGAAACCCATGATCAACCAAAGGAATTTCAGTCTTAATCTAGTTCATGATCTAACCTTAAAAAAGCAAAATAAAATAATTATATTAATAGCCTATTAATAATAGTAATGGAATAAATTATATTTATCGTGGTATGTTTATGACAGGTTAGTTTATCGCTTGTTTCATGATACTCCTTTTGCTATTGCGGATATTTCAACAGCTTACTGCCATGCTACTGATACTGCTAGTCCTTAAAGATCTATAAAGGGTGATGTTGCCGATTTCCTGAGCGGAACGTTTAGTAGCAGAATAGTTGCTTATGATTAGATATCAAGACAATAAAAGTGAGGTGCAAACTAGCATCAAACTCTGCATAAAACCAAAAACCAGCCTTTTAGTGCAAATACGCGGGGAGGTTAAGCATTGTTATGCTCCAATGAGTCCAGATAAACCCTTCTGAAATTGGTCTGGATCGTGAACGTTTCGATCCTATCCAATTTTAGAAGGATTTGTATGGAGTCATCAGAACGTAAAGTGCCTATATCTCCCCGCCAATTTGCACTAAAATGCTGGTTTTTGGCATGGGGGCTTCATCTCTTTTTTTCTAAATATACCATCAAATCCTATAATTTCACGATTTTGAATTTTTGTGACGTCACACTTCTCTATTACGAACCAACTTCCTAGTTACTATTAAGATTTCCTGTTGATCACTAAGGTGAACAAACCTATAAAGTCAATAATGTCACGTACAAGAAAAGCAATGAAAGCTTGACAACTAAACTCACGAAACTCTACCTTAAAGGGAAAGGTTCACGGTTAATTACCAATTGAAACTGTTTCAGTCTGTAATGATACCCTTTCTCGGACAAGTATTTTGGCTCCTACGAATCCTTGTCGACTCTTACATTGTTATAACATATGCATCTTCAAGAGCAAAAGCTTGATTAGATTTATTCAATGTTGACACATAACAGTGAAAAGTAGTGCTATGAGAAATTTTTAAATCACGCTCCGATGAGCTGCCCATAGTACGACGGCACTGTGATGGTGTGATGATGGACTCGATAGAACGCTCACGTTTGACGCTAGCTTGCTCTCCACTTTTATCATCTTAATCTAATCATGAGCAGCCACTCTACTCTGCTTCTAATAGTTCCGCTCAGAAAATCGGCATCATCACCATTTATGGATGTTAAAGGACCAGCAGTAGAGCACTGTACGCTGTTGAAACATCGCTATCGGTAATAACAACTTCAGTGAGTATCCGTATCGTGAGGCAAATGTGACTAGCCTATCATACACATACAACGATAAATAATATAAATCCTTCATTATACTATTATTATTATCATTATTATTATTAATATTATTTTATATTGCTTTTTTTAAAGTTCGAAAACGGATTAAGAACTTCCTTTGGTTTATCATGGGTTTCATGTTTTCGTGCAATGTTTGGCATGCCTTCCTCGGTTTACCAGAGAAAGCTTGGAAATTAACCAAATATGTTTTGCCTAGAGTAAAAAAATTGGAAAAAAAGTACTTTTAACGATAATCTTGTCGTGATCAGCAAGGAATTCAAAAGATTATATATCAATGTTAATCCTTCGAAATGAAAGAGCTTTAATAACAGAAATATTTATAGCTGGCGTTATTCTATAATTGGTAAACATTCACCGGTACACACCAGTATTGCCGCTACTGAGTACTCCATCAGGAACTGCCATTCTCTTTCTGATTACATAATAATTACGAAGCCTTTTCACGCTACACGGCCCTTTATTCGGATAGAGATTCTAATTTTTCAAGGTCAAGAACGTCAAGTATTTTCAAGTAACCTAGCTAACTATTTCAAATTACAACTTTGAATTTGTTCCAAGGCCTCTTTTTGTTGCAGGTACTGGAAAATACGGAGACGCCTGCAGGCATATTGGAAAAAAAATGGCTGCTGAAAATGCCCAAAGTTTGCAGCTTTAATTCTCGATGATGAACTCGGCGAACTGGTATTAACTGTTTCTTTCCCGTTTTTAGTTCATTCTACGTGTTTTTAAAACGTATTACCCTGATAACAAGTCATTTGCAGTGAGTCGACTTTATGATTCAGCGAAACGATTTTGCAGCAGAACGACCGGAATGACTCTCAGTATTCAGCTTTATGATGCAGCGAAACGACCGGAACGACTCACAGAACTTATATTGATTCGTGGTTGACCACTAATTACCTAACATATCCTATTCCGTGTGTCGGATCTTTTCAGCATTTCACGCGCTATGGATTGAGCTACAATTTACCAATGATATGCATTATAGTGCTGTTTTGGGGGGCACGTGAGGAACGTTTTTTAGACTCTTTGGAAGGAGGAAGTTGTTGATCGTTATGGTGCCACCCCTCTACTGACAATTGACAAGCCGACAAGAGTGTTTCAGCACATCTCATCAACGCTTATTGACAATTTTCACAAATAAGAACAGCGTTCCAGTGGCGTTTCAGTGGCGTTTCAGCGTTTCGAATAGCGTTTCAGTGGCGTAAGTGGAAATATTGTTTCTGATATCTTCTTTGTAAAACAAATTGAATAAACTAACTATATGTGTATTAACCACTTAAATCTTTTATTGATAAACAGGACATACACTCTTAACTCAATACAGCTTTTAAGAGCGCTGTTCTACTAAGCACGCCCTTATTGATATTGTCAATAAACTGGAAATCAATATCAGTTTTAGTGTATGTATAGGTAATAGCATGATTTGGCATAAATACCACGAGTGATATTTCGAAATTGCTCTATATAATTTCACGAGCGGTTAGGCAAGTGAAATTTGCGACAATTTTGAAATATCACGAGTGGTATTTATGCCAAATATCACGCACAAATCATGCTATTATTTGTTTATACTACTACCCGCAAAAAGTTTGTAATTTTTACATGTAGGTATTTCAAATTAAGCTGAAATACCACTGCTCTAAGCCAATCAAATTGCAGTAATTTCCCATGTAGTAGAATAAATACGGGAACACTATGACATTGGATGTATATTTAATAGTTGGGTTTGCTCTTATCTGAATAAAGGACCCCAAACAATAAAAGAAAGCCTATATTATTCTAAATAATTATGAGGTTAGCTCGTCTGGTGTCCCACAAGGCTCTGTTTTGGGTCTCCTATCGTTATTGATATATAGATATTTCTAATTCATCTGATCAGTTTAGTTTCTTTCTGTTTGCCGATGATATTTTAAATCAGAATTTAAATCCAAAACAAAAGTTTGACAAATCAAATGTGGCGAGTTTAGTTGTGGCCACATATCAGAAACGAATTGATTACGACTGACGTAAACTGATGAATTTTTGAACAAACGGAATCCATTGTAAATCCTTTCATTTCTTACAAAGGAAAGAATATGTTAAATACTTCAGCATTCTTAATTATCGTCCCAAAGCAGTCAGTTGGAAGCACCACATAGCATTAAAATATAACTCATCAGAGATTAATACAGCGAAACGACTGGTAGTACACCGCTGCGAGAAGATGTGAAGTTAGGCCACTGGCAACCCAACCCAAGCCTTAACTTAGGGCGTTTACCGTGTTGTTCGTTGGGACTTTGACAGGGATCCAGAAACGAAAGCATTAAAAAATGGACGTACATATAGTTTCAAGTTTGTTTTATTGAGTTCGCCATGAGCTGCACTTATAAGCGGTTAATAAAGAACCATAATCTATCAAATTTATCTTAATTCCTCGGCTTAAGTTTGAACATTCAGAGATTAAGCATCGCGTTTACGGTAAACGGCAAACGTGAATTTGTACCACGCGACCAAGTTTCCCCTTTACTTGTCGTTTACTGTTCATTATAGCTACAAGAAATTAAAGTCAATAGATTCACGCCAATTCTATTCATAAGAATTGCTTTGACCAGCTTTTATCTGCTCATTTCTCATTTTGAAAAATTTTCTACTTGAATCTCACGCTTGCCGCGATGCTTAATCTCTCTATTACTCCAGATCATGCATTCCGTATTGTACGCGGAAACAGATGCGTTTTGATGGCTTACCATGGCTTTCCTTATACCAAGCGAACTTAAACATCGCAGCACGATGTTCCTCCATTGTTGCCTTCAAGGCTATTCGCCAAATCTTGGCCGTACCACAAACGGAGCTTCTGTCCTCCAGCCACGTTTGGAGGATTGGAGACAGACGACAGCACCAGCTCTGGAGAAAGTGCCTGAGCACCAATCCAGTGAAGAACTCGTTTGACGCTAAAAGAATTTTATCAAACGAGGTTGTTATTACAACGTTTACATCTTTAGGGTAGTGGCCACAGCCCCAAAAGGACCAATGGCGCGATTTCTTTTATCGCATGTCACATAACCATACACGTGGACCAGTTTTACTGATACCAGTTTTCCACTAGATGGAACAACAAAACTGCCAAACGTGTTGTCTCTCGCACCAAAACATACTGGAGAAGTCTTCATTTTGATCCAGGGAACTAAAACAAAAAATGTCTCCAATTCAGTAACTCGAATAGACCTTATTCATGATACTAGCAAGCGCTTTTAAGGTCTGATGGGAGAAAACGATGTTACATGGTTTCTCGGGGGGCAAACTACTCTGCCATTCTCTGCCAATACAAGAAATCGCGGCCAGCTTAGTTTATTGTGGACAACCAAAAATGAAGAACTTTTTATCTTAAAGACGATAATGGAGAATTATTCAGTGGAAGTGATCATTGTTTCTTTCCTTGGATACAGTAGCGACCGTAGATGTCCTCATGATCACATCAAGCAATACTTACTCGAACTGCAGATTATGCAAGACGAAAATCGTCGTTTTGTTTTGAGAGAATAAACAAAGTCCACCGCAATTACACGTATTGGCAAATCTTATCACTTGTTTTCCCCCTGAAATTCCACTCGCCTGCTGCAAAGATGGCGGGAATGGTGAAAGAGGTCTATTAGCGTCTTAACCGTTTGACCAATCAGCGGCTTTGAGGGTTAATTAATCGGTGAATACGATACAGATGAAAAGGCAAAATGCTTCTTACATCACATAGGCTGTGTAGTAACTCTTGTAGTTTGATTTTGGTGTTTCCAAAAACTTTTTCCGTTTCAAGGCACTCACCCTCCTCCCCGGGGCGTTCGCAGCAATATTGAGAAACTGTTTCCTTTTTGAGCATTTGTTGGGCCAACTATAAGTTTACAGCACATGTCAAAGAGGAAAATCTTCAATTTCTATCAATATTGCTGTCAATTAACTTATTTATAGATATCCATCAAGAGGATTTTGAACGAAATCGCGTCCCTGCAATGTTTCACTCCACCAGCTCAGAATATTTCAATGGTTTTATAGGTTGTCAGTCAGTTCTATTCATTGTTGGGGTGTTGTTAGCCTGAGAAAACAGCCGACATTTGGCGACGCTACCACTGGTTTCCCCGCCAAATGACGTCTGAGAAAAGAGCGCAGTGATTCCATACTGATGACGCGTCACTACCAAGATCTGGGTAGTGCTTTTGATTGGTCGTGCCGCTTTAGAAATTTGATTCAGCCAATCAGAAGCACTACCCAGATCTGGGTAGTGACGCGTCATCAGTATGGAATTTCTGCGCTCGTTTCTCAGACGTCATTTGGTGGGGAAACCAGTAGTAGCGTCGCTAAATGTCGGCTGTTTTCTCAGGCTAGGGTGTTGTTTTATGATAAAGAAATAAATTGCAAAAACCGTGAACGAAGATCCTGCTTGCTGTCAACATTGAATCTTAAGAAAAGAGATCTAATCAGCTATAATATCAAGAGAAAAAAAAAACAGAAGTCCAAAGACAACTGCACAGGTGATAACAACGTGTTGTGAAAACTTTTTCTCAAGCTATATTTCAGTAAGCCAAATCAGCCTTCTTCAGGTTTACAAATGTTTAAAAAATTTCTTATGGGAATGTCCGAGAAAAAATTGGTAGTTAAAAGGGAGAGGCGAAAATGACATACAAAATAAAAAATAAAAATTAAAAAAATCTAATAAAGGATATACGTTACAATTCATGTCGTCGGCTTAGGCCATTGGGTCTGACCTTCCAATTCAACTCCTGTTAATATGGTTGTCAACTGAATTATTCATAGATATCCGTCTATCAACATTTTGAACGAAAACCCGTCAATGGTAATGTTTTACGCACAGGATCATGCTCGTTAAAGATAAAAAGCTAGCATATTTTTTCTTCAGCTTCACAGCCAAGTATGAATTCTGATAGTTCGAAAACGTTCTATCACAATGACACAACAATTTAAAATTCGAATAACGTTGCAAATAATACCCGCATGTATTGCATGGAAATTAACATCCCGTAAGAACAAAAACAGAATTGCCGTGTACAGTAGATGAAATTATAATACAGAAAAGGATAATAATCAAAGATAATAAAAGGCCAGGATTAATTTGTCCCCTAAGCTTTTACTAATTTTTTTCCAACACTGTATTAGTGCGGAAGGGCTGGGCAACGTCGTGTAGGTTCATTCGCGCTCGACAGTTTGGTAACTATTTTAACTCTTGTCCCTCTGAAGATTGACTTTACCTTACCTTCAACAGTTTGATTTACTTTCGTAGCCCTTATTTCCTGTTTTAACTCGGCGGTCATCTGTTGTATCGCCTCATCAAACACTCTGCGTTCTCCAGTTTGATTTAGTTTTGAATCCCTTATTTCTTGTTTTAACTCAGCGGTCATCCATTCTATCGCCTCCTCAATTAAACACTCTGCCTTCTCTAGTTTCATTTACTTTCGAAGCCCTTATTTCTTGTTTTAACTCCGCGGTCATCCATTGTAACACTTTATCAAGCATTCTCAGTGCGTTCTTTCGTTTGATTTACTTTCGAATTCTGTTTTACTTGTTACTCCGCATGGATCTGTTGTACCTTGTCATAAGTCAACCTGAGTTCATCAGTATGATTAACTTGCGCAGCATTTTTTTCTTGCCCTTTCAAGCCCAGCTGCTGTTTCTCCTTACGAAACACTTCACTTTCTCCAGTTTGTTAACTTTCCAATCATTTATTACTTGCTTTATCTCGGACAGTTGTTGTCTCATCCCATTAGAAACAATACAACATTGACTACCTGCGCTTTTGGTAAATGAAAAATTTTAAAGCCTTAATTTAATTTTACTGATCAGTATCATTTTTAACTTAACTTTTTTAAATTCACATTCTTCAAGGGACATATCTGATAGAAGAGAAACCCTCACTGTTTGGATGCATGTGCTACAGGGAAAAATAAATAAAACGATCATTCCCGGCCCGACCCATGGCCAGTATAATGAACTCTCTCTTGTACTTATATATTAAGTAATTGCCATTCCATTTAATACACACATCCCCCAGTTGGCGAAATTTTGTTAAGAGAAAAAAACCGCTAGGTATACAAAAAATGGAATTTTGGAAGGTTGAAGGACTGAAGAGCAGATTTTCTGAGGAGAAGTAGCTGAAAAGCAAAAACTTTTGAAGGGTTGTACGAATGAAAGACAGATTTTCTGAGGGTAAGAAGCAGAAGAGCAAAAATTTCTTATAGCTATTAGAAGATTAGACTCGTAGGGCAAATTTTCTGAGGGCAGATACAGTTCATAACTGAAATTTTCTGTAGGCTTTGACGGAAAAGGAGCATTTTTTCAGGGGTTAGGAAAATTTTAAAGTCCAGGCATGTAAAACGCTTGTGAAGTGTCGGCATGTTGTTTGAAGGCGCCATGCTGGTTTAGCTGAATGAGAACAGAAGCTACAGATATTAAACGGGATTGATTGCCGTGGTTTAGCAGATATTCTTCAAAAAGCAGTTGTCATCAGCAGATTTGTATTTTGCTCTTCTTGCTATGTTTTTAGGCAGTAGCTCGAATATTTCTTTTTCGCACAGCGTGTGACATTTTCCGTTCTTTTCAAAAGCTCCACCAAAAAACAGCTGAGCTAACACAGCCTCGACCTCAGCTGAGCTTCTCGGTTACCTTGCCTTTTTGTGGGGATAGTCTGTGTTATTGACGTCATTTTATATCCCTTTGCCCAATATAAGTTGGCAATATCTTGAAAGTATTGCGGTGAACATTCGTTGATACAGAAACAGTACTGGTACAAAGAGCAAGCGGATTATTCAGAAACCCAAAAAAGGCAACGTGATTCTTGAAAAAACTCCAAAGTTAATACGCGACTTGATAAGGGTCGATAAGCGCTCATAACTACAATAGAAGGCAACTCTGCCAGCGTTGTTTCGTCGTTGTTTTAGCGTATCGTAGTCACACAGAGATCCATTCTAGAAAGAGCTTAAGCATTTGATTTCCGGTCACTCCATACACTATGTGCGTGTAGCCTAAAAAATGATATCATACAAACACTAAAGCTATATTCACCCTATACCGGAAAGCTTTTCGTGCCCACACGAAAAACTATCGATCCGGTTTAGTATGAAAAATAATATCATACAAACACTAAAGCTATATTCACCCTATACCGGATAGCTTTTCATGCCGACACGAAAAGCTATCGATCCGGTTTAGTATGAACACCTATTTGATATTTGACTATCTGCTTTAGATATCGGCGTGGCGCAACATCGCGCCGTTACAGAAGTCGCGCCGAAATCACCGTGCCTTTGTGTGACAGGAAGCCCTATCCGGTATCGTTTTCTTCTCGCCTCAAAATCTATCCGGTAAAACCCTATCAAATCACTTTTTTACCCCGCTTCATTTCAGCCCGAGTGTTCTAATCAGCCCTTTGATAACTGGACTAATTAGATAGGACCGTATTTCACTCCCCGAAACGGCCCAATATTTTGTTTTCAAGGCTAAAACGGATTTTTTCGAAGTAAAGTGAACTCTCTTTCACCCTTGGCGGTCCATCGAGGACTCATAAAAATCTTTAAAAGTAAAAAAACTCGAGCCTACGGAATATCATTCAGCATTTAGGGCACCATTCCAAGACTATATATCAAAAATCAGCCAAATCGACGCAGTAACGTAGCACGCCAAAGTTAGACTCTAAAATCTGTCTTAAAATATTACAATATACCTTCTGTTTTACTTGTTCCTTTAGACATAATTTTTGTTGTTATCAATGAAGCAGTTATTGCCATGAAGGGTAAGGCAATTAAATACAGCTATCATGGCTGATAACATACGCCGACCTGTTCCGATATCTCTTGTCGGTTGTTGCCCTTTTTTTCTTGTCATCTTGGTAAGTTTGGTTTGCTGCATGGCCTTCCCTCGCGGGCGATGACGGCTTATTGAATGACTGTATGTTATTGTAAAGGTGTTCATCGCTGGGCTCTGTCCAGTATTCACAGAACATAAGCGGGCCTGTTGCGTTACCATCTTGGTAACAATTGGGGCCCTGATTGGTGAAGATGGCGCATTGAACCTCTCTATGTAATTATAAAGAAGTTCATCGTTGATTCTTGTTCTGAAAGCACAATTGGTTGCTGCCATCTTTTATGGGGTGCGACGAAATCCAAGACCTCAGGTGCGGAAAACTCAGACCTTCCGTCACCTCGCCTGGCACAAACCAAACTGCTTGCTTTAAATCTTTTTAAGCTTTTGTATGGTATTTGAAAACGGAATTCGTTTTTTGTTTGTCCAATATATACACCTAAAAGGAATCTGATTTAGCAAAAACTGCGTCACTAATCGTATCAACGGTAACCATAATTGGTTAAGAGGACACTGCATCTCATTATCGCTTCAAAGCCGTGGGAAAACCGAATATATCAGGTCAGACTTCTATGTGCGACACTCTAGTTAGTGACCACCTCCCATAAAAAGCGACCAACTAAACAATACATGAAAATTTTCCCAATCAAATCCCCGCAATCAGAACCTCTCATAAACGACCACCCGAGCGACCTTGATCATTTTTTGTTCTGAAGGTTTTATTTTTAATCGTTTTTAACCTCTTGTAAGCGACCACTTGTCGCATAATGTGGTCTCTGTTCGCTGTAATGTACTACGCCGCTCCGAGTTTAATAAGAACTTTCAGTGACAACATGGGACTATACTAAAACAGTAAAAACCCGCGTATAAGAACCTAGATTTTCCCAACTTAGCCTAAATAGGTTCTTATAGAAATGGTATTCAGTGGGATTTTACGTTACCGCTTAGATTCTTAAATAGGTTCTTAATTTGATAGGGGCACTAGCGATCAGCGCAGATAACTACTATAGGGCATATGTGATATGGAATATATTGCTGTATTAAATAATTATCTAGAATACAGTTTAGATGATAACCATGCGCTAAATTTATCTTTCCAAAGTACTAGCATGCATGTGTTTCATGCTGCAGTGTTCATAAAATGCTGTTACATTTTGAATCTTACTGACTGAAACGTAGCCTCCCACGAAGACGTTCTTAGGGGTTCGCCACGCTTTCCTGCGTGGGAGACTAACTGAAACCTAGGCTAAAAGTTTTTTTGTGTATTTTCATCGGTGCTTTAATTTTTGTAAAATGAGAACTTATTAAAAGTTTTAGGCTAAATAGGTTCTTATGAAAAGGGGTTCTTGAAATGAAAATTTTAGCCTAACAGGTTCTTAAATTTAAGGTTCTTATAGTACGTGGGTTTTGAAGATTCAGGGTACTACTGGTACCACCCCTATGAATGAAAATAAATTTCCATGAGCTACATTTTATTAATCTTCATTTCGTACCATAATGATCACTCATTCAATTTAATGTTTCCTTGAACCGACCGGTTTTCTCACAATCTGTTTCTGTACCTTACGAATGTGAAAGGATTTAAATAATAACCAATTTGATATGAGTTACAACCATCACTCCAAAGCGAGAGAACAAACCGGCTCAAGAGACCCAGCATAGTTGAAGAATAAATCGGCTCTGGGACAAAGAAATTGAAAACCGGAAATCATAATGACACCCTTTAGGCTCTATGTATTGAGCTACAATTTACAAAGCAAAGTCGTGTTATCTGGCAGGTGGCGTTATCTATAGGCAGTATCATTCTCTGGAAAGTTCCAGTCGTAGTATTCGATCATGCCTGTCCTTGAAAATTGTCTGTGCCCGATTTGGGAGCAACCACATAGTATATGAGGTACTGTCGGCAAATAGTTTCATAGACACTTTCTTGCAGGTTTTGTTTCGTGCACTTCTTGGCATTGATTGGTGTCTTAGTACCGCTGTGTCAACCGACAGGACAACTGAATTGTCCGAAATGTTCTTTCAACTCTTGAATATCAAAAAATAGCGGTGATAAAAGGTGTTCTTGATAGAGATTTGTCAAGTTTATTCTTATTAAACAAAAGAGTGATCTTGTCTTGATCGGTGAGAAAATCAAACAGTTATACTCTATTAATATCAACGTAAGTAATCATAGCTTTAACCACAGATATATGCATATATATCTGGTACACATACACTGGTAGACACCGGTACTTCCGATTTTGAGCGCCCCATCAGGAACTGCATGCCATTCTCTATCTGATTGCATGATGATTGCAAAGACTTTTCACGCTTTCCTAAACTATGGCGCGTTAAAGGAGCTGTGTCATCAAAAGTCTAACAATAAGAACAAAACTAATCGCTTAAAACATTAAAAGAGGGTATCAACAACACAGCAAATACAAAGGTTAATAAGGCACTGACGGATAGACATACTTGAAGGAGATTAGAACAGATTGCAACTTTGGTTTTTCTCAAAACTGGTTAGCCTAACAGTTTTTCAAACTTTATATCAGGGGCACCCAACGAGAATATAGTTCAAAACCACTCAAACACAGCACTGTTTAACGTATTTTAGTATTTAAACGGTAGATATAGGCATATTTTTATCCCCTAAAAATTTTTCATCTGTTCGGATTTCCTAGTTGAAAGTCTTGTGATTCGAAAACTATAGGGATCAAAACGTACCTTTTCGAAACTTTTAGCCGTTAAAAGGCTCCCGAAAATTCTAGGTGACCTTTCAAAGGGTAAAAACCGTCAAAAATGGGCAATTATACCATTTTTTGGATGTTCGAAAATCCTAGGAGAGACGTGCAAGCAATAAATTTTGCAACAAATGTTCCGAGAATTCTAGACAGCTGTCTAGATCTCAAATCGTTTCCCGAACATATATTTTCCAAAAATTGACGTTGGCTGCCCCTGTTTATCTACCTACATGAGAAATTTCTGCAATTTGATTGGCTTAGAGCAGTGGTATTTTACTGTATTTCAGGTAATATATCAAACATGAGATGCAGTGTTTCATCACCAGATGAAACACCGAG